>CM039722.1:35374907-35859123 GCA_022539455.1 Dendrobium nobile | reverse complement strand
TGTTAATATCATATGGCAATTCTACATAGTATTATCACGCGTTATAGTTTGATAATCTTTTTTAGCATATCACTTTGAACTATGAGGAATCAATACTATAAAAATTGACAAGCTTTTAACAACTCATAAATAGGGATTATCATCTTTGATTAGTTCAATTACTTAAGGTTAAAATATATAAATTTATAAGGGTTTGCATAAAT
The DNA here is from genome assembly GCA_022539455.1 of Dendrobium nobile. Classification (NCBI taxonomy): domain Eukaryota; kingdom Viridiplantae; phylum Streptophyta; class Magnoliopsida; order Asparagales; family Orchidaceae; genus Dendrobium; species Dendrobium nobile. The sequence goes on along the minus strand of CM039722.1, from coordinate 35,858,920 downwards.
GCACATTTATAATAATTATTTATGAATGAATTTATGCAAATATATTCTAATAAAAAAAATCATTTCAGAATATTCTTATATTATGTTATTTTAATAATAAATAATTATTTAGAAGAAAAAATGATCCTTATCATCTGATGAGTAGCCTTTATATATGGTTTAGATTTGTCTTATGCTTAAATAATCATGGTAGTAGAGTGAGAGAGTTTAACGTCTTAGCTTCAAAAATTTGGAAATGAAAAAAAATTCACAGGGCTTGATCCACTAATATAATTTTTCTAGTTGGCCTATGTTATCCACAATATAATAGATATGAACTATGGATGATGAATTCCTTGCACTATTGGATTCTTTAAGAGATCGTTTGTTAGTATCAATCATTTTTTTATGAGAAGAATCTAATGAGTCTAATATCACTTAATTTGATGTAATTATAGCACCTAAGTACTAAGAGAATGGACTATGATTGAAAAATTTAATATGGGCTTGATGGAGTATTTTGGGTATTTTAACTAAAATTATCAAAATACCATCTAAGAAATATATAAATAAACACTAGTTCTTCATATGGAGTGGGAAAAACTTGATTTAACTTTGAAGAGAGCTTAGAGATTTGAATAACCGTAAAGTTTTGTCCAACATTCGATGATGTGATCACCTTCTGTGTTTTTTTTTTTTTTCCTTTTCAAGTTTTCTCACGTAAAAATTTGATCTCTCTTATGATTGATGCACCCCCTCTCTCTAATTATATGTGTATGTGTTTGATCATCGTATAAAGTTAGAACTTATGACCTTAAAGTCTATATTTCTCACTACAAGAAATTCAGTGAACACCAGCAGAACTTCTATTGATCATTTGACTACCGGAATTACCGAAGGTTAAACGGGCAGTTTGACCACCATTATTTACCGGCAGTCCGACTGCCGGTAAAAAAAACTAAACCGCTGGTATTTCCGACGGTCATTTAAAGATCTGCCGATATTCTATTTTCATGACGCATTTACTGCCATGTTCTTACTGAGGTATGCAAGGTTTATCCATATAACTTGATAGTACTAATCCCTCAAAAGTCAAAAATAGTATGCACAAAAAATTTGTCAAATCATCAGCACATTAACATTACGTACGCGCGTGGGTTTGCTTGTTAAATGAACTAAATCAACAGGGTTTGGATGAACAACTCTGCACGAATGGGATAAAAGTCTTAACATTATGTGCAATGCTCTTTCAATGCGTTAAGTTATGATTTATTGCCCTAATAATTACTGGGATAATGTTCAAATAAGTTTGTCTTTATTATTAATAATTAGAGCCTGTATAAGCTTTTAACTTCATATATCAAATTAAAGCTTCGTTTCAAACAGCTTTTTATTACTTTTTAAAGCATTTTTTAGTACCAAAAATTCTAATTCAAAGATATTTTATGCTAAAAAATTATTTTAAAAAATAGTAAAAAAATTATTCCAAATGAAACTTAAAGGTAAAAAAATTCTACCTTAGTATTGTGATGGTGCCTCGAGCAAGCATAAATTTTAGCTTAGTACAATGACGAGTAAGCTTTTTTTTTTTTTATTTTTTTTTTTGGGTTTTATATATTGACCCAAAGTGTAATAATTTGTCACTTACTCAGACGTAGAAAATATTCTGATGCCAATCTTTGAATTACTGCTGAGAAGAGTGATTGAAATACAAATTTTGATTGATTAATTATTTATTGTACTTATCATTATTTATTTTGGTTCATTAAATAATTAATAATTTTTAAGAGATATTTCTAAAGTTGTCCCCAATTTTTTTCTTAAAAAATATTTCATAATTTTTGGATATCAACTAGACCTAAGATTAAAATTAATATATTTCAGATTTAATAAAAAATTAGATAACCTATAAAAAAATTATTTTTAATTAAAAAGTATCAATTAAATTTCTATGAATTCGTAAAATTATAGAAAATAATAAACCAAATAATTTATGACTCACCAAACTTAAAATAAATTTTCTTTCATAAATTTCTAAAAAAAAGAAGCCTTAAATAACAAAGAAACCATTAAAAATAAAAATTTTACACTAGCTAAAAGCATAAGCACACACTTTAAAATTTGACTACTAAGCTATATGTCTCAATTTCTTGAATAACAATGGTCTAGCTTATCTTTTATTACATAGAGACTTTGAAGTCATGATTTTGAAGCAATTAAGTGATTTAGCTGGTAGTATTTTCTATATAGGAAAATAAGTCTAGTCGGGCGGACTTTCTTAAACTATTGGTGAGGTGAATGTTGTAATTAGTCCCAATGCTAGAGAATTTTAAACTTTGAATTGAGATACTATATATATATACATACATACCTAGAGAATTCCTCCAAAATAAAGAGCTGAAAATTTCCTATTATGATATTGGGACTGGTGTCAATAAGATGAGATTGATTCAGATCAATGAAAATTGGTGAATGATTACAAGTGAGCTAAGCAGTGCAAGAAGGTAAATTAAATTAGTGATGTCTATGAGACCTTAATAAGGTAATGGTGGAGCAGATCTTCAATGTGATGGTGAGGGAAGATTACATGGGTGGCATCAAACTGATTAGCCCTAACCTACTATTGATTTAATGATGGGAGAACTCAACAATCTATGATGATGCTTTTTTATTTTCCATGTTCTTCTAAAACTTAAGGGACTTAAGTGTGATGCTCCACCAAGCTATGCATAGAATCCACTAATTAGGCCTAGCTAGAGGCTTCATTAGAAAAATTATGTATTTTTTTTTTTTAATTGTGGCATGCCCAAATTATTGTGCGCTATAAATTTCATGGTGGGAGAGTGAGAGTTTTGCATCTTAAGTTTGGACAAAGTTGTTGCATACGTATAGATTTTTTTTTATTTTGTGAAATATGATTATTTTTATTTCATTAAAAAGTGAGATTACGCATTCTTTAAAAGAAATCAATGGCTCTCTACTGCTCAAAGAGATACAATAAAAAATGAAACATAAAAACTTGTAAAGCACATGATTCCTTAACTAGAATTACACAAGAAAAATAGTAAATAGCACGGCAGACAAAAACTCAAGCCCAAAAAATATCAAAGGAATTAGTCCTCGTCAAGAGACGAAATACAATAAGCACCACAGCATGAAGTAAAATCCTCTTGCAAAAGATATCAAAAAGAAAATAGCCACAGTCCTAGCTAAACTAGCAAATTGAAAAGGGCTACATTGACGCCATGAGCTTAGACCATACGAAAAGATAATCAGAGAGAAATCATTCCAATAATTCGGCAGATGAATATGGAGAATCATATGAAAATGTTACTAGAATGAAACCACAAACATCCAACAAGAGATAAGTAGTTAGTAAATATTATAACATGGAAAACTAGAAGGGAAAGGAAGGACTTGATTCATAAAAATTTTATGTGAAAATTCAACTAAGAGAAAGAATCATGAGGCATAGCCAAGTTAAAATGACCCACTCTTTCAAAAAGGTTAAGTCAAGTATGTCCGCCTATAAAGTATTCAATATAAGCATGATTTTAAGTAAATTTGGTGGAGAATGGTGGAGATGCAGTGGACAAATAATGTTAAATGGCAGTCTAATAAGGACATGTGGATAATGGTAATGATATTATAATGGTTGGGAAATAGTGGCTAGGCAATCGTGGTAGAGCGATATTAATTAGAGAGATTTGATTTCATTGATCAGCTCAATTGGCTACGCAGTATACACTAAGTTTGGAATGCGGAATTGGTGGTACCTTCAACCAGAAAATGCTTCTACTTTGTACAACCCATTAATGCCTGCATTATCTGGCATATTTCATCTTGTGACTGCTCTCATCATGTATGGATATCTCATTCCAGTTTCTCTCTATGTTTCTATAGAGGTTGTGAAGGTCTTGCAGTTTGTCACACAACAATTCCGGAGCATGATGAGGAAAATGGCACCTTCACATACGAGGCGGAGTCACCTGATGAAGGGGCTTTTCTTGTTGCTGCGAGAGAATTTGGCTTTGAGTTCTTTAAAAGGACTCAGTCAAGTGTTTTCATCCGAGAAAGCTATCCAAATACAAAGTTTTAGATGAATCAGAGTACTCAACATGGAATGCAGAATTTCTCAGAGCAAAGACAGCTATTGGACCTGATAGAGATGCTCAGCTGAAGCAGGTTGCTGATATGATGGAGGGGGAATTAGTCTTTATCGGCGCAACTGCTGTTGAGGATAAGCTACAGAAAGGGGTAAGTATTTATGATTATTTTACTAATTTCTTGTATTCTTTCATCCTCAATTGTCATTTATTGTTTTCTATAGGTTCCTCAGTGTATAGACAAACTAGCACAGGCTGGTTTAAAGATCTGGCTTCTAACAGGAGACAAAATGGAAACAGCCGTAAACATAGGGTATTCCTTTTTGACTTTCGATTAGAGAAATTTTACACCTAGCACATTTGTTTCCCCTACCTCATGAGTTTTTAATGCTCACAAGCTTTGTATTATTTGCAGATTTGCATGCAGCTTGCTTCGATTAGGATTGAAACAGATCTCCATATCAACAATGAATACGGATTTTCTGGACCAAGATGCAAAGAAGGTAATAACTTTTTTCTTTGAGGTGTTGATAATCTCTTCTGGATGCTGCCAACATTGTTAATTTATAGCAGGCTTTTCTTTCATGCTTGGTGTCTGAACAGACTATCAAAGATAATATTTTGCTGCAAATCACCAATGCTTCTCGAACGGTCAAGCTAGAGAAGGATCCTCATGCAGCATTTGCTCTAATCATTGATGGGAAAGCTTTGAGTTATGCTTTGGAGGATGATATGAAGCACCATTTTCTTGGTCTAGCTTGGTGAAATCGATAAGCTCAGGGTTCGCTCGGGCACAATTGAAAGTATATATGTTGCTCCATCGACACTGCCGGTCTTGATATTTCATCAGCTAGAGGAAGAGTTGCTATATATATATATATATATATATATATATATATATATATATATATATATATATAATATATATATATATTTGGTCATGAAGAAAAATATTGTTTTATTTTTAGTTTTTATTCAAGTCAATTTTGTATAAAAATATATTGGATTAACTATTTTCATCTAAATCAGCGGGCATATTACTACTAGTTTTTTTTTTCTTTCTAATTTGTCCTTTTGTTGAATGGAAGAATTGAAATGATGATGTAAAAAAAAAACTGTTTTTGTTGTAGCAGTTTTTTGCATTATATATTTTTTTAATTTGCGCTACTCTTTCGCAGCGGTTTTAACACGTGCTAAAAGCGCTGTTATATCCTTCCTACAGCAGCACTCATGAAACCGCTGCTATAGCCTTTGCAGCGAACGCAAATACAGCGGATTTGCGGCGGTTTTTAAACCGCTGCAAATAAATTAGTAGGTGTTTAAACCGCTGCCGTAGGTTATAAACAGTGCTGCGAAAGCTTATTTTTTTAGTAGATATAATTCTTTTTAATGTCCATTTTGATAGTAATGATACCTCATAATTTAAAATTATTTGCTCAAAAAAATTACCAAACTATATGGCATGATAATATTATGTAGGATTGATAAATGACAATAACAAGAAGTTTTTTTTTTCTGTTTTTATTGTCTGTAATTTCAGGCATAACCTAATTACAAAGCAGAAATTAGTATATGTGGAGTCCGGATAATTAGAACGTGTCACATCAGTCTGTATATATCATGTGTACAATTTGTACACAGGCTATGTACAAACCAGCATGATCTGTTCTAATTGGAATCTGACGCTAGCTTCATCCCGATTCCACATGAAATAATTTCTAATTACAAAGACAAGCAACAGCTCCGGCATGAAACGCATGCAGCCACACATATAATGCTACAACATGCCAGCACGATGACCTATAACCGGCAGGCGGCGACGAGCGGAGACGGACTAAGCAGGCGATATCCACTTCTCGTTCCCCTCAAAGGCGAGACGGCGAACCCACATAACGCCGGAGATGTTGCGGCGGCGCTATCGGCCTCATCCTGGTCCATTTCCCAAAGCACTAAGTTGAATACCTCAACGCTACAGGGAAGCTCAAGTGAGCCTTTCGTCATGTATCCATACTCCTCCTCGGCCTCATCGAGTAGCCGTCGAAAAAGGCGGTGGTTCATCCACTCCGGTCGAATCAGGAACTTTTCTTTCTCAGATCCGACTCGAACCGAAACCCAACCCACCATGGGCGGATCCCCATATAAGTGAGGGGGGGCAAATGCCCACCCTCAAATTTTTTTAAAAAAAATTTTAGAGGGTATTTTGTAGAATATTTTGGGTATTTTGAGCATTTTGCCCCCTCTCAAATTTTTTTTTTGCCTTAATTTTATCAATCCTAATCTTTTTTGCCCATCCCCTACCAAAAAAATTTTTTTTGCCCACCCTAAAAAAAGAAGCTGGATCCGCCCCTGCAACCCACCGGCGTGGCCTTCTCCCTGCCGGACCGCCGCCTAAGCGAGCGGCAACGTTGAAGCGTCTTTGACATGAGACCTTTAGGTCTGCAGGTACCAACTTCACTGGAGCTTTGACAAATCTCCATTAATACGAAAGCAAGGAAGCTATCCTCTATCGTAGACTTGGCGAAGGGTGATTTGGGCTATTGAAGGAGAAGGGCTGCTCATAATATGCAGATAGGTTTGTGAGGATATTATAAGGATGAGAAAGGTGAGAAAGGAAGAGAGGATACGGTCAGGTTGCAGCTGGGGGAATAGTACGTTGAAGCTGAGAGTTGGATCGACGAAATGAGCTGCGATTAGTTATATGTAGTGAAAGGAGAGATGCAAGTTGCTGGTTTTTTTATGGAAAATCGTTGAAGCAAGTTGAGAGTTTTATATGGTGAAATTAATGGAGTCACCGCAGTTGACAAACTGGGTGTTTTAAATGTGTTATGAAAAAGATTAATTTGTCTTCTGCTCCTTAAATGCCATCCAATTCAGGAGAATATTCCACTTTAACCAATATTACGTGTATTTGCTAAGATAATATCTGCCTTAATTATCTCCTTAACGTTCATTCTGATCCATTGAAATCCAGCCCTAAAGTTAAGGTTACTACCATTACCAAGCTCCCAATAAACCGGCTTAAGGCTTAGGTTGGGAACTTGGGATAACTTTTTTATTATTTTTTAAACACAACCTTTTATTATTAAATATTTTTAAATTAGAAATTTTTGTACTAAAATTTTATTTTAGAAAATTGTAATAATGTTATCCCAAATTAGGGGTGTCAAAACAGGTCGCGCGGATCGGGTTCGGGTCAAACCCCAATTTAAAAGGGTCTAAAGGGGTCAACCCGAACCCGACCCTATTTTTACAAATGGATCCGGATTTTAAACTCAAACCCTACCCGCCAGGGTTACGGGTTGACCCAACCCGCCCACGAAAACTGATGTGATCATGCAAACTAATGCGGGCTGAGGCGGCGGCAAGGCAATTTGGGCGAGCGAACTAGCGTTGTGGCGCGGTCTGGGTGACGCGAGGCGAAGCAGCGAAGCGGTTGAACTGCCAGAGCATGGCAAGACCGAGGCAGACCTGGCGTGGTCGAGCGACTCAAGCGAACCCTACATGGCGAGGCGAGGCAGCATGGCGAGGCGGAGTGGCGGATCGAACGCCGAAGCTGCCTACACTGCGACGAATGGGCGATGTGATGGCCTGACACAACTAGACTGTTATACGCGACTGGACGATGCGAGACCGAGGTGGCATGACACGATGTGACTGGATGGCATGAATCATGATGTGACGGGTCAATTTCCCGAGTCAAAATAGGTCAATTTTGGGTTTCCAAGTCAATTAACTCGAACTCGACCCGATTTTATAAACTGGTCAAAAACTCGAACTCGAACATGTCCGTAATCCAAATGGGTTGACCCGAACACGAAATTTTTTGGGTCGAGTCCGGTACGATTTTGACACCCCATCCCAATTGAAGCCTAGATATGTTGGAGAGAAACGATGAGTGAAGCCCTTTCATGGGGTGTCTAGTGATACTTATCTTGATCAAGTTACTATAGAAGTTTGAGTCTCCACACACTTCCTAAAAATTGTACACTCGTAATCTCTCTCTCTCTCACCCTTTAGCCAAATGTAACTTGATTTATTAGACTATATTTTCTAAAAATATTTCTTATTAGTCATATAACATCTTATTCTTCAAAATTTCATTGAAAAGGCTTGTTAAACAAAATATGATAATATACCATATATATATATATATGCGGGGATAGATTGAGACCGTGCATATGTATTATGTTTAATTTGTTTGACGATTTAGAGGAAGAATGAAAATTAAAACTTCATTTTTCCGAAATTACCTCTCAATCAATAATGTGATCATTTATTGTCAAAATCTTAGCTTTTTTCCGTTTATTTATTCCGTTTATTTATTTTTTAACGGAATGATTAATTTTATCCCTATTTAAATAATTAAAAGACCAAATTATAATAGCCTGAAATTATTTATGTCATTCATAAAAAACTAAAGGACCAATTCAATTTTTTAATCTAAAATAACAGATGAGAAAATAAATCTATACAATATTTTTATACTATGGTCTTGTAATCTGTTATGATAGAAGTCATCTTCTTCCACTGCTCATCTACCGTTTACTTGAGAACCGACATGCTGAGAGAGGCGCTTATGGGGGAGGCAAGACCTGCGTCATTAATTGGAGCTGACCTTACTGATGATACAGGAGTTATAATTTAATATATAGACGTTCTCTTTTGAGAGAGTAATTTTCAAACGTTATCCATCTCCATGTACTTGTTTCCCGAGAGAAGTGTTTCCCTGAATGGCAAATCTAACAGGTGTTTTTTTAATCTTAGTCAAAATTAATTAGATTAATTATTCCAGATGACCTAAAATAAATAAAATTTTCTTTTTCTTCTTCTTCTTTTTTATCTGTGTAGGGAAGTCAAAATATGTTGGCGGGTTGAGTTTGGATCATATTTTATAAATTAATCTGCTCGAATCCATTTGACCCAAACCAACTGATTTAATAAACAGGTTAAAAAGACCTATTCAAACTCGAATGATGTGTACCCAACTAGGGGTGTCAATTCGGGTCAGCGGATCGGGTTCGGGTCCAACCCACAATGACCTGAGTGTAAACGGGTTGACCCGAACCCGACCCGTTTGATTAAACGGGTCTGGTTGGCCAACCCTGACCCGACCCGAGCGGGTTTACGCGTTGACCCGACACGACCCGTTGACCCGAACATTTCCCATTTTTCTTCCTTCCGCGGGTTGTTCGGGTCGACCCGCGGGTTGATGGGTTGACCCTAATCCGAACCCGACCCGTTTTGCTACATACATTATTACAACTTACAAGTATACACTATACAATTATAAGCTTCGCGGGTTATTCGGGTCGACCCGTGGGTTGACGGGTTGATCCTAACCCGACCTGAATATATAAACGGGTCTAATCCTTAAACCCGAACTCGACCCGTTTCTTTCACGGGTTGACCCTAACCCGAATTTTTCGTGTCGGGTTCGGGTCGTGTCAGAAATTGACACCCCTATACCCAACTTGTAAACCTGTTTTAGTTAAGAAATTTTTTTCTTTATAACTTATTAACTATAAAGTTTAGAATATTTGATCTAAAATAAGAAGATTATACTTAATAGGGAGAAAAATAACGAAAAAAAAAAAAAAATTTAACATGTCATTTTTAGGTCAAAATTAGGTTCATAGGTCAACATATATAAGTCATACCCTTCTAATCAACGAGTTCGAAAACCTTACTCGTTTCTTAAACTCATCAATCTGAACTCGGATTTTTCAGATCAGGCTCATATGTGACTAACAGATCGGATCATTTACTTAATAGGTGAAAGAAATTTTTTTTCCCGACCTCTCTCTCCACTCTACTCTCTCTCTCTCTCTCTCTCTCTCTCTCTCTCTCTCCACTCTACTCTCCCTCTCTCTCTCTCTCTCTCTCTCTCTCTCTCTCCCGCCATTTTTTGGTTACTGGTAACTTTTTTTTTCGGAAATACCTGATAACCTTTTCTCTTCTCTCTCTCTCTCTCTCTCTCTCTCTCTCTCTCTCCAATGAGAATGAGATGATTTTAAACTTTTTATTTATTTATTTTCCACTATCTCATTTGTGATGCTAACTACTTTTTTGTTGATTTTTATTCGACTATCTTAAACTTTTTTTTTTATTTATATTTTCTCTTTATTTATATATATTTTTTTTATTTTAATTATTTATCTTCACATTACTAATTTTTTTTTTAATTATTTTAAAATCTTTAAATTTTCTTTTATAGGAAATGTATATAATTAAAGCCAACAAATTATACTAGATAAATATTATAATATTTAAATTTAAATCAAGTAGCTTAAAATATTCTAATTATAAGTTTTATATTAATAAGATGCTGCTTTTTTAATATATTTATTGCTCGTTATAAAATATTTTTTAATTATTTTTATTTAAATTATATATGAAAACCTTAAGTAAGTTAGATATTTAAAAAAAATTAAAATCCTAAAATTAATTTCAAGCTTGAATGAAAAAGCTTGACGTTATTTTTCAAATAAGAAATTTATGCCCCCGTAGATAAATAATTTTATATCGGCCGCTACATTTATTGACACCCCTATCTTTCTTTTTGTTTGCTTGGCTTTCAACTACTCTGAATGGTTAAAGGAGTTGACAAGAGGAAATGGTGAGGGTAATGGAAATCAAAGCTTTTTTGTTAATTGACCAATGAAACGGGGCTTTTTTTTAATGAAGAGGTGAGAGAAGCAAATCACAGTAATAAATTGGTAAAACTTTCTCATAAATTTTCAATAAGGTTGAATATGAAATTGTTGATAAAAATATATTAATAATTTATTAATATATTTTTAAAAACTTAATTATTTATCAATTATATTGAAATCAAACGTACACCTAACATGAATACATTTGATTTGACTTCTTCACCAAATAAATTTATCATATTTTTTATTGGGTCAAATAAATTATTTGTAATAAAAAAAAGTGTGTCAGATAAATTAATATGAACGTAGGTGACTTCAAAATTGTATTGAGATTTGTTATTATACATAATATCATTAATTGCACAAATTTTAATATGAATGCATATCTTAAAAAATCGGACCGAACTGTTTGATTCAATTGTGAATCGGTCAAATGGTCAGTCCAATCCAACTTAAGAACAAGCTTTGCATCAATTCGGGCTCGACTGAAATGAACTACTGGTTCAACTGGTTAACTATTAAATGGTTCCGATTTTCTAAAACCGGCCGGCTAAAAAGTTTTTTTTTTGAATGACATAAATGTACTCTACATATTTTTGGCCCGTTGTGCAAGCACTTGGATGTAAAATCTTTCTATAAATTCAGGTTAAGTGAAATGTTTGACTGAGGAGAAACTGAGTGGTATTTTTTATTTAGCCGATGAAGGTTTCATTTGGGACAATTTTTTTATTGCTTTTTAAAATAATTTTTTAATAAAAAAAATTTAATGAATTAGAAATTTTTTGTACTAAAAAATTTCCTTAGAAAGAAATGAAAAAAGTTATCTCAAATGAAACTTAGATATTGTGTTTTAAATTAAATGAGATGGCATGCAAGTCACAATAATATATCGATAAATTTTCTTCAAATATTTTAATAGGGTTAAATAGAAAATTGTCCATAAAAATATACTCTCTTTTTTTATTTTCACAAAAATTATTTAGCTAAAGATTATATTACAATCAAATATCCAACACACATATATAAAAGCCAAATATATTTGGAACAAACATTCTAAATTTCTAATAGTTTCTTTGAATGGGCCATAGAGCCCTTGGTGGATGTGGGCCTAACCTCTTTTTTAGGCCATGTTGGATTTAGCCAATCGAACAAAAATCCAACACTTAATATATTCTAGACAAGTATCAAATATTTCTCATTTCTAGCTGCTTATTTTTTGTAGGTGTTGGATTCAATGTTATTTTTGCAATCACATTAAGATTAATTATAACTTTAGGGCTTAGGCTAAGCCAAAAGATGTAAAAAAAAAAAAAACACTTCAAGAAAATCTTGATGATAAGAACAAAATAATACTATATGATATCCTGTCATTATCTAATAAATGACCCATACCTATTGTTATAAGCATACGCTAAACTTAAGGCTTGTGATGAGTAACAAAATATATGATTTATCTTAGTTTAACATTTCTTCTAATAAGTTGGACGACCATCAATATGTTAGGCATGAACTATGAATCAAAAAAAAAAAAAGAGGGTGAGTGTCGGTCTCAAGTTCATCTAATAAGAAATCCAAATGAGTTATGACAAAACCTTTATCAAAGAGTGAATAGCCCAAATGAGTATAAGAGATCATCAAGATGAGTGCCCATATCTAGCTGGTGAATTGTGGAGTATATTAAGATAGTTCAATGTCTGAGTTATAAGGTTATGATCAAGGTATGTTAGTCTCAATAATGTATTGATTCTCAATCCTAGTTGATCAAGGGTACTGGGATATTTAAGACATTTGGTTACTTATAGGCTTATGGAGTTAAACTTGTTTAGAGTTAGTAAGTTAAATATCCAAATTTAAGCTTAACAATTAACTTGATCAACTTAACCCAAATAAATATGAGTCTATAATATAGCAAATGGATGATGCAATCATGAATATGTATGTTTCAAAAGATAGCCAAAACTAAATTCCCTTAAAGGCTAAGATAGTTAAAAATAGGTCAACCTTAGATGTATAAATTATAATAGAAAATAAATTAAAATATGCACATTGGTCTACATGGATATGGATAAAACTAGTTAGAATGATGAACAAAATATGAAGAGTTTAAGCTGTAATAGTTAATAATTATTTTTGTGTGGGTTTTGAAAGTAAAGGGGCTGAGGATAAGGTTGAGGCTACATAATTAGATAGAATGTTAGTTTTAGAAGTTAAGGAATTTTTTCTAAAAGATATACTTTATTTTTGTAACCATTTTAGATGTAACCCTCTAGTTGGCTCATATGGATGACCTTCTCATTTTCTCTATATATAAAAGATTTCTTTACATCCATATGTTCAAGCTTAAAATAATAATTTTTAAGTAGAGGAAAAATTGATTTGATCAATGTATATTTGATAATAGGAGATAAAATCTCATTAAAATATGTTTCTTCTTTTTGAGTGAATCCCTTTACCACTAGCTAGCCTTACCTTGTATCTTGGTTTGCTCAACATTTAGAATATCATCTTTTCTTTTATATATCCACTTGCAGCCTATGATTTCATTTGTTAAGTGGTTTATTTATAAGTTCTCAAGTATAATTCTTTTTCACTTATTTCATTTCCTCATTCATAACATATTTCCAAAATCCTTCTCATTACCATTCATTACTTCCTTATATGACCCCATTTCATCTTTTAGTAAAATTTCATTAATTGTAAGAGCATATGTAGTCAAATTATCATAGCCTAATCATTCATCTACTCTCATATTTGTCCTTGTTAGGTCTCTTGCTAAACTAATTCTCAAATTGATCTAATCATGTTGAGTAGCAGCCACTTCTTGAAGATCTTGATTAATTTGTTCTACCAATATCAACTCCAACCGTAACTAATTTACATAATTGCTCACTTACAATTTTACTATATCATCATTGATGTATGTGGTTTTCTAATTCTTTTTAATAATTTGACTAATCATTATATCATATTCATTAAATATGTCATTTATTTTAATGATACACATGGAATCATCCTTCAATCAACATTTATACACTTTCACTCCTCCAGATATCCTAAGAGTATGTATTTCTTGGATCTCGATTCTAACTTTCCCTAGTTCATATGAATATAAACAAGACATTCAGAAATTATTAGATTGTTGCAATCTACCTTTTTGCCCTTTCTAAACTTCTTGGGAAGTTTAGAGTTCAATAATTATAGATAGATTCTATTTAACAAGTAGCAAGTAAAATTTACAGCTTCTCCCCATAAATGTTTATCCAATTTTGCAAAAGATATCATACATTTGACCTTTTTTAGTAAATTCCTATCATCTTTTCAACAATAATATTATATCGAGTTTTATGTCAAGCAATCCCATTATATCTACAAAATTCAGTTAATTCATTATTCAAATATTCTAACCCATTCTATGTTCTCAACTTTTTATTTTCTTTCCATTCTGATTTTGAATCAACATTTTTTAGTTCTTGAATGTCTTAAATGCTTTCATTCTTATGTTTTGAAATATAAATCTAGATTTTTTTTTTGAAATTTATCAATAAAAAAGGATAAAATATTCACCTCCACATAGAGTTGAAATAAGACCAGTTCCCTAGATAGTTGAATGTATTTAATTAATAGTTCCTTTAAGATATTGTTATTATGTACCAAACTTTATTCGAGATTATTTCCTAAATATGCAATGCTCATATAAATCAATCTTATCAATAGTGTCCTTGCCAAAAAATTCTTGTTCGTGCATAATATTTAAACCTTTCTGACTAATGTGACATAGTCAAAGAAACTAAAGTCTTGCTTGATCTATTTTTAGAACATCCGTAGTGTCTAATAAATGCTTTATTATTATTTTTTAATAGAGAATATAATCCATTATGTCTCTTGTCCTTTGTAATAACAATTTAACCTTAGATATATAACTTTTAGAACACCACTGTCAGCCTTAAAACTGCAACCTAGTACATCAAGAGTATCATAAGATAGCAAGTTTCTTTTAACATCTGACACATCTTACTTCAGTAAGAATTATAATATCTTCATCATTTATCTAATTTAGATAGTTCTAATTCTAATAATTTTGTAAGCTACATTATTTCGCATAATAACCTTCCCACCATAACTTCTATGTATGAATCAAACCAGTGACTATTAGGAGTCAAATCAGACTAAATTGAATGCATCCTTAGATAAAGATGGTCAATAAAATATACTCATTAATACATTACTTTAATTTTAATGCCTCGCAAATGATCTCCTTAAGAATCACAAAACAAAGGCTATGTATAATTTTTATTGTTTAATGTTATAAAGGACTCTAAACACTCTTGAATGAAGTAATATGATACAACTTTTTCTAATAATTTATAAAATAGTTCTATTATTTTTGAAAAGTTCCTAATAAATCTTCTATAAACCCAGCATAACCTTAAAATTTTTTAACTCCTTTAATTGAGGAGAGTGGTGGAATTTTTTTAATACATGAAATTTTGCCTTATCAACTTCAACTTCTTGTTTATAAACTTTATATCCTAGAATAATGCCCATATTTACTATAAAATGATATTTTTAGTGTTTAGAACTAAATTTGTTTATTCATATCTTTATAAAAGTAAAGCCAAGTGATCAATAAAATTATCAAAAATATACTAATCACTTGATAGTGGGACAAAGGCTAGATGTTTTTGTTGTTTTGTATGCTAAATACTGAAAAATCATTTATAAATGCTTTTATCTATTATTCTATCAAATAAAGAAAAAGGCAATCATGCACATTTGAAATATAGCAAGGGCATTACATATTCCAAATGACATCTTTCTAATGGTACAATTTTCAGAAGGGCGTGTGAAATGTGGTATTTTCTTGATATTTCAATGCTTTAACAATTTAAGTCTTATAAATTAATTTATTTTCCATTTTAGTGAATGAGGTTGTGTGATTTCTTAACATTGTAATACTTCGCCAATAGTTTTTATCCAAGTTCATTCCAAGTTATTATAGATGATTAAGACAGTGAACTTAACCATATTTTTGCTTAATCTATTAGAAAAATAGAGATGTCCAAGTTTTATTACATCATCTAACACATCATTATATTTAAATGTTATACATATCTCTAGGAATCTAGCTATACGGAGGTATGGATCTTTAATTGGAGAAACTCTAAAAAAAGTTTTAGTCTAAAATTATTACCTTGAATGTTTGTCCTATTAATACTTTAATGGATTCCTTCTATAAGAGGTGTAGCATAATATCTCAAGGGCCTAGAGACATCAATATCATTACATTGATTTGATATTATTTGGTTTTGCATTAAAATGACTTTCTACCATAGCCTTGCATTGGGCGCCCATACCCATACCCATCCATGTACCCACCCATACCCAATGGATATGGGTGGGTATGGGTATGCTCATAGACTTATAGGTGGGTATGGGTGGGTACTCAATATAATGGATCAACCTACTATATTAAAAAAGAGTGAAAATTGAAAAATACATAAACATTGTTTTAAAAGTGAAACTGCATTTAGACTATTCCAAAAAAAATTAATAGACTTGCACCGTTGCACGTGAAGATATGATGATATATTCTCGATTAGTGTGAGATAGGTACTTTTGTGCATTCCGACTCGTGGGCGTCAAGACATTCCCGATCATGGCACTTGTCATGCACTCTATTTTATGCATTATGGCCGCCAGCGCCATGTCTGAGAACAACTTTTCAGACGCCGGCAATGCACTGACTAAGAAGCGCAGCAGTCTAAAGCCCGCTCACGTGAATGATCTATTGTTCTACTGATCGAATGATGACTTGTGCGGCTTGTTAACACAATAGTCCAATGCATCACAAGCTTCATATAACATATTGTGCTGCACTCTAACAACTTGTCCCCTGCATCATTATATAAAACCATGTATTTTGTAATACAGGCATTTGGGGAATATGAAAATACTTTTATTTTGTTATTGTCTTCTACATTTCAATTCTCTGCAGGATTTCTTTTATGTCTAAGGTCGAGCAATGCATGGGTATGGATGGGTACATCATTCTGAAAAATATTATGAGTGGGGGTGGGTGGGCGAAGCCAGCTGTGGGTCTCCGAAAGGATTCTGCTCGTGTGGTTTGAATGCAAAGGGTATAATCACACTATCCCGTGGGACAAAATGGTCGTAGACCTTTACACCCGACACAAGCAGGCTAATGGAAGAGCAGATGAAGTTATACATACGATTAGCCATGAAGGATAGCGGCTTTCACCTACTAGCCTCGATGGATAATAATATGCATAACCCAAAAGTTCACGAGATTTTCCCCATTCGATACATCAGCTCGAATGGGGTTTATTTGATTGTGGGGATCGGTTTCCTACGGGCACAAGCCCCCGTAGTTAATTACATCTTAGACCTCGGTCTAAGAAAACTCTCGATTAGGGATGTTAGATTATCTTCTCTAATGGGTTTATTGCAAAGGAAAAATTCTAGGCTTTCCTAATCAAAGGGAAAGAAGGTCCCAATTTGGTTCAATCAATCACACGTGGTTCAGTCAACATCCGGTCAGTCTGAAGGAGAGAAAACTGGAGAAAAGAAGGCGGCAACGCATCTCAAGCTAGCACGAGAGAAAGAGAGAAGTGGCGTCATCTGTGTGACGAGGATATGTAGGATTTATAGCTTTCAGAATAAAAGAAAGCTTACCCACCAATAAGGTATATAGAGGTACACTCGTACCCCTCACCTTTAGACCCTAAATCTATAAAAGATGTAGTGTCGTACACACAACACTAGCATCTACGACCTAGCTAATGCAATCCTGGACTTATTCCTTACCTGAAAAAGGAAGCCAGCTAAAACCACCTAATCGTATAAAATCCATGTTATCTGGTCTGTATGAAAGATGGATGGGTAGTTTAGACATTAAAATTTGGGATCGACAACTAGAGAAAGCTCCTAAGTGATTCCACAATTATGAATGGTATAATGCTTCTAAAACTAATGCAATTAAATTTTAATTTTTATTAGTTACTAATGCAATTTATGCTAGTCAAAGTCTCCAAATCAGGAATGTATAAAATTTTAAAAAGACTTATAAAATAATTTTTTGAAGAATGACTAAACCTCCCCAGGTCCGACACTTCATCCTCATAGGCCAGATTATCCGGACTCTACCCGCAGGCAGGGAAGCTGTCTAAAAGGAGAGAGAATGCATGTATGCAACCCCGAACGATTCTGTCTATTTCCTAGAATCGTTATATTTCTATGTGAGTTAATCTTAAATTTGTATTATTAATTACGAGTAGAAGAATTTTTATCCCTAAAAAAGCCAAGCAAATCAGGCATAAGCACATGCAAGAAAGAAACCTATGAAAAAGCATGCTGGTTCTACTACGCAATCAAAGTAAACAAAACACAACAAAAATAATAAAATCCTATTAAAAAGAGTGTCCATGGCAAGTGCCATACAATATTACATCACAGGGTACAGAAAAGTAATGGTGGCCGGGCTCCACCGACAACAACACGGGAACGACGCAAATCTTAAAATAAGGCATTTTTACATCTTCAGTTTTCTTCTTCACTTCCTTGATTCTTCTTTGGATCATCTTCAGTCCTTCGGGCTCCTTGTAGTGAATGCTCCAAAAGAATATCCAAATGAAAAAGGAAACCCTCTGTAGGGGTTTACTTTTCCCTTTGGATTCATATCTCTTTAAAAATGCCTTATTTTTAGATCTTCACAACAATCACTATCAAATACATTACATTACTGAAAAGAGAAAATCTAGACTCTCCTGCAGGGGTTATCCTAAGCAATTATAATCAAAGCCAAAAATCATCCAAGCAGTTATATATAAATGAAAATGCTCACATCAATCACTTGGTCGTGCTCTAATCATTGGGGGCTAAGCAGCTGAAGCAGGTACCTAAAGTAATTATAAGTAATTATTATTAATTTTAGTCCCCTTTAGCGCTGTGTGAGCATGGCCACCTGCAGGAAGACAATATTAGTATAAAAAGAGCATGCCTAACCTATGGGTATTCTAACGCTCACAACAACAGTGTAGAAAGAAAACTAGAAAACGTCACAAAAAAGTATCATAGAAAAGCATCACAGAAAAGCTACAACATGTAGCAAAAACAACCAGCACATAAGTCACATGCAGAGCGTCACAACACAGAGACAGGAAGTAAAGAAAATATCGGCCTAACCTGAAACTAGTAGTCGTGTCCTAACAAGCAAGTCTAAGTGTGTGTAGGCTGTGTGATTTTGGTAGGTCCTATATAGGATGATTTAGTTAGAGTTGTTTGTATTTTTATTTATTGCAAGGGACAAAAAAAATTTTAGTTAAAATTCAAATCTTAGTATTTTAAGATTGATTTTAGAGATATTTTATTTTAACGTTTGATTAATTACCACATTTATTTCACACCGAGGCCGTGAGGTTTATTTTACCCTCCTTGGGGCTAACTTAATTGCCTCGTAGGCCTGGGTTACCCAGTTATAATTAACTTTATTAGATTATTGTAATTTGTTATGAAATGAAAAGAAAAAGGGTGTATTAATCATTTATTAATCAAGTTTGTTAATTGATTTTAAAGATTATTCTAAAGTTTGATATTTAGAAGTATCTTATCCTAATGAATTTTAGCTTAGGGTTTGATCTCCTAATTAAGTCTACTTCTTTTAAATTTTAAGTGGCTTAAAAGTTAATTATTAGATTAGTTATATTTGATTTAGGTTTATGTTTTAGGTTTATAGTTTAAAGATTATAAATGTTAATATTAATTTGATTAATAATTAAATGTTTTAATAGGTTTTAAGAATTAGATTAAAGTTAGTTGGTTGATTATTAGTATATTAAAGAAAATAAGACCTAGGAAAGCGTGTCACTAAGTTTTTATTTTAAATGTCTCTATCCTATAGGGAGCATGCATCCTAAGTCTATATTTTCTTAGACTCGGTCCTTAATTTTTGTCCTTAGATGTCACTAATGTTGTAGGACTAAAAGCGGTGTTGTTTTTCTAATTCCTAAGACTTCTACACGGATGTCACAAGGTTTCAGGGATCTAACAAAAGTAAAGTAATCATAATTATAATTGAAGTTTCTATAAGGCCCTAAGGGTGGGAGGCGTACAATCATCTAGGCCTCTAAAGGTTTTCTAAGTTTTTAAGAAAGCTTACAGCACCGGGGGCTATGACCCGGTGGTTCCGCCCGTAGCGCCCCTACTGGAATGAATAGGGGCGACTGATGCTCGGATCCGGTTGTCCTAGCTCCCTCCCCAAGTGCTCCAATGCTCCTTGTCTTTTTCTTCCCAAAGTTCACCTCGCAAGACATAGAAAAGATATGTATCAGAGCACATTCTATAAGCAAATAATAATATGAAAGAATAAAAATGCATAAAAGAAAAAGAACGTACCTTTTGTATACCAGTTAAGCTACTTATGTTTTGGGTTCTCCTCATAAGTGTCCAACATCACAGTATAAAAGAAACGACAAGAAACAAACTAAAGGTGAAGTGAAAAAAAAACAACTAAAAACAGTAAAAGAAGAAGAATGAAAATCGTATATAAAAGAGATATAGGTATTGTTGTTTTGAACACACTTCTTTAAAGTCAAGTGTACCCTACAACAACATTAACAATGCCATTTAATGTCCCCACAATCCAAATAAGGCACTTGATATGTTTGACACATCTACCTACAACACACTAAACCAAGCCTAAAACAACTAAGGGGAACAGACTTCTAAAACTCAATTTAAAATTAGATTCTCTTTGTTTCACTATTCGTCTGACATTCTTTTTATCTTCAGAAGCGAACACTAAAGGGAGAAAATTCAAATAAGCAAGGACCTTCTTGCTCCCAAAAGACATTGAAGACTTTCCCTCCCAAAGCTCCCTAATGTTTTAGATCCCCCAAAACTCATCTTATAGAAAGAAACATTAAGGGAATCTAACTCAAATGGGAAGACACTATTTATACCCGAAAGACACTAATGAACCCTACTAAACAAGTCTAACCACAAAATTATAGACCTCAAAATAATTTGCAAGAACTTCTAAATGAACTACTACACAAAACATCCCAAAAATTATCTACCAAAATCTCTTTTTCTTTTGTTTTAACCCAAAACTCTAAAAAAAGACTGACAATCAAGTGCCTACTCTCATTTGGAGTGGGGTAAATTTGTGAAAATTTCCCAAAGGGATAGACATTATAAAGCTCTCCTTCAGGAAACCCTCACAAAATAAAACAACAAAAATCTCAACATAAGACGATTCACAAAAACTCATGTAAAAGCCTCTCGACACAAAATTACTAACAAAACCTTCCAACATGAAATCAAATGTAAAACAAATTTGAAATATCCCTCGTTTGAAGATCGCTTACAAAACCGTAGCATAAAACCATTTACAAACCTTTCCAACCATGAATCCACTCACAAAGCTCCTCAATATAAACAAATCAATATAAAACAGCGAGAAACTTATACATAACTTACTCTTAAAGCAATTCGGAAGCTCAAAACGGTGAAAAATTGCATATATTTCATTCCTACAACAATCTGGAAACTTAAAACTGCAAAAATCTGCACTCATCTCGCTCCCAAAACAATTTGGAAACTCAAAAACTGCAAAAATCTGCACCCATCTCGCTCCCAAAATAATTTGGAAACTCAAAACTGCAAAAATCTGCACTTTTCTTTAAAAAAAACTGCACTTACCATGCTTCCCAATGCGATTTGGATGCTAAACAGTAAAAAAAAAACTGCATTTTGGTCAAGGACAATAAAGCTCTATCTCATACATATGAGACCTTTCCTTAAACAACACATAGAAGGGTATAATTTATCTATAAACATGCTCTTTTATAAGTTCTATATATAGCCAATGATTGCAACAAATGAGAACACCGTACATGTTTAAGGAAAGGTAAACATGCTCCAATAAACTCCAAACTTGATCCCAAAGCACATTTTCTTCTCAATATTTCATCATTTTAGTAGAGTATGAACCAAATGTAACTAGATCTAGTAACCAATATCTTTCCAAATTGCATATCATCCAACGATTAAATAACCACTAAGTGATAAACATGAGATTTTCCACCAACTAGTAAACAAGTGATACAACCAAGCCAAGCCACAAGGCTTTGCATGAGTGATTTGCAAATAAAAGGGATAACATACGAAATACAACGTTTCCAAAGTATTTAATCAAATGACTAGTATACCAAATTTAAGAAGTAATGTAAAGCAATCTTTTTTTTAGATATATTTCCATGTCATATATAAGCCCTTTAAACCACATGCTATGGATCCCAAAAGTAAAGTGCACGTATCAATTATTCCCTTCAAAATAAAACAAGCCAATGAATATTTTAGCAAACTCACAATAACCTTCGGCATCTCCCAAAGAGGGTTGAAACATTTCTTGATAACCAAGGAGATGTAGCAAAATTAGTCAACAAGAGATAATAGTGAATGCACCCTCTAATTTATGACAAAGATCAAAACTATTTCGATCACCTCCCCTTTGAAGCATAAGGTCTTCATTCACAAACGATGAGTTGGAAAAGAGACATTCATGAAAAGCAAGGCCTATGGCTCTACACATATTTCATCAAGTGATCACATACATTTTAAGATTCTCCTTTTTTTTAACAATGCATCAAAGAGGATTTTTCAAGAACAATCTTACCAAATAAAACTTTAATATTAACCAATGTCTATGGCTTTCTCTTGAAAGCATTTCAACGAACATCTTATATGCAAAGTTTGTAAAGCTTTGTAAAACAGGCTATCATAAGAACCATGGTTCACGCCTAAATCTCAACTAAAATTCTCCACACAATTTATCAAAGCTCTCTTTCTATCCACATGACAATCACTTCCATCAAAAAGACATAAGCATAAGGGCTAAAAGAACAACTCAAAGCAATTTTGTTTTCAGATTCTTGCCAAGAAACTCAAAATGCCATTACTCTTTTCATTCACTAATATGGAGGATATGTCATTAAGTAAATGCAGCAAAGGAAGAGAAGGTGAAGAAGAAAGAAGGAGAAGAGGAAGAAAGAAGAAAGGGAAGGAGAAAGAACAAAGGGCAAGAAGATGGTGGAGGGGAAGTAGACAAAGTAAAAGAAAATACTCACCTTGCAATAGCTCGAGTCAATCCAGACGTTGGGTTCGGATGAGGGAGCTCGGGTGGCTGCCGTCGGGTTCGAACATGGCGCACGAACGGGTGGCTGCTGAGTTCGGTCCGACCAGATGAGGAGCGGGAGGAAGTCGTCGGCCTGGCTGGGGTCGTGCGAACAGAGGAGGCCGGATTCGGGCTGGGATCGTGTGAACAGAGGAGGCCGGCGTCGGGCACCTCACGAAAGGAGAAGAAACGAGAGAGGGAGAGAGTTCGGGGTCCCTGAGAGCAAGAGCAAAACCTAGAGATTGAGGGAGAGGGAGTGAGTTCGAATCCTGGAGCCGAAGGCTTCGTGTATGCTTTAAACACCTCCCCCCCCCCCCCCCCCCCCCGTTTTGCTTCGCTCGAGACATCGAAATAGCCCTGCGACCTTCTGCTTCTCCGC
Organism: Dendrobium nobile; assembly: GCA_022539455.1. NCBI lineage: Eukaryota > Viridiplantae > Streptophyta > Magnoliopsida > Asparagales > Orchidaceae > Dendrobium > Dendrobium nobile. The sequence continues at coordinate 35,835,610 of CM039722.1, read as the reverse complement.
AAAGTCGTTCGAAACGACTGCCAATTCAGGGAGCTCATGCGACTGAAGCCTGCCATTGCGACAGAACTCGATTTTCAGGGAAATCTGCACCGTCGAAACTGTTACCTGATCCGGTAAATGGATTCAAATTAATTAGAAAGTTAAAGGGATTTTCTAGGATTAAATTGAACTGAAACAAGTCCCATTGGGTTAAAATTAGGTTAAACTCGAGCCTGAATTTGACTCAATTCGAGTCAGTTCAGGTTCGAGCCGGCGCGACGAATCAAATTGCACGAAATTAAATTCAAAATCAACACTAATTTAAACTGAATCGAGCTCGACGCAATCAAAATAAAATAATCGAGTCTAATCAAACATAGTCGAATCAAATTCGGCTCGAGTCGAGTCGATTTGAGCTCGAATCCGGCCCGACGGGGTTTGATTAAATCGATCAAAAATGCTCGAGCACATTCGAGCCAAAATCGAGTTCAACACCAGCTCGCATAGAGTGTGGGTACCCAATGAGTACTCGACTAGGACCCTATGTAGGGCTCTGCTTTCTACTATCTTATTTCTCCTATAAATTCTCTCAATTTTATGTTGTAAAAGAATTAATTATAATTTGAATATATATATATATATATATATATATATATATATATATATATATATATATATATATATATATATATATATATATATATATATATAATACAATCAAGATAAATTCATAATTACTTCTTACTACAACTAAAGTTATAAATTTAAATTTCAATGGAGAGAAAATATATGTCCATAATTTCATCAAAATGTACTTTTTTAATGTTTTAATCTAATTTTTAAAATAAAATTCAGGTTATCAATTAAGATTAAAATTTATTTTTTAATCTCCTAAAAAAATTAGAAAATCTAATCAATTTAACCAATTCCCCATTTCCCTATGTGAATTTAATTAAAAAGATTGCATGAATTTTCAATCTTAAATGATTGTAAATTTTTACTGATTATATTTGTATACTAATTAAAAGATCTATTAATTAATCTTTCTTAAGCCCTTATTAACTCTTTCAATGCCAAGAAATGATGTAGATTTTATGTTAAAAATTAGTCACATAAACAACTAAATGATACAAAATAAATTAAACAACCATAAGCTAGATGAATAAATAACAAATCAAACTATTTTATTATTGAAGATATTTTGATTGTACAATAAACCCAAAATGATAAATCAATTTATGATAGAATCAATATAATAAAATATTTTAATCATGAACTTTATGAATATAATGACGAGAATAAAAAGTGTGGTCTCTACCTAAGTTATATAAAATTTAATATTTTGTATAAAGTTTTTATTTAAATTTGCATAATTAAACAACTTGGTGAAATAAAGCCACAAGAATTTTGTTAATAGCTTGGTATAATTCAAAAAAGCATGGCAAGATGAAGTCCCTTGCATATGAGAATTTAATTATTTTTTAATTTATCCTTAAAATTTGCATCAAAAGGGCCAAAAAGGTCTATAATAATCATTCCTAAGAGAATAAAATATATTGATCAACACGGTAATATGGCCTCTAAATGGTGCTCTAAAAAAGTGGTGGACTATCACATGCTTGAGGTGGTGGATCCAACCAATGCCATTGAATTCCAATCAAACAAGTTGGGTGGTTCCAAGAAGGAACTTTCCCATCACACATACAAGTCAAGTCTCATCCTAAAGTTGTATGGTTTGAACCTAATGTAACAAGCAACATTTAGCAATAACTTATACAATATGCATTATGGAGGGTCTAAGAAGAATGTAAAGGGGGCTCTGACAAATAAGACGGTTGATGAGGCACCTACATGATGATGTCTAGAAACAAAGAATTGGATTGGGAAGCAGCTGATGAGTCATATTTGAAGAGTTAGCAAGTCAACTCAAATGATTCATCTAAATTGAGATGACGGGTCGGCTCAAAAGAAGTAGCAAATCATCTCAAGCATGATGGCGGATCATCTAGGGAAAGATGGTGGTTCCTCTTGAGTGAGAAGGTCAATAACTTCCAAACACCTAAAGGTTAATATACAAGTTATCAAAGATATTTATATCACTAAGGGACTAACATAATAGGATGGGAAAGGTTTATTTGGCCTTCCAGTTTGAGTGATAATGCTCTCCTCAAAATAAAGGATCTTAGTAGTGTTAAGAAACCTAGTAGGATATTAAAGGGTGCTTACTCTATTGAATGCTCTCTAGCTCTCCCAGACATGAACCGTGAAGGTCCCTGGCTCTCCATCCTCAACATTTCAATGTGTTGACGGCTTACCGCTCGACTGTCGAAGGCCCCAAAAGGTACAAAAGATTTGTTGCATTCCACTCCCTTCAGATGTTGTCGTGCCTTTGTCTTGCCCTAGCCGTGAGTCCTCTCCCGGTCGCGATATAGCCCAGGTGCCACCTGCCTCACTCTCGCCGTGCCTCAATCACACCTACTGGAGAAGACCACCGGACAGAGGCAATCCCTAAGCATGAAGGAGGCCGGAAAAAGGCAAGCTCTATCCATTCTGAGTTTTTTTATGAAGGAGGCCGAACGGAGGCTAGCCAACGCTAGATGCTGCTGCCCCCTTCCTCCAACCAACAACAACCCGTCGTTTGATGCTTCAGGGAAGTCCTTGAATTTTTCCTTCAATTTTGTTGCTCTTGTTTAGTTGTCTCTTTAGTCTCACCCTCCTCCGGCCATTCATGGCCGGATGGCAGTAAGTCGCATTTCTGATCCAGGGTTTTTGGGTGGTTCTTTGAAATCAATATCTTTTTTAGATGTTTTATCTGGTTCCTCCTTGGATGTGTGTTTTCCTCAGCTTAAACCATCTTCATTTTGTGGTATGCCCTCTCTATGGATCTCAGAAGAGAAAATACTAGCATTATAAGTTCCTTTTCAATTTTCTTTGGTTAGTTTTTTTCCTAGCAATCGCCCTAGCCTAGATTCTATCCAAAAAAATTTCTTCAACCTTAAGCTTAATGCCGATTTTTTCGTAACTTTGCTCAACCCATCACATATTTTGATTAAGTTGATGAATGATTTAGACTATAGCAGAGTTTTTGCTCATAGATCTTATTTTGTCAATAATTGCTATATGAAGTTAACCAAATGGTCGCCTACTGATATTGGTTTTGAATCGTCAGTTATTCCCATTTGGATCTCATTCCCTAACTTAAGATCTCACATATTATCTCCTCGTATCTTACATGCCCTTGGTTCATTATTTGGGCATCCTTTAAAGGTTGACAATGCCACCTCCATTAGATATCAGCCATCTGTTGTGCTGATTTTGGTAGAGCTTGACATTACAAAAAAAATATCCAGACAAAGCTTGGCTCGGACCTAAAAAGTATGGGTATATTCAGCTTGTTGATATGGAGGAATTTCCTCCTTTTTGTGCTAGATGTAATTATATTAGGCATGCTAGGGGGGATTGCAATAAGTCCTCTCTCCCTATTTCTAAGCAACTTACAACTATTGGAAAGGCTTCTGGTTCTGCTCTGGAGGACACGAGTATTGCAAAGGATTTGAATATTTCTGATGCTTTAATTTCTACGAATGTGAAGGTTTTTTCTGATAAGAATGGTGTTGGTTCCTTGGAAAATTTGGATATGGTCAGTTCTTTAATGCGTAATTCTTCTATTAAGGCTGTGGTGGTTAGAGAAAATGCCGGTGGCATCACTATGGGAGGCATTGTTCCATCCAGTGTTAACTAGCTCGCCTTTGGCTTTGTCGTCTAATAATGGAAAGGTGGCAATTTGGATTTAGACTGATCTACTCCGGCCCCTATTTCTATTGATGGCGGTGGTGAGGATGATGTTGTGGTTTGTGAATCTATTCCTTTAAGGCATGATGTTTTTTTTCCCTTTGGGAACTTTGGATTTGCCAGTTGGGGTTCTTTGCAATGGTTTGGCTCTTAATGATTTTGTGTGGAGTTCGTGCCCCTGGTTGATGGGCTTGATGGATCCCTGCATGATTGTAATGTGTCTCATGGTGTTGTGGTTGTTTACCCTTCTTCGAATAGCTTTTATGTGGATCAAGGTAATTTTGGTAAAAAAGTTGAAGAATGTGTGTGATAATGAACTTAGTGTTGTGAATATGAGGGTGGTGAACATTGATTCTAGTGAGTTTGATCCTTTTGTTACTTCTCCTATGAAGCTAGCTGATATGGTTGTATCAGTTTCCTCCGTGAGATTGAGAGTGAATGAGCAGCTTGTTCATGTTCCAGTATCTTTACTTTCTGCTAACGTCTTATATGCCCATGTGGGCGTTAGATCGGGTAAAAATATTAAGGTGCAAATTGATTGGCTTGAAGGATCTTCATCTTCTTCTTCTGATATTGATGAAGATGAAGTGTTTGAATAGGATGGTGGTATGCGAGATACTATCGTTCATATGAGTAAACGAAGAAAGAGGAAATCCAAAAATAGCTTTTTTTGTGGTTGGCTTGGTGGCTACTGCTTTGGAGCCTTGCGGTTGCTACTGTGGTGCCACTTTTTGGATCTCTGGTCTTCGAATTTGGATATCTCTTTTGCTCTGGTTATGACATTGACTGCTGGATTATTTTTTTCCTCTACTTAGAATTGTTTTTTAGCAGTTTGGGTTTAGCTTTTTCTTATTTTATCTTTTCTTTTCCTGTATTAGGTAGGATCTAAAGCTCTTAGGCTTTATTTTAAATGTTGTTCTTTTAGTGAGCTTCTGATCCTCTAAGAACATATACTTCTCATCATGATTAACGCATAGGCCCCAACGTGGGTTCTCCAAAAAAAAAAAAAATAAGGGGTAGGCAACCCTCCCAACCATTATATGATGGTGGGCAAGATGGGGACTCTAAGTATAGGACTTGGCAAAGCTTGAAAGAGGTAAAAAAAAACACACTTTGAGAAGAAACGATGGAAGGAGAGGGAAATTATACTTGCTTTATATGTCTGATGATATATATAGCCTCGTATCTTATATTCCTTATATATTCTTCGAATTTTGTTGGGTGCATGGCACTTGTAATAGTCTGTATTTTGACTCAGATAAATAATTTTTTATGAGTCATTTTAAGTTCAAATCACAAACCATCTTTGTCATAATATATATATTATTGTGTTTTCATTATAATAATTTTTTTTCATAATTTTTGGCATTGATGCAAATCTTTAAGAAATTGACACATCGGTATAAGTGGGGATTTTGGGACAGTTTGATGTCCGAAAAACCGTATTTATCATTTTTTAAAAATAAAATAGGCTATTTCATGAATATTTTTTTAATAATTTTTAAAGTTATAAAAGGATTTGTATGAATTTTATACTAAAAAATTGATTAAATTATATTATTATTTTATTAAAATATCTTAAAGCATTATAAACTTTACTTAATCACTCTTATCTCATTTGTTTGACTTAAGAGAGAAACATAAAAAAATAATAAGAGAGAAAAAGAGGAGAGAGAAAAAAAACTTAGGTTTGGAGGACGTAGAGTGATTTTTGTCCGTCGACCCTATTGAAAATTTTACTCGTCTCACTACAAGGAACCATTATCATATTATTTATTTAAATAACTTGAAATTTTTTATATTTTTTCTATTAAATTTATCTTTTTGTTATCAAAAAATTAGGAAATTTTATATTGGTAAAAATTTTTACCGTATAACTTTTGGTATATGATAGATGTTATCAATATAAGCATTTTAACTGAAACAATTAATAATAATGATACAATATAACATAGTATACTGACATAACTTATTGGGTGATAGTCATCTCTATTGATTTATCTTATAGTTTAATTGATCTCTTTTGATTTTATTGATCATATTGATTTTTATTGCTCATGTTAAGTGATGATTGATATTGTCTAGAACTGAAATATACATATTAAATTTTTTATCTTGTATTGAAAGCGAGGATAGAGTTTGGGTTATTTGTTGAGCTGTTATGATCATTATGTAGATTTTTATGATTTCAGGTCAAAGAAGGGGTTGTGACTAGTTAGAGTGATATTGATAGATATCCTCAGATTTTATTTTAATTTTATTTAAATTTTTTCTTATTTTCTATAGGTAGGAGTTTGTGATTAAATAGTAATTGTACTGATATCATAAATATTATATATTAATTTTGAGAGAATAAATATAATGAAATTTTTTTAGGTATATAAATTATTAGTTATTTTTACTGAATATATATTTATTATTTTAATGATTTATAAAATCTCTGATTGATTAATTAAGAAGATAGAATAGATAATTCTTTCAAATTTAATTATATGGCGTTACAACACTAGTAAGAGCAATGATTGGAGGATTCTTCCATTAAAGAAGAGTGGGGTTATCAATACTAAGCCCCTTGGAATTAGAATGCCAACTCTTGGACATGAGCCAAAAGAATGTATATGTAACAATATATATAGTCTCATGTTACAAAAAAATATTGGAACTTGCAGCCATTATGATCACCAATAATAGTAATGGTCTATTTCTTCTAGTTTGCAAAGCTTAAAATCACTACAATAAATTATGTTGGGATATAGCTACTACAATGGTTAGAAAACCACCATTAAAGAGAGTTACAATCATTATGATCCTCCGACCAGTGCCACTATTACCTGATTATTATCCTTCATCAACTATCCCAGAGTGTGGTCTTCCAACCACAATCGTCTGATTACAACCTTCCGAACATTATCACCTATTATGATCCTCATATCACTATCGCCTAACTATATATAGTCCCCAATCTACTATTGCTCGAATACGAACCTCTATCAACAATCACCCAACTTGGATCTTCTAATCACTACCACTCAACTACAATCCTCAAAACACCATTGTTTAACAACAATTCTATGATTACTCTAACTTCGTCACATGCATTCGTCAACAACATCAATTAATGTTGTCGACACTAATTGTGACTCTCAACATAATCAAGATTTATGTTGAACTTTTTTATCTGTAATCTCTCGTCTTCAAAGGAGACTGACCAATCAAACAACAAACAATCACTTGAAGATCACTCCCATGCCACAAGGCTCCTCCAACTTCCACAATGAAATTTGTTATGCATAGTTTATATCTAATATATTGTATCAACACATTTCTTAGGAAACATATTGTTGACTACATCTTGAGCAACATTACCTTTCCCCACTTCATTCACAATACCTTTCCCCACTTCCCAACAATACGATCAGAAGATTGAATATTCGTTGAAATAATGCCAGCCTGAAAGTTGGGCAGCTCCTCCACCTCCTTACCAATATCATATCCTTCCAACATATCCTGATTACAACCCTTAATCGTATTGACCTCTTGAACTATAGAAGGTTTAATTTGTTCCTTTGCTTTCTTAAGGTTAGGATGTAATTTAAAACAATAGTTCATGCTATGACCATGCATTTTACAATGCGTACAAAAAATAGGAAAATTTTCAAATTCCACATTTTGAAAATACCCATTCAGTTCTGACCCAAGCCATATCTCATTAGGAAATTTTTTTGAAATATCCACCTCAACCAAAATCCTGGCCACAAACGGACGGGAAACCGAAGCCGTCGCCTGATCAGTTTGTAGTGGCCGACCAAGAATAGAAGCCAAACCAAACAAAACTTGAGAATTAAAGAAATGCAGTCTAAGGTTAGGAAACGATACCCATACATGAACAATAGGAGATTCATGACGAACATCAAAGTCAGGAGTCCATTTGAGAAGCCGCATCTAACAGGATTGAATGTAATAGGAACACCTAGAGAAAATCCTGCTATAATCCAGATCATTCGTCAATTGAATAGCTACATGCCTGGGATCGAGTAAACCTACATGGAAAGTGCCGGACAGCTTAAGATTATAAAAAAAAATCGAATAATATCAATATTGGGCCTCTTAAGCACAAATTTTCCCACAAGGGTAAGAGAAAAAGGTTTAGCCAGCTGAGCAACCACCGAATCCTCAATCAAAAGAGCAGGACATCCTTTGAAAGAGGATTGAACAAATTTCAGATTCGAAGAAGAACAAACATCACCAGCTAACGCCTCTTTAAAGGATCGGGGTTTCCCATTAAGGACAGGAGCCACCAAAGGGTTAGATGACGACAGAGTCGTCATCCCCCCAAAAAGAATGAACCAGAAGGCCAATCAGACCAGAAACCCCCAGAAACACACGAAAGAGAAGGACATCACTAAAAAAACACAGAAATAGGCGAAAGCCATGAAGAAAAAACCGCCAAAGAAAAACGGAGAACAATGGAGGGATCAAGGAAAAATATCACCAGTAAACCCGAGAGAAAACCAGAGAGATCCACGCGAGAAGCGCCACCAGAGGAGCTCGAAGAGCAAACCCTAGAATCGCCAGAAAATTGCCTCGAGGAGCTCGCTCATAAATGATGAAATATAAGTAAAATGTTTTGAAATATGAAAAAACACGTATCTGCTTTTGATTCTAATCAAACTGTTATTCATGCTATTGTGGAAGAAGTTAATAATATTGTGGATGTCAATACTAATGTTATTGTTGAGTCTAATCAGGTGAAAGAAGATGGGTTGCAAGCTTTGGTTAGTTCTCTTATAAATACTCTGGCTACTGTTCCAAATATTGTCACTACCGCGGTTGAGGAGGTGGATCTACCTCAGCCTAATGCCGAATCCGTGAATGGTTCTATTTTGATTGGGGATGATAAAGGGGAACCGTCGGGTAATAATAAGTCCAATAAAGGTAAAAGTCGGGTGGAAGGTAATGAACGTTTTTTAACCTCGATAGAGGATGGTGTTTTTTATTTGGAAGATGAGAGGCCTTCTAAGGGGCCTTCAGGTAACTTAAATGATAAAACTATGTTGTTATCTGATTTTTATCTTTCTGATGCTTATACTGATTCTGAATTGACATTTTAGCTAAATGCTATGCTAGAGAAGATAATGACCTTAGTTTCTCTAAGGGTCGTGGCAAAAGGGGAAGGAAACCTAGAAGTGTTATTTTACAATCGCCTAGAAGTACCAGATTGCATACTTCTCATTAATGTTTTTTAATGTTTAATGTTATTATTTGGAATGTGAGGGGGATTGGTTGTCCCTCTTCTAAGCTTAGAGTTAAAAATCTTTGTCGTATTCATAATATTGCTATTCTTATTTTACTGGAACCACTTATTTCCATGAATAAATTACCTAGAACTGCTAGGTTTTTGGGTTTCAATAATGCCAAGTCTAATATTTCTAACAAAATTTGGATCTTTTGGAAAGATTTTGTTAGGATTGACTTCCTTGGTGATTTTACTCAAGTGATTCATTGTAATATTGAAAGCTCTAATTGGCAATGTTGTGCTTCTTTTATTTATGCTGCCTCTTCTCATTATAACAGGAGGATTTTGTGGGATCAACTTTTGCAGTTTAATAATATTTGTAACCTCCCTTGGGGGGGGGGGGGGGGGGATTTCAACACTATCTCTAATCCGGATGAAAGGTTAGGTGGGTCTTCTCCTATCTATCAATCTATGGATGAATTTAATGACATGATTATGGCTTGTAGTCTTATGGATATTGGTTATTCGGGTAATAAGTTTACTTGGAATAGGGGGCATTTGTGGCAAAGATTGGATAGGGTTCTTTTCAATAATTATTGGGTGAACACTTTTAATTTAACTAAAGTTGAGCATCTTAGTCATACTTTGTCGGATCATTCTCCGTTGCTTATTAATATTAAGAATAATCCTACTTATTTTCCTCCTCAGTTTAGATTCCAAAATATGTGGCTTCTTCATGATTCTTTTCTTGATGTTGTGCAAGGTAACTGGAATGCCCCTGTTTTTCCCGAGGACTCTATTTTGGCATGAATAGGTTATGGCTTAAGCTCAAAAGGCTTAAATTAGTTTTGAAATCGTGGAATCAAAAATTTTTTAAAAATCTTTTTAACAATATTCTTAATGCTGAGTCCAAAATTGCTAACATCGAGGATATTTGTCAGTATAACCCCTCTGAAGCCAATTTCTGCATGCTTAGGGAAGCTAAAGAGGAGCTTTCTAAGCTCTAGATTCAGGAAGAAACCTATTGGAAACAGAAAGCGGCTACCAAACATTTGGTAGAGGGTGACAATAATACTAAGTATTTTCATTCGCTGGTTAATAAGAAACGTGCCATGAACTATATTCATAAAATTGCTACTGTTAACGGTTCTATCACTGAAGATAAAGATGAAATTGCTAGCTTGGCTGTTAATTTCTTTCAAGGTCACCTGAACAAAGCTTTTATTCCTAATATGAATGTGGACTGTTCTATTATTCTGAAGGCTATTACTATGGATGATAATGAGGACCTTTCTAAGGCTCCTCTTATGGAAGAGATTAAAGGTATTTTATTTAACATGAATGTTGATTCTGCTGCTGGGCCCGACGGGTATACTACTAAGTTCTTTACTACTACTTGGTCTATTATTGCTAATGATGTTTTCCATGCTGTTCAGGATTTTTTTAATGGTTCTACTATTCCTAAGTTCTTTACTTCCACTACTATTGTCTTAATTCCTAAGAATCCTGTTGTTAATTCTTGGAATGATTTCAGGCCTATTAGTTTATGCACTGTGTTTTATAAACTGTTATCTAAACTTCTTATGAGCAGGTTATCTGGTTTATTACCTAAGATTATATCTCCCTTTCAAATGGGTTTCGTCAAAGGTCGTGCTATTGCTGACAATATTCTTTTAGCTCAGGAATTTTGTCAGGATCTGGACATTAAGGTGAGAGGTGGTAATATGGTCATGAAATTGGATATTGCTAAAGCCTATGATAATATCAATTGGTCTTTTATTTATAGCATTTTGAGCCTTTTCGATTTGATTTAAATTTCATTAAGCTTATTAAATCTTGCATTGAAAGTCCGTTTTATTCTATTATGGTGAATGGGAAGTCTCATGGTTATTTCCAAGCATCGCATGGGCTGAGACAAGGGGATCCTTTGTCTCCCGCTATTTTTATCATTGCTGCTGACTATTTATCTAGGGGTTTGGCTAATCTGTTCTTTAAGTGTCCTACTCTCTATTTCAAAACTCTTGGAGGTTCTCATATTTCTCATTTATGTTTTGCGGACGATTTCATTGTGTTTTCTAATGCCTCCAAGAATAGGATTAGAAAGATTTTAAGAATTTTTAATCATTTTGAAGCTGTCAGTGGTCTCTCTTTTAACAAACATAAATGTTGTTTTATTGCTTCTAAGAATGTTGGTACTGGTCGTATTTTGGATATTAGAAACCTTACTGGGTTTTCTCATGGTCATCTTCCTATGAAATATTTGGGTATCCCCCTTTTTAAAGGCAGAAAAAGAGCTTTTCTTTTTGATGATTTAATCTCCTTGATTCAGAATAGATTATTTTCTTGGAATTCCTCTTTTTTAAGTTTTAGTGGTCGATTAACTCTTATTAAAAGTGTTCTTTGTTCGTTGCCTGTTTACAGCTTTCAAACTCTCTTGCCTACTAAGGAAGTTTGCCTTAGAATTGAGAGGATTTTGAATAAATTTTTTTGGAATGGCTCGGGTTCCAATTCTAAGATTCATTGGAAAAATTGGAAAGGTTGTTGTGACATGAAGCATGAAGGTGGTTTAGGGTGCAAAGATATGACTGATTTGGCTTGGACTTTCTCTTTGAAATTATGGTTTAATTTTAGAGCTAATGACAGTCTTTGGGCCAACTTTATGAAGGATAAATATTGTGCTGGTAAGCATTCTAACTTATCTTACTATTCTAAAGGTAACTCTAAAGTGTGGCAGCGTATCTGTTCTGTCAAATGGTTCTTGGAGCCCTTGTTAGCTTGGGGCCTTGGTAATGGCGATATTAACTTCTGGCAGGATAGATGGGTTAATGGTGAGTCCATTGACTCTTTACTCAATACTGCTTCTATTTCTAATTTGAAAGTTAATTACTTCTTCTCTGATAATGGGTGGGATGTGGACAAACTCTCTGCTATCCTTCCGGATGACATTATCCAAATTATTATTAAGATTCCTTTGAATGTCAATGTAGGGGACTTGTTACTTTTCTCGGGCTCTCAGGATGGTTCTTTCAGCATAAAAAATGCCTGGAATTCTTTTAGGACTAAAAAAGAGTCCTCTAAACTTTTTAAAAGAATTTGGCATAGCACTATCCCCATACTGTTTCTGTCTTTATTTGGAGAACTTTACATAATTTTTTACCTTCTGATGAGAATTTAAGGAAGAAAGGTCTTATTATTACTTCTAAATACCAGTGTTGTTTTCATGTTGACAATATGCATCACATTTTTATTTCTAGTCCTATAGATGTTAGGGTTTGGACCTTTTATGAGGATTTGTTTCATTTGAATTTCTTTAAGGCGACTATGTTCATTTCCCAATTACTGAATTTTTGGTTTGTTGACTACAAAGGCCATATCAGGAATGTTATTTCTGTTCTCATTTGTTGGTACATTTGGTTGGTTAGAAATGACTCTAGGTTTAATGAGGTGAATATGGACCATCACAGGATTATTATCAATATTAGAGAAAAAGTTTTTTCTCTTTTCACGGCTAAGCTGCTTTCTTTTAAGAATTTTAACAATTGTGTTCATACTATGTCCTTTTTTGGCATTAATGGTGTTTCAATTAATCCTGTTTCGAATCTGTTTTGTGTTAGTTGGGGTAAGCCTTTGCCTAATCACTTCAAGGTTAATATTGCGTGCGTTAGAGTGGGTAATACTTGTGGTTATGCGGGTATCATCAGAGATCATTATGGCTTGTTTATTTCCAGTTTTGCTGGCCCGACTGTGGTTAATAATATGCATTTTGTGTTGCTTATGAGTGTGATGAGTGGGATTACTCTATGTAAGAAGCTTAAGATTAAGAATATTATATTTGAGGCTAATTTCCCTTTGGTTAACCTGGTTGATACTGGTATGAATGCTTCGACTTGTACCCCTTCTCTATTTTACTTCAGGCACAGGATTATTGAGGAGCTGGATTCCTTTCCTCACTCGTTTTCTGTTATTAATGAGAAGGTGAATGCTGTTGCCCGGGCGTTGGCTTACTTGGGTACTGTGTTCAAGAATTATAAGGAGATTAATTTGGACCAATTGCCTATTTACATTCAAGGTCTTCTTAACTTAGACAAAGTTGGTTTTCCTTATGTTTATCACTAGTTCTGGGTTTTTTGTGCTGGGGTTTTTTCTGGTTGGTGGTTATTGGGTCTTTCTCTCTGTGTTTATTGATTTCTTTCCTTTGCTGGTTCGTTTGGTCCTTATCACCTTTCTGGCTGGGTGTTGGCCTGGTGGGTTTGCTTGTGCTGGGGGGTTTTCTCTTTGTTGTTGGTTGATGTTTCCTGCTTTACTGGATGGGGGTTGGTTTGGTTTGAGACCCGGATCTTCTGAATTGGGGTTGCTGGGTTGTTGTTTAATGCTTTATTCTCTTGATTTTGGTTTGCTTGCTTACAAGGTGGTTTGCAGGCTTCTTGTTTTGACGGAGGTGGGTACCATTTGGTTGGTTTCTCTGGAACTAGAGGCTGGTGTGGTCATTTTGTTCAAGGGTATTCTTGCTTTCATTTTCTTTCTTTTTCCTTCTCGTTCTTTTCTGTCTTTTTTGCAGGTTTGCTTCCACCTTGAGGGAGTTTTTGACAAGGGAGCTTGGGCTGATTGGATATCCTTCGTGCTTTATATTTTTTGGACACTCCTTCTGTGCCGGCTTAGAATGTATCTAGGCTAGCTATTTTGTATTCCGTATGATGGGGACAATCGGCCCTTAGGTTTTTTTTATCTTTTTTTATTGATTGTAGCTCTTTGAGCAGTAGCGGGCTGATGGTCCCCTTAAGGACTTGTAATTTTCCCTTATATCAACGCGTATGCCCCTCTGTGGGTTTCAACTAAAAATAATAATAATAATAAAAAAAACATTTCTTAATCACAAAAAGATGCATCATTTATAATCGATGGCAAATACTAGTATATTATTTCAATTGGTTCAAATCCCATTTTTTCACCGTTTTTCTAGTTTTTCTCTTAAAACTTAGGTGCCTTGCAATCCCTCTCTTATTGTATGTATGTTGAATCTCTTTATACAAGCCAAGATGTCAATCTCTTTCTACCAGTGCTAACATTCTCAAGCCGCCTTGATCCAATCTAGTCCAAGCTCAAAATCGGATCAAGCTAAAAATTTGGCTTATGGCTAAGCTCGATTTGAGCTCAATCTAAGTTAAAAATTGATTCAATTATCAAACAATTCTTAATCTTTACTTTAAATTCCTTGGAGTCAAAAACTAAAATCCAAATTAAGTGATCTCAGAATGCCAAAAGAGTGATCAACGCCCTTTAACTATTCCAAGGTAAATAATCTTCTGCTAATCCTATTGGTAATGAAATTTTTTTTCATGTAAGCAAGATCCCAATGAATCAAATAAACAAGAAAAGTCAAAAATTTTCTTGTGTGCAAGAAAATAATTCAAAGGCTGAGACGAGAGAATCACTCTTTCTTCATTCTTTCTTTTATGTTCAAGAGGTTCTTAGACGCAACACATCTCTTTCAATTTTATTATGATAAATACTTTTTGACTTCTTATGCCAATAAATTGTAAATTTAATAGGGGGGTTTACATAAATACCAAAAATATCTTTTCTATTTACATATTACTTCTAAATTTTCTATATATTAACATATATAATAATCAAAGATTTAAATTACATTAAAAACACTACTAATATGAGCTTAATTGAAGTATAACACATTTTCATATATGTATTTTAAATATAATTTATGCACTATAGTGACATATAAATAAATTTAAAGATTTAAATGTTATATATGTAAATTTATGGTGTATATGTGTAAAATAATATTGTGTTTTTATAAATAAAAAGAACGTGTATTAAATCAATTCATTTCAATTTTTTGATATTTTCATGAATATTCTTAGGAATAATTTTATTTAATTTTTCTAAATAATTGCATGATTTTATATTGTATTTTTTTTTCCTTTTGTGCAGAACAATTCAAAACATATAATATAGTTACACAATGTTTTTTTTTTATTAAGAGTTGTTTGTTTGGTTAAAAAAGAAATGTAATGAAAAAGATGTAAGATAAATGGATATGTTTGAAGTAAAATGAATGTAATATAAAGTTCAAATATGATGACAATGGTGTGTGATAGTGATGGTGGCGGTTGGCGGCTAGTGGCAACCAGAGGTGGTTGGTGATTGTTGATGGCTGGCAGGTAGCCGCAAGAGAGGTTGCTTGTGGTAAAAATAATTTCGCTCAAAACTGACCTTTGTTTACTTAACCTCAAAAATTGAACTAAAACGGCTTAACATTGCATTGCTTTTACTTTACTCTGTAATATTTTTTTTCATCCAATCAAACACCATTATTTGCAAAACTCATGTAAAAGGATTTCTTTACACACCCACTTTACTTCAAAACCAAATAGCCCCCAAGGCAAATGCCTTGCATCTGCATGCACAAATTTTTATTTTTATTTTTATTATCAATCCTTGTGGGAAGAAATATGATTTTCATTAGAACACGGAAAGCTTTTCGATGAGCAGCTAATATTAATCCATATTAAAGATTTTGAATCTTGCAGTATAAAATCGATTAAAATTTCATTTGGGACGGCTTTTTTGCTGCTTCTTAAAGTAGTTTTTTAGTTAAAAAATTAATTTTTTTTTTATTAAAAAACTACTTCAAAAAGCAGTAAAAAAGCCGTCCAAAACGTTTGGGATAACTTTCTTAATGCTTTATGAAGAAACTTTGTAATACAAAATTTAAAATATATATATACTAAAAAACTACTTAATAAAACAGTAAGAAAGATGACGACAAAGGCTCAATCAACCACAATCAATAGTTACTTTTAATATGTGATTCAAAAATGATTTGTTTGTTTTTAGTCGTTTACAATTAATTGCTTTCTTTCAATCTAATTATTTTCATTTGTCACTTTAGAAGATGAGTGATGTTTTTCTTCACATGTTGTGCTCGTAAATTATTTGACTGTTTTGTCATCTTTTTAGTTAGCTGTGAATATGTTAATCAAATATAATGTGACATAATAAGATGACAATGCTCATTGAAGGCTATTAATCTTCTTCATATGAGAATATGTTGTGTTAATATTTTTGTTTTTTGTGTGCTTTCTTGTATATTCTCTTGAGCTTCACATGTGTATATGCAAATGTATAAACACAAGCTACAAGCTATGTTGCTTACATAATGCTCATGGAAA
Organism: Dendrobium nobile; assembly: GCA_022539455.1. Lineage (NCBI taxonomy): Eukaryota > Viridiplantae > Streptophyta > Magnoliopsida > Asparagales > Orchidaceae > Dendrobium > Dendrobium nobile. The sequence continues at coordinate 35,819,413 of CM039722.1, read as the reverse complement.
GAGGAAAAATTATTCTGTGCAGACCACGAACGTCGTCCGGAGACCAACCAAAATATGCCACGTCACCCTGTGCTCGGTACCGCAGCTCGGTAATGCTCGTTAGAGCTCGGTACCGCTGACGTAGCACATACTGGATGGTCTCCGGACAGCGTTCTGCATTCGGTCTCCGCATAGGATAATTTCTCTGGATAGAGGTGTAAGTGACGAGTCTCCTGAAACTCAACTCGTTAGCTTGTTTGTGAGGAAAGTTATTGAGTCGTTCAAGCTCGAGCATATACTCGAGCTCAAGCTGGCTCGAATCATAATATTGTCGAGCGACTCGTTTAAATTGAAATATATTTAAAATTAATTTTAAAATAATATAAAACTATATATACATTAAATATTTTTTGACTAAGGAGCTATAGCCTAATAATTTTTAAATGAGCCAAATTTGAGCTTAACTTGATTAGACAGATATTCAGCCTAACACGACTCGTTTAGACCTCTAATTATGAAAGCCATTTGAAGGAAGATAGTACTAGCCTTTTCTCAATGTTGTCTAATTTATTAGCTATCATTGCTATTATAATCTCTTCCTATACAATGATGGTAAGAGAAATATTACACATACTATAAATTTAAAAAAATAAAGAAAATTAATAAACGAATAAAAATATAACAATGATCTAAAAAAATAAAAATAAGAATAAAAAAGCTGCCTTAAAATGACTAATTAAGTACTTAGAGAAAGGGGGTTTTTTTTTTAATTCAAAACCCTAATATCATGTGATTACCCCCGCTTTCTGTGAAAATCCAAGCTTCTGCAAATTGCGTCCCAACTAATTGGCAACCTTCTTGGATCGCTGTCGCTTCTCCAACGGCTTCCCACTCTCGTGCTGAAATTACCGCTACGATATTCTCAAAGGCCCTTCGATGCTATCGAAGCCCTCTTCTACCCTTCACCTCTCTCCTTCTATTGTCTAAATCCCCAACCTCCCTTCCCACTTCTCTGTTCTTTCACCTCTAATTACTCCCCGCCGGAAATTGATGGCTGTTTCCTGCCCCAAATGCCCCCCTCCTTGCTGCTTTGGCGTTCCACGGACTCACCGAACAACGCCATCTTCGGGACCTTCATTTCTATTTTCCCTCCCTAAGCGGGAATTGGCGAAGCGGGTCTCTTCCCGAAGAGATAAAAATCAAAACTTTGGCCCTATCTGCATGCAAGAAGGTTGGTTTATCCTCCTTTCAGTGTCTCTCTACTTAGCTCAAATTTTTATCGGTATTTGTCTCTCCCTCTCTATTTCGTGTGTTTGGGCCGATCTATCTATGATGTTTAGTTGCCTGCGGTTCATTCAGTTTTGCCGTGTATTTTAAAATTCGTTTTGTGCTTGTCAACATATTGTTTTTATCCATTTTAATTTGTTTTATGCACTGTTCGATTTTAATCTATTGGCAGCTGTAACGCCGGTGTCCACTGCTAAAGAGTCTTCTTTAAAGAATGTTGAAAATGGTGGATTACCTACTGTATGTTCAGATGAGTCCAGAATTAAGGCAGTTAATAGCACTAGTGGGAAGGAATCGACGGTTAGTATCACAGTGGTTGGGGCCTCTGGTGATCTAGCGAAGAAGAAGATTTTTCCTGCGTTGTTTGCGCTCTTCTACGAGGGTTGCCTGCCAGAGGTAATCTTGTTGTTTTGAAAGCTCCAGTTTTTCATTAATGTTATTTCCATGAAGCTACTTTCTTCAATGATTTAAGCTTTGTGCTGCTTGTGGCCCCAATGGATGCACAGCATTTTACAATTTTTGGATATGCTAGGAGTAAGATGGCTGATGCTGAGTTAAGAACGATGGTCAGCAAGACGCTCACTTGCCGGATAGATAAGAGGTGATTTATTCCTTCTTTTTGGTTAAATGCAATAACTTTTATGGTTTCATCTAGTAATTTTGTTTTGAATATTGAATTTACGTTTTATTTCGTCTGGTTTTCAGGGAAAATTGTAAAGATAAAATGGAGCAATTCCTTGAAAGATGCTTTTACCATTCAGGGCAGTATGACTCCGAGGGAGATTTTGCAGAGCTAGACAAGAAATTGAGGGAGCATGAGGTAATATTTGGATGACATCAGATGTTAATCTTTTTTTTTGGCTTGCCTGTCATTGCTATTTTGCTTTTAAACTACTCAAAAATCTGAAATACTGTGAGCAACAGGGCTGCTGCATCAATTTAGAGCACTGGTGTTTTTGGCTAAGGAAAGATTTTTGACTTTGGAACATTCTAATAATACTATGTTCGTATAATCCTTATCAAATTTGTTCTTTCAAGAAATTTTCCTACTAATGCTCTATGTTTTTAGAGCTTTCTATTAATACAGAAATAGTTTTTTTTTTACTGTCCTTGAAAACAGTAACAGTTGTTCCCAAGCGTAGATGTCAAAAACTACTGCTTGATGTTCAGATTGGCAGTTAGTACTATAAATATGCTGAAAAAATGAACAACGAGCCAACTCACTTCAAATCATTGGGATTGGCTATCTATAATTCTATATGATGGTTATTTCTATATTTTGTTCTTTTGTTCCTTTTAATTTATTTTTTATTTATGTAATATATGAGACATTTTATTATAAAGATCAATTTAAATGCCCTGGTGGACTACTCTTTGCACCTTACTTGTATTATGGGATGTAACTAAGAAATAAATCATTTTTTAATAGTAAGGACTGGTTTGGTAATGCTTTTCATTTTCTTTGCTTATCAAACATTTGAAAATCATTGTTTTGATTTACGTGGAAAATGTGAGAAACTGAGAATCTATGTTGCACCGATACGGATACGACGACACGGATACGATACGATACGGATACGGGACACGTCAATTCTTAAAAATTCAGGATACGGGTACGGCACGGACACGGCATTATAATTTAATCATACATAAAAATTAAGAAAGCAATCAAAACATAATATTTGAAATTACAAAAAAAATGGCAACAACATCATTTGTAGCATTATAACTTATAATATCAAAATATAAGTATTAAATGTCTAGTACAACAACAAAAGCATAAACATAAATTATCTATCACATGAAGTTTCAACTATTCAATAGAAGGAATGATATAATTATCTTCTTCATTGGTTTGTCTTTGAACTTCCATATCATCTTCAATAAATATCATAGCTTCTAATTCAGGCTCATCAAGTAAAAGATTAATAATTTTTAATATTTTCATATCATCAAGAGACTCAAATCCATCTAGGAAATGAGAGAATCTTGCTCGCAACAACGGAAGTAAATACGACACGTCTTTTTTTTCGGATTTCTTTTTGTTTTTCAACGGACACGCGTATCGGATACGCGTGTCCTTTTGAAATTAAATAGTATTTTAATTGGATACGGCTTTGGCGTATCCGACACGTATCGGTGGAGTATCGGAGGCGTATCCGTGTATCGGTGTATCGGATACAGCACGCCTTCATAAATAGGTGTATCGGTGCAACATATGTGAGAATCAATCGTTATACTGTACATGTTCTTCCTCCATACTTAATGATCATGGCCACACCTATGTAGAGCAGTTTGCCCTTCTTTGTTAATGTAGCGACTTAAATTTTGTACCAAACAACACAAAATCGTAACAACATAGCATTACAAAATGAAGCCCAATTGTTGTTTAAAAGTACTAATAGAATTACGGTTCTTTTGTGTATTGTAATGATTACGTACTAACAACTATTTTTTGTAACACCAAAAACATGCCAGTCATTTATGTTGTATGTGATTCAATAATATTGTGCCTCCTGAGATACTCCAACCCTCGTTATTCCTAAAAGAGACATGAAGGGCATAAAAAACATTTCTTGTCTCCACATTGGATCAAGAATAGGGTCAGAGGGATCACAAACTTACTTATCACCCAGAAATTGTAGATCTTTTAAAATTACTACCCTAGCCAACACCAGTTAAAGGTTCTAGGAATTCTTTCTTATCCCTCCCAAAATTCACCTCTAAACTTCTTATATTAACTAAGAATGCCATTGAACTAGGTAGCACCCAACAACAATGGCATTGAGGAACTAGTAGTGGCAATGGGTGGATGGGCTTGCAGACTGTAACATAATGGCAATGAGAGTTGGATGAGTAGTAATGGATTATAATGTTAGTGGGTGGCAATATACTAGCAGCTAAAAGAATTGAGGTTGTGTGGTGGTGAAGAGTGGTAATAAGGTAGGGAGTATGTTGTAGACGAGGCAAAAATAACCATCAGTGGCTACAAAGAGTAATCAAAGGTGTACGGTGCCAAACAATGGTTAAAAGGCAAGGAAGCGTGTTGTAGGGAAGACGAAAATACTTAGCACATTGATGAAGAGAACAAATTTAGGTTTCTTTTCTTAAGGGTGAGTACTTGGATGTATGCCATTTGTGCGTTATTTGATCAGCCCATGGTTAGGCTGCTGCAAGTCTAAACCATAAATGAAGTCCTAACCAAAACAAAAGGATTGATAATTGCGTAGGATAGCAATTTCTTGGTTTGTATGAATCATTGAAGAATTTGGTATTTAATACTTAGTGGAAGCTTCCTGGTCGGTTTTAATAGCAGGAAGAGCCATGACCTATTTAATATTGTAGGTTGGAGAATTTTACCACGTGTGGATGTTCAATGATGGAAACATTTTTGGAGAAAGGGAAAATATTCTGTAAGTAGTGATGTAAATGAGTCGAGCCAAACTCGAGTCACCCCTAGCTTTAGCTTGAGCTTGATTAATTAATCGAGTTTAATCTTGAGCTCGAGCTTAATTCTATGAGTTTAAATCGGTTCATTAGCCTGCATATTTTTAATTAAAGAAAAAATGATTTTGATTCAAATAATTATTATAATAAATAGTTAAAAGAATGAGAAATTATAAGAAAAATAATCAATGATCATTCGATAAAAAAAGCAAGATATGATTTTTAAATATTTTATTAACTATTTATATAAACTCCTAAATGCTAATATCTTCTAAGTATAGTTGTACATTAATATTTCTTAAACTAGTCGGCTCATGACCTAACAAGTCAGGTCAACGCTGGTCCAAGCTTGGCTTGTTAGCTCATGAGCTATTCGTAAGTTAACTCATGAGTTGACTTCGCTCACTTACTCCCCTAGTCTGGAGCATTTGAGTTGATCATACATTTTCATCCATGTGATTCAAAAAGCTTGAATATGCCCATTTTTATGTAGGCTGAAATTCAAGTTTTCTTGGCTGGTGCACCTTTGTGCATTTGATTGTGAAAACTGTTCTTTAGCAGTTTTGGGGTTTCCCCTAATGTTGCACATATCAATAAAAGGCAACTTTACAAGTTCACGTATTATAAAATATGCAATTAATGGATAACCATAGGACCTTGTGATGATTTAGATAATTAAAATTTGTATTACGTTGCAATGATTGATTTAGCTTGTTGTTCAAATTTCAGATTATCACCATCAATTCATTGGTTATGCTGCACTTAACTCTTGATGATAACAACTTTACACTTGAAATCTAAGTAATACAAATAGCAAATATATTTAGATTCTAGATTATGATCTGTGAACTTACCCTTTTTTATCATTCAAAATTAAGTCACTGGAGACTGGAATTGGTGAAGTGAAGTGAAATTCATTTCCAAACACAATATTTTAGATGTGTTTTTCCCTGATAGCTTGAAAATCTCATGAGTGAATAAGTGATGAGAATCATGAACCATGAATGAATTTCTTATTGTTCTAGTTATACACAGGCAGGGAGGATCTCAAATCGCTTGTTCTATCTATCTATACCTCCAAATATATTCATTGATGTGGTGAAATGTGCCAGTAAGTCGGCATCTTCTTTGAATGGCTGGACACGGGTAATTGTCGAAAAACCCTTCGGACGTGACTCTGAATCTTCTGCTGCATTGACAAGAAACCTTAAACAGTATTTGAAGGAAGATCAAATTTTCAGGTAATATTTATTAGTCAATTGTATGTTTACTCTTTCCTCTTGCAACTTTTAAGGTTTGCTCTAATAATGGCATTTTTTGTGTTTCAGAATTGATCACTACCTTGGAAAAGAACTTGTTGAAAACCTGTCTGTTCTCCGATTTTCAAATTTGGTGTTTGAACCTTTGTGGTCAAGGCAGTACATCCGAAATGTACAATTGATTTTTTCTGAGGATTTTGGGACCGAAGGTCGAGGAGGGTAGGAGTTATTTAATGTTAAGTTGGCCCTTTTGATTACATTTGTGAAAATGATGGACCCTTTTTCCAAGTGCCTGTGCAGATACTTTGATAACTATGGTATCATCAGAGACATAATGCAAAATCATCTTCTCCAAATACTGGCTTTGTTTGCCATGGAAACGCCTGTCAGCCTAGATGCAGAGGACATTAGAAATGAAAAGGTTCATACTCTGTACTGCTGATATTTTTTAATCATTGGCTGGTCATAGTAATCTAGTAATTGATTGTTTGGGAAGTGTTGTCACTATTTTTTATTCATTTTAGGTGAAAGTCCTTCGCTCCATGAAGCCACTGCAGTTGGATGACATTGTAATTGGACAGTACAAGAGCCATACAAAAGGTGGGATTACTTATCCAGCATATACAGATGATAAGACAGTACCCAAGGGAAGTCTTACACCGACATTCGCAGCCGCCGCACTATTTATTAATAATGCAAGATGGGATGGGGTGCCCTTTCTTATGAAAGCAGGCAAGGCATTGCACACTCAACGGTATGTTGATTATCTTGACTAGGTCTTTTTTTGTTTTAGGTTTCGTTTGGGATGACTTTTTTACTGCTTCTTAAAATAGCTTTTTAGTACAACAACAAAAATTTTTGTATCAAAAAACTGCTTTTAGAAGCAGTAAGAAAGCTGTCCCAAATGAAGCCTTAATCTTTTGCTACTGCTGTATATGAAGTTGAATGTTCTTTTGGTGTGCAGAGCAGAGATCAGAGTACAATTCAGGCATGTTCCTGGAAACTTGTACAAGAGGAGTTTTGGTACAGATCTTGATCGAGCTACAAATGAGCTTGTCATTAGGGTGCAGCCAGATGAAGCTATTTACTTGAAAATCAATAACAAAATCCCTGGTTTGGGGATGAGATTAGATCGTAGTAACTTGAATCTACACTATGCAGCAAGGTAAAAGAAAATCCAGTTCAATTCCTCAATTCTGAAGTTAAATCACATTGCAAAGAGATCTTTGGTTAATCAATAGATACTAAACTTAATTTTCATCAAGAACATCAGTTTCTTTTTCCTGCGTTGTTTACATCATTTATCTAGAAAACTGTGGTTCATTAAGTTGCCTCAAGCGGTCAATTTCTGCTAAAAGTGTTTAAGATTGCATTTTTTTAACTTTCAAAATCAAATTTATGATCTTAAACTGTACAGCTTAACACTTTTTTAGCTCTTGTAAATGAAATTCAATTCCTTAAATGAATTTTTTAGTAGAAACCATGATCATTTGATTTTACTCTCGGGGGTGCATCAAAGCGAAAGGAAAGAAAAAAGGAGCAGCAGTCTAGAAAGGAATTACAATTGCCAAATTTAGGTCTCGTAGATTGACACCAATAACTTAAAAAATTTTGGGTGAGGATGAGGAGTAGAAGTAAGACATTCCCTGCGTTGCTAGTGCCTTAGCACTGTTGGTGTTAAGGTGATGTGCCACTTAGGCCTTTTAGGCAACTTATCTTAAAAAATTGCCTAGATTGGGATGTTTGGATAGTGCCTCCGGCAACACATGCAAATTATAGACAAAATACCGCACTATCTTAAGGGCGACCCAAGTAAAGAGATTCTCTTCAGAAGAGATTGTGGAATAACCCCACGAAACATATACTGATGCAGATTACGCAGGATCACCAATAAATAGACGATCTACCTCAGGATGCTATACATTCCTTGGAGGAAAACTTATTACATGGAGAAGTAAGAAATATAATATGGTGGCAACGTTTAGTGTAGAAGCATAATACAGAGCTATGAACTTGGGAATATGTGAGTTACTATGAATCAAAAATGATCTTAGAAGACCTAAGGATTAAGTGGGAAGGACCCATGAAGCTACACTGATACAACAAATCAACAATCAGTATAGCTCACAATCCGATTTAGTATGACAGGATCAAACACATAGAAGTGGACAGACATTTCATAAAGGATAAGTTAGAAAGTGGCCTTATATATCTATCATGTCTCATCAAAAGAGTACCTTGCAAATATTCTTATCAAATGACTTGATAACTCTACCTTTCTCGGACTGATTACCAAGTTGGAAATGATAGATCTGTATTTCCTAGCTTAAGGGGAAGTGTTAAAATCTCAGTAGTCCCTTAGCATTTTGATCCCATGGCTAGGATGGGGATCCGTTGAAGGCTTACCTGGATCATGACGATCTCCTTCCATAATTAGGGTGTTGATTTAGCTAGGAAGGATTATATTAGGGAAATTATGAATGATTATGTAATTATTTATTTCTTTTTAAGATATATTGTATAGATCTATAAATATGGACATATTTGTGCAATAATTTAAGCCTTTCCCTCTCAAAACTCTGAATTTAACAAAAGTTAACATCATATGTTGCACTCAATAAAAATAAAGAAAGGATGATTAAAAAATTTGACCATAAACATTTGGGTAATGGTAATGATGGTAATTTTTTTGTGATATGCAATCAATATTAATTGTTCTTAATCCACATACTTATATTTCATGAACTTCAAACCCTTACGTTTGCCTAATATTTTTCTTCTTTCTGTTAGTGTTCAAATTTATACTTGTGATCGGCTTCATTTTTTTATACCTGAAATATTTCAACTCACTTCTGAATCATCTCAGCTTCTTCTACCTTGCTTTCGTCACCATTTTTTTTTTTAATTTTTTTAGTATATTTTGTGATTTTTTATTTTACTATTTAGCTATATTTTTTATGATGATGCAATTCATCTTATTCACTTTGAATTGTGCTTGGTAATGAATTGTTACTCTATTCTGTTCATTTTTTGAATTAGAATGATGGATTATTTTCTAGGCAAATGAACCATGTGCAATAAGTTAGTACTTTTACATGCTAGTTATTCTACATCATTCTATTTGGTTGATCATTTTATGAATTATGCTATGGATTTTGCATTTAGTATTTGTTGTTCTTTTGATTTTGAGTTATCCAAAAGTAGCTCATTAAATTTTTTGTAATTTTACAAATTTTCACCTTAATTAATAAGACGAGTTCCTTGCCTCTTGCCCTAAGTGATTTGTCAACTGGTATCTTTGAACTTAATAAGTATAGATCTAGAATAACATACTAATGGTCTTATTTGTAGTTTGCAAGGTTAGTTTCCTCAATTCACTACCATATTTGATAATTTAAAGGAATCTAACAAATTTTAGGAGATGCCATGCCATTTTGAGGTGTATGTTTTAAGGCAAGACAATTGTAGTTGCAGAGTAGGAGCCCCTTGAGTTTTTGAGGGTAGGCAGGAGAAGTGTGTTGGAATGTGCACTTTAAAGGTTCACTGTGTAACGTGGCGTGGTCTTTCTTTTCATTTCGTTATGTAATCCACCCCCTTCTATTGGTCCTTACTCAGCCCATGCTTTATGTTGATAATTACCATTGTTGATTGGATATTCATAATTAATTGGGGCTGTTTGGTTGGGTGATACCTTGATGTAAAGTAATTTGTATGTAATTTTTTTAGTAAGGTTGTTTGAGTTAAACACTTATTTTTTTATATCCTTTTAATGAATGTTATGTAAAATAAATGCAGCTATATGCGAAGGAATTTACTAAATACTGCAGTTCATATGCATAAAGCAGCTATATATTTTTTGAGCTCTTATTCATTGTGATGTAATTCTGTTATACATGTATAGTTTTGTCCATCATTTGTTACGCTATTATTTATTTTAACATGTGTATTTTTATGTTATATCATAATTTTGGGAGGCAATATTGTTTTTCTGGATATCAAAGGCAATTGTTATTCTTATCCTCATTCTTTTGTGTCAGCTTTATAAATTCTCCTCCTTTCATCTTCATAGAGTTGTTGAGTCCAATTTGTGCAGGTCTTTTTGCACAAATTTAGCGATATATTTTTTTTTCCAACTTTCCACACTAATTATACTCGACAAAAAATGGAGGGGATTGTGAGTATTTCATTTTAATATTTGTGTAGTATTTATACAATCTTTGGAGAGTTTCTAATATGAAATATATAAAATAAAAGAATAATATTTACAAACTACTTACAATACTTTATGGATTGATGAGTTGGCAAATTAATAATTATAATAATCCCCAAATTAAAGAGTACGAAGTAGAGAGCACATTGATTAATGATGTGATAGTAGACAAGGAAGTAAAGGCGGCAGAAGTCTAGATGAGTGTGGGTCCCAATCAGTCAAAATTATTCAAACATTTTATACTCCCCTGCACGCCAATGAATGGATGTATTTCATTTCGAACTTGTTTCTAAAATATGATGACTCTTAATAATTCTTTGGTGAAAATGTTAGTAAGTTATTCACATGTTGTCGCAAACGAAATACATGATAGATTGTTATTAAGTTTCTCTTTGATAAGTATGTCAATTCAATATACTAGTATGGTCTTGTTTACGGGGAGTATGTCCAATATTGATAGTTGGTTTGCTATGACAATAAAATCTCAGAATATTTTCATTCAAAAAGGATTGTCCTTATGGTAGGATTCTTGAACCCAAGGACCTTTGTAGATAGCTGGTTATGATTTTGGGCGGCTATTAAAATTGCTTTCCCATATATTATTTTAAGATGTTTTTTTCCAAAAAAGGAGAGTCCTTATTGATACCAAATAGGTGGTCATTCTTTTGTACATCCACGTCATTTTGCTTGGGGTGTTTAAGTAATAAGAAGACTTTTGTATTTATTTTTTTGCTCAGAAGTATGAGTAGAGAGAATTATTATAATATGCAGTATTGTCTGATCTAACTATTTTAATTTCAACACCAATGTGATTCTGGACAATTTTGAAAAAGATGGGAATGATGATGGTTACATCATTTTTGGTTTTTAATAAATGAATTCATGACTTAGCGGTGCAATCGTCAATACAATGCAAACCACTAAGCCCAAAAGATGTTAGTTGTAAAGGCTAATCCCTATATGTCACTATGAATGAGAGAAAAATAAATAATTGTTCTCGTGTCGTTCATTAAAAAAATTATACATTTGTGTTTTTCTGCTTCATAAACATCAGAATGAAATTCTTTGATATTGATTTCTTTGAATAATAAAGGAAACATGATTTTGAGAACAATATATGATGGATGGACAAAACCCTAAATATTGTATGGTGTTTTCTTGAATAATGTAACAAAAAAAAAATTATCATTATATAAAGAAAGGTATTTTTTTTCAGATTAGCTTCATACTAAAGAATAGAGGAGTAATTTTAATGGACGCCAAGTAATGGTGCTAAATGCCAAACATTCTGAATAATGCAAATAAACCAAAGAGAATGCTCTTTTTTTATCAGATTTACGCTATATCACTGACATCTTGTTTCAAAACTAATATCGTACTCTTTGAAGTGATAATTTTGTATTTTCTTCAAAATTTGGATTCTATTATTACAAATAGAACCTTTTGATTGTTATTTCTATAAATATGCAAGATTTTCTTTTTTTCCTTACTGTTTCTTTTGGTATTATCAGATACTCAAAAGAGATACCAGATGCCTATGAAAGGCTTCTTCTTGATGCGATTGAAGGAGAAAGAAGACTCTTCATCAGATCTGATGAACTTGATGCTGCTTGGGCACTTTTCACCCCACTTTTGAAAGGTCTGGAGGAGAAGAAGATTGCCCCGGAGCTCTATCCTTATGGTAGCCGAGGCCCTGTTGGTGCCCATTATCTGGCTGCAAAATATAATGTTCGGTGGGGCGATCTCAGTGCCGAACACTGAGTTCTGATTAGCTCGCAGGTATTCTACAGTTGGGTTATAATGAAATACTTTTCCTCATTGAGCAGATCTAGTTGGGTTTGTTCTGATGCAAATTAGTCTTTAAAATGTTAACAATTGAAAGTAAGTGTTCTAGTTTATTCTGATAAGTTATTAATCTGTTTTGTACATTGCAACTTCTTGTAGTAATTTGATTGGGGTATTGATCAGAGAATGTTGAGAGTAAATTTATGATGTTGAAGATGAAAGATGCAGTAACCAAAGCTTTTGTTGAAACATATTCCAAACGAGCTGAAAATATAGAAAATTTTATACCTCATGCATGTGTAAATGTGAATATATATATATATATATATATATATATATAGTGACAAATCTTGGGAAAGAAATGCTATGTCAATTTTCAGTAAGATTATGGTTATCATTCAACCCTGCAGATTCTACTCCTTACGCCCCCGAACAGAACAATTATTACGTCCTCTGACCTGACGTAGAGGTACGTTCGGCCGCCAATAACATGTCGCCACGTGCTCTTACTCTTTACCGCGTGGCCCGACGACTTGACCCGGAGCGGAACCCGGGAATGCTTTATTTTTTTGCTCAGGATTTGCTTGGGATTTGCTCAGGATTTGCTAGAAAAAACTAGGTACAACTCGGTACAACTCAGTATTTTCTCAGGATTTGTTCGGTATTGCTAGGGATTTTTTGCTCGGTAGTGCTAGGTATTTGCTCGGTATTGCTAGAAAAATCTAGGTACAACTCGGTACAACTCAGTATTTGCTCAGGATTTGCTTGGTATTGCTAGGGATTTGCTCGGTAGTGCTAGGTATTTGCTCGGTATTGCTAGAAAAATCTAGGTACAACTCGGTACAACTCAGTATTTGCTCAGGATTTGCTTGGTATTGCTAGGGATTTGCTCGGTATTGCTAAAAAAAACTCGGTACAACTCGGTACAACTCAGTATTTGCTCAGGATTTGCTCGGTATTGCTAGGGATTTGCTCGGTAGTGCTAGGTATTTGCTCGGTATTGCTAGAAAAATCTAGGTACAACTCGGTACAACTCAGTATTTGCTCAGGATTTGCTTGGTATTGCTAGGGATTTGCTCGGTATTGCTAAAAAAAACTCGGTACAACTCTGTACAACTCAGTATTTGCTCAGGATTTGCTCGGTATTGCTAGGGATTTGCTCGGTAGTGCTAGGTATTTGCTCGGTATTGCTAGAAAAAACTAGGTACAACTCGGTACAACTCGGTACAACTCAGTATTTGCTCAGGATTTGTTCGGTATTGCTAGGGATTTGCTCGGGTGTGCTCGGTATTGCTAAAAAAAACTAGGTACAACTCGGTACAACTCAGTATTTGCTCAGGATTTGCTAGGTATTGCTAGGGATTTGTTCGGTATTTGCTCGGTATTGCTAGAAAAAACTAGGTACAACTCGGTATTTGCTAGATATTTGAAATATATCCAAAAAGTGATGGGATGTTGTTCGGCTCGTAAAGAAATTAAAAAAACGCATGTGCGAGAACCCAAAAAACGGCGGGTCGGGTCGGCGACTTTTTTTCATGCTACGTGGCGCTAAAATATTGGTGGCCGAATGTAGAGGAGCGTACGTTCACCGGACCAAATAATTGTTCCACCCTATGAAGGTCCATTTAGGCTGCGTGTGTATTTATAGCCAGTGTAATGGTGATATTTTTTATTTGGAGGAGAAAATTAAGGCCTTAGTCAATTTTCATTAATGGTATTGTAAAACTTCGTGCACACTTTTCGAACAAATCTGAAATATAAACCTAGAACTGTATCAAAAAGACAATGCTCTGAAAGTGCAAAGAATACAAAAACCGGCTACATGAGGTAAAGTCCGCAGAAACTAAGAAGAACAAAGTAGACTAAAACAGAGAGTACAGAAAAGAAACAAAACGACTGGACATAGAATGTCTCAATTAGCACGCAAAATAGTAAATTATCACCATCATATTAAGGTTTTGTTTGGAACAATTTTCTTATTGTTTTCTAAAATAACTTTTTAATAAAAAAAATTTTGTAAAGAAACTGTTTTAAAAAACAATAAAAAAGTTATTCCAAACGAAATCTAAATCATTCAAATTAGAAGAAGAAAATGCACTTCTGGTTGCCAGAAAGACCATCCAAGAAATGCAAATAGGGCAAAAAGAAAGGGAATAAAGGATATTCATTGTAGTCCAGTAAACGACAACTGCGTTTATGTATAGTCCCATTTGTCTCTTGAAGATTTCTCCACATCTGAATTTTTAGTATAATAGCCTTCTTAATTTGGATAGAGAGTAATGTGTTGCTGAGTTTATTTCTTTCACGCAAATATAATAGATGGAGCAACATACAGATAAATAAAATTTCCTTTTCATTACAGAAGATAGGAGTCAAAATCGTTTATAAGCCCAAAAACCTGCAGGAGGTTAGATTTGAGCAGAAAGGTAGAGGCAATTGAAACAATGTCGCATAAAAAAATATTGAATGTGAAGTCACATTCAAAATAAAGATGATTTATTGAATCGTTTGAGGAGCAGAAACATCAATGGGGCTCCATATTTATACCTTTGGATTCTAGAATATCTGCATTGCAGTCTTTAAGCTATTCAAAAGAAGCATCCAAGTGGCAGCTGAATATCTCACAGCATATTTTTGTGCCATACATATTTGTGCCAAGAAATCATAGTAAGATCTTCATAAAAGGAATTAGATAGAAACCTGAGAGTGGCAGTCACAGTCCCGGCATTTGAAAATAATAAGACGCAGCTTTCTTTGGCATGTTAGTTGGGAGCTTAAGCTACCGATTAAGAAGTTCTGAGTTCAAGTCTTATGTATGTGATGTGTGTGTGAGTCTGCCTTAATTCTCCTAATTGTTCCAAAATAATAATAATAATAATAATAATAATAATAATAATAATAATAATAATAATAAAACTCATTAATATGTCTAAAAATTGACTTGATAATATCACAGAGCTTAGGGTAATTGCCCAGCGGCCTCCAGCTATTGGAATAGACGGGTCATCAAGAAGGTAAGTTGTGTAAATTCTAATTTTCAAATACATGAATCATTAATTCTAGATATATATGATATCACTTGAATTATTTGAAGTGATAAATGCATTATGAAGATTCCAATAATAAAAATGAGTATACTTCTAAGTTCTTATGCATGAACAATCACTTGCATATATGTGTCATTGAAGTTTAAAATAAGATTATTATAATCATTTTAATATTTTTATAGTTAATAATAATTTGAAAAGAGCTCATTAAATTTAATATTGCCAACACATCCTGGTATGTTAGTAAGAGATAGATTCTTATGAAATTTTGTATATGGAAAGTCAAGTATGAATTACTATATCATGAAATATATTGAATATCAAAAAATTAGAAAAGATTAATTATAAAATGATATACAACTTACAATGAAAAGATTAACTATAAAATGATATACAACTTACAATTTCAAGTGGGGGAAAAAGGGTTTCTATGTATGACATTGTATTGTAGGTGGGGCAAAAAGAACTCCAAATACATGATACATGCATAGTAGGTGGGCCAAAAAAGACATCTAAAAAGGCAAAATGGACATCTACGTTGTTAAAGGACGATAATGTCATATTTACATGAGTTCCATTGAACATTTTTATAAAAGTTTAGCCTATCTTTAAAGAATAATATTGATATTCTATATAGACTTCAAATGAATGAAATGATGATTTTTAAAAGACAATTTATGTTGTTTTGCAAGTATTTTTTAAGTTAATTCAATCATATCTATTTTTTATAATCTAGCATTTAAAATTTATGTAAATTTTATTACTTATTGAGTCTCATAGCTCACTAGTTTTTTTCATTTTGATTATTGTTACAGGAAAAAAAAAAAAGAAAAAAGTCGAAGCAGAATAAGTTCAAGTTATTTCATTTTATATTATAGTGTTTAGTTTAATTTGTGGGTCTACAACTATGGTATGTAGACAGTTCGGTGGTATATTTCAATTTTTATTAGTAACTCTTTAAGTATTTATTTGATGTAATTGAACTGATTAGATGCTTCCGTTTTTATAGTAAATGTAAATGTTAATTGATCATTTTATTCAACTATGAATTTGATGATGAATGATAAAAGTATAGTGAATGAATGTTATGTTCATTTATGTGTTACTCTATATTAATGTTAACGGGTATCGTGAGGTATTACAAAAGTGGCACTCTGTGTTACTGTTAAGGGGTGTTGTGGGTTATTACATAATCCTATTTTTTTTTTCTTTGATTAGAAGTTTGCTGCTATAGAAAAAAATGTTTGATTGCTCGGCATAGGGGATTAGCTATGATTTTCCAATTCCCATGTAGCGACATAAAATTCAGCCAGGGCTAATTTCTCAAAATAAAGTATTCAATACAAAATCTTCATGTAACAGTTACAAATTTGACTGTGAAAAGTTTCTTGAACTAAAAATCATAGCCAAGAAGTGTGACGGTAATATATATGAAATAAAGAGGTGAATAAATGGTCTCAAATGTACCTGTAGTGGTGGTAAGATTCAGATTTTGCTGTGGATGTTTGAACAATCGAACACTCTTAAGCATTGGCATATCTTATTATTTATTGTTTTTAAAGTTATAAGACATGTTTTAGTGCATTTTATCATGAAATGAACAGCAACATATGCAAAGTATAGCCCTCAAATTAATAAAAGTATTGCTCAATAAAATCTCATTAGATAACAAAATCATAACAGGTAGTGCTAGGCCTAAAAAAGTTGAGTAGCTCCACTTACAAATAAGATTAGAGAGAGTCGCCTTAGATTATTTGGTCATATAAAACAACAACCTTCTGATGTCCCGATTATGAGAGTAGATATATTAAATTTGATGTATGTTAAAGGTATATATAGATCTAAAAAGATTTTGTTAGAAAATATTAGAAATGATTTTTTTATTAAATTTAAACAAAAAATTGACTCTTAAAAAGGAGCAAGTATTCTGTGGATATACAAGACGGTCCGGAGACCAATCAGAACGTGGCACGTCACCCGATACATAATAGTACTGAGCAAAAAAAAAAAAGAATTGACACGTTCTGATTTATCTCCAGATGCCGTCTAATGCTGCACAATCATTTTTTCTTTAAAAGGCACAATAGATAAAAAAGATTCATATAATTGATCCCACATAATATAATAAAAGCTTGATGTTGTTATTATAGTTAACAAAATCATAATTTGACTGAGACTTTCAATGAAGGAGAAGGTTTTGCATTTACCTAATACTATTAACATATATTTGAACATATCATCTCTAATGTTTGAATTTAAAATTTTCTTCTTTACATGTTGAACTTTTACAATATGCATTTATCTTTTCACGATCGACATAGCCAACATTCAAATCGTTGTGTTGCAGACCCCCATGTTCGTTGCTTGTATGTCAGATGTTCTAGTCCACGCCAGCCCCTTTTTTTAGAACAATTATTACGTCCTCCGACCGGATGTAGAGAAACATCCGGTCGCATGCAAAAATCCCACGGTACCGAGGTGTACCGAGTTTTTCAAAAAACTCGGTACACCTCGGTACCGCGGGATTTTTGCCTGCGACCGAATGTTTCTCTCATTCGGTCGACCAAACCAAATAAAAACTCCTTTTTTTAAGGTGCTATTACATATAGACATACTTTTCCAAAAAAAAATTTAAAATTTTTCCCAACCATAAAAAAAAAAAAAAACATTTAGATATACTAAGGACTTATACTATCTTTCTAAATTAGTAAAGTTTCAATCATCAAAACTTTTTGTCAATAGTGCCACCTAAGGGTGTAAACAAGTCTAGTAGACTCATGGCCCAACTCATTTATTATGAAAGAAAAAAATGATTAATTATAATAATAAATGATAAAAAGAACAAAAAATTATTTTAAAATTTAATAAAGAATCACTTAATATAAATAATGAATATAATTTTTAAATATTTTTTACTTAAATTTAATTCTAATATATTTTAAATATTTTTTACTCACAAGCAAAAGAGTCAAGTTTAAGCTGGCTCAAGCTTGTCGTGTTAACTCTTCGAGCTAGACGCACAAATCATTTATTAACCTGAGCTCGAGCCGGCTAAATGCGGCAGCTTGACTCATTTACAGCCTTAATACCACCTCCCTCTTCCATTCCTCGGGTGCTCTGAACACATACTTCCTACATAAATGACTCGCAAAAAAACAATCTGTAATAAGTGCTGCTTAATCACACATCATGCACAAGCATTTGTTTTATCAACTTTAAAGGGAGATTATTCTTATACAGTTCTTGCCAGTTGAAAGGAATCTTAGAAGCTGCATAAAATAATAGAATACAAGAGGCCATTACTTCAGTTTGTAGCCAGGACTAGTTAAGAATGGTAAAAAAAAAAAAACTTCAGCATTGATATACAGTAAAGATCCAAGCCATCTCATTGTCATAAACTGTGCTTTGATCTACCAAGTGTTTAACTCCAAGTTAAGACGATACTCAAAAGGTAAACAATCACCAATTTAAGCACTAATAAGGGACAAGCAACTAAGATTTCACTTGGTACAACTAAACTATTTTCTAAAGCAACTTCTTAATATAAAAATTTCTTAACTAAAAATTTTCATACTAAAAAGCTGCTTTAAAAGACAATAAAAAATTTTCATCTAAAGCTATGTTTGGGACGGCTTTTTTACTGTTTCTTAAAACAGTATTTTAATACAAACATTAAAATGTTTGTACTGGAAAGTTGCTTTAAAAAGCACTAAGAAAGTCATCCCAAACGAAGCCTAAATAAAGTCAAAAAATCCAAATTCTATGTTACATTCAAAGAATATAAAGTAGTTTCTTGAGCCAGCAAATTCACAGAAAAAATCATTCTCATCCCAAAAAAAAAAATGAAAAGAAATCAAGCCACATATTTCAAATGCTCCACCTCAATAATTCCCTTTACAAACAATTTGATAGAAGGAACTGGCTTACCAGTATGCAACTAGATGAATATACCATCATTGAAGTTACCAAGCCTGCACTGAGAAAAGGCTCAACAGATGCGCTTCAGATCAAATCTGACAATTCTAGCCAGTCTGAAAACAAGAGAATCACTCAAGAAGCCATTGCCACTTTCACAGTGTGATTGTATGATGAGCAGAAAAGAGTAGATCAGTTCCTAAATAGTTGGTTTGACGACCACACAATTTTCTCAGCAGTGAATGACTTCCTTTGTCAATGCTAGATTCTTTCCGGTTCCCTCTTTGAAGGGCTGACCAATACATTACGTACCTGATTTCTACATAGTGAAGGAAAATAGACAGACTTAAATGATGAACACCATATGAAGCAAATAAAAATCACAAGCATATTGATTCGTAAATATTGGAAAATCCATTACCCATACAAGCATTTGAGACACTAAGGATATGCAGAAACATACAAATACATGGTTAAGTAGAACATGATAGCAAATGTTTTCCATTTATCCAGCGAACTATTATCATTAGGACCTTTCTTCTTTGTTAATCTAGCATTATACTTTTTCTTAACTTAAGGCATCAAACCTGCAGAAATTTCCAACAGGTATTTGTTTCATAGAGTTCACAATACATTTTTACAGGACAATCTTTTGGTCGTATGGTAAACTCATTATGCAAGCCGAGACTTCGAGAATGGCTAACGCAAGAATGAGTTTTTACAACATAATAGACAAATGCTGTACTAGCACTTGACAGCAATATGTGAAAATCGAAAAGATTGGTTCAACCGAACCTGTCCATCATAAACAGCGCAGGCCAGCGGGCGATCATGGGAAAGAGCAGATAAGCGAGCCGCTAGAGCGGTTAGGTGGACAAGCAACTAAACAGAGCCAAGCAATGCGATCATAAGCGAAAATACACGACTCCTCGCAAGGGATAAGTCCAATTCGCCATCCAATCACACGAATGGATAAGTCTAGAGCAGAACCAAAGCAAGCAGGAGACGATTTCGATTGGGGCCTGCGTGAGGAACAATCAATTGACGTAATGTGTTTGTGTCTGAAAACTGTTTATACAGATTGATATGTATATGTAAAAGGAAATGAAATAAATAAAATGAATAATAACATATAAATGAAAAGAATAAAATAAAAAGGCATATGCATGCAAATATGTGTGTGTGTGAAAACTACTTGTACGGATTGATATGTATATATAAAAGGGAAAAAATAAATAAAATGAATCATAACATATAAACGAAAAGAATAAAAGGAAAAGATATATGCATTCACATATAAGAGTTTATACCTTTATGATATTAGCTGGGAATACAACATACTCGTGCACATAAAATGAAGATAAAAATGGTTGTGATTTCATTTGTACAAAATTTTAAATGGCTGTTTAAGAGAATAAAATTTATAAGAAATAGATTTTTTTTATCTACATTTGTATTAAATATTTATTTAGATGTTAAATAAAAAGTTTGATAAATAAGCATGATTACTTGACTACTTATATGCATGTTTAATTGTCATACTATAAAGTGTAATAATCCACTAAATTTGTTATAAAAAAACTCAAATTGTTAAATTGACATTTTTAGGTAAATTTTATGTAGATTAAATAGCTGATAGAGAAGGTTTCATGTACAGAAGAAGAGGTTCAACTAAAAATATGTAAAATTATTTTATAATATATTTTGATTGGTATAAAAAAAACATTTGTATTAGTGACTCTCAAGTTACATTTGGATATTAATCTATCAAATAATTATTGATATTGAAAGTAATTTCCATTTGACAGTCTATTCCTATCTCATTAACTTGAGCTTTCTGATAAATTCATGGAAAAAGTGGCATCAGAGCCCAGATGAGATATAAATCATAGGAAAAGAGCCATTAAAATTATTATTAAATTTAAGAAAGTTGACATGATGTTATTATAAACTTTAATTAGATGTTTACTTTACTTCCGAACAGGATACAAGATCTCAGCCTTCAAGAAGTAATAGAAGTAATATCTCGATGGATAAATACTTAAAATTATTTCAAGATATGCGATCGCCGTTATTTAAAGAAATAAAGAGATCAATAAATAAAGAAAATTGGCTATTATTAATTGAGAAGATATTAGATGGTATGTTTTTCCTAGAAGAGAAATTTTATTGGCAATATTTGGTACTTGATAAAGAGGCTGAAAGATGGAAGAGGGGGGTGGCATCAGGACAAGTTTGAAGGGATACTATCCAAATCAAATGGAAGAACTTATACAAGCGTTTAGAGATTAGTTCGTGCCTTTTTCTACAAGAAGACAAATGTAATATAAGTTCTTAAGGTTAATTCAAAGAGATAGAGTAGTAATGCAATATAATGGTGAATTTACTACTTTATCAAGATATGCTCCTCAATTAGTTTATATCAAGATATGCTCCTCAATTAGTTTATACTACAGAAAAGAAATGTATGGGCTCCGAAAATTCGGCCCCGGCTTCCTCCCGATTGTTGCTTTTCTTTTTGGGGGAGTTTTAACGGATTAAGTTCCGGGTAAATTTTGGGAAGGCAGATGGGTTTGTAGATAAGACACTACCCAGAGATTTCGCCCTCATTTTGCGAGGACTTTATAATCTGAGTTCTAGTTTCCTATAGGCGCAAGCCCCTATAGTTAATTTCCCCTCCCAATAATGAGAGAGAACTTTCGATTAAGGCTAGTCGTCGATCAGATACAAAGTATCTGGCATATAATAGTAGCATGGGTTTGGATATTGAAAGGGTATTGGGGGAATTGACATTTAAAATCAAAAATTTCACCATCTTGCACTTAAAGCGGATGGTGGGGGAATGGATGATGGACCCGATCAAGATCCCATGGTTCCGTCATTCCGGGCCATCGTGGTCCCTGGTCTACTTAGTCAGAGGAGGTAGTCAACCCAACCTGACATAAGGATCTTTGTCAGCAGCCATGGGTTGCTTCGTCCAAGGGGACCTTGTAGACCTGGGGTGAATGTTTGTCTAAGGGGATAAATTTGAATCCACCTTAGCTAACAGAGGGCTTTGTGCCCTATCGATCATATCCTATTGATTCATATCTCAAGGATTTGATGTCACTAAGGAACACATTAGCTCTGGCCATAACCGGTATTTCGTAGTGCCATTTGGCAGCAAAATCACTCGGTTCAGAGGGCCCCGATTCATAACCGTTTATCCTGCGGTGCCATTTGGTGGCAAAACTGCCGGTCAGAGAACACGTACTACGTTCTTACTAGCAGAAGATTGTTTGAGAATGAATCCTAGTGATATTTTCGACCAGACATTTAACTCTATGTGAGTTGAAGTTATATTTCAATTTGTTCACCCTAACAAACTGTTGTGGAGTGTGGATGAATTTTGATTTAAGTGTTTGATAGTGTTGTTTTAATTTTAAATATTTGCGTTTTTGGAGATTTTTTAAGAACATTTTTGGAGTTTTGGAATTTGAATGGACTTTTGGGAGGCATGTGAAAGTATTTTGAATCACCCCTCCGGTTGAAATCTACGTTCAACACGGCCATCATCGAGGCGTTTGGGGTCGTTTTTATTTATGGCTTGAACCTTGTCGACCCTATCAACCTGCCGATAGGGGATCAGGTTTCATAGGCTTTGTGACTTAATTAGTGAATTCTCATTGTTATAGTCCTTAAAGGCCTAATATGAATGTATTAAAACAAAAATACTGGTCACCATAACCGTATATTTGTTTAATGGTTCGAACCCTGTCGACTCGTACTGATCTGCATAAGAGGATCATGTTTGAACTTGAATTCACTTATTAACTCACGCAACATCCCTAGACGTCATGTGTACCCATAACACGCTCGTCGGGGCCATGAGGGTGCTTGATTTTGTCGATAAATCTTTCTTATAAAGGGCCTTGAAGGCCTAATATGAATGTATAAAATAAATATCTCCGTCAACCTCATGATCGCATATTTATTTAATAGTTTGAACCATATCGAGATAGATCAGGTTCGAACTTAGATTCATAATTTGACCCGCGCAACATCCCTGGGCCTCATGTGTGTTTCAATAACACGCTCGTCAGGGCCCATGCTGGTGTTTGGGGGCATTTTGTAATTATTTATTGAACCTTGTCGACTCCTATCTACCTACTTAGGAAGATCGGGTTCAAATTTATTGACTTGCACAGCATCCCTAAACGTCACGTGTGTACTAATAACACACTCGTCGGAGCCCATGCGGGTTAATAATTATATATGTGATTGAATTTTACCCCTTGTGTACCTATGTGCATACAAACTATGGTGCATGTGTGGGGGTACTTTAAAAATATTCAATTTCAATCAACTTTATGGGAAACTGTCATTTGAATGCAGCATTTTAATTGAGGGCTTCTGCACGCCTTCTGTCCACTTGTATGAGTGTCGCGGATTCGGTGGCGTGGCATTGTAGTCTTGTGGATTTAAATTAAGCATTGACCTTTAACAGCATATTTGTCAAACATGAATCATTAACTTCAATGGGTGTGATGTAGTGTGTGTTAATATTCACTTGAATATAACTAGACGCATCACGTTGTTACTTTCACTGTATCTCGAATCCCTTTGGCTGCAAATAACACACTAAATGTGGGACAAGTCTCTCACAGTGCCTCTGCTATTTGCTCCAGGTAGTAAGGTAAATGTATTCATTGCTAGACTAAAATTGACTTCAAGATACTGCATTTACTGGAGTCTTTTTTGTATTATATACAGGTATGAGGAAGTGCGTACACCTGTATTCCTAGAGGACTCATATATGTTGCAGATCTCCTGTCATTATTTGCATGTAGATCAGTATGCTTGTTTGTATGTTGATGTATATTGTTGGAGTGTTGTAAAGCAATTGTTTCATCCGTTAAATGCCCTCCACACCCTTTTGCATTTTTATTAGCTTGAAGATCTACAAAATTCCTTGAGAACTCTATGTTATTGATTGATTGCAAGCACTAGTTATCCATTCAGTTTGATCTCTGTTTGCAAGAAAGTTGTGTTCGTTACATATCTGATTCTTCTTCTTGGTGGAGATAGATATATCTGCTTTCATGATAGATCTCTGGGTAAGTTGACTGAAGATCTCTGGGTAAGTTGTCTGAATATCTAATTCATTGAACTTGTTGCACGAAGATCTCAATAATTTATAAGAGATTGATGTGTGTATTTGTAGCTTGTTGTTGACTGTCGGAATGACTACAATCATCGTTAATTTTCTCACATACATTTGTCAAGAACCCACTATGCTCATCGTATGCTTCCTTTCATTGTTTATGGAACTCATTTGTTGCTTATGAGTGAGTCATAAATCTTTCAATCGATCTTTGCTTGAACAATCATGATTGTCATTAACTCTTATATTCTTCATACTTTGTAGAGATATCAAATCTTCAGACTTTACCTATGATCATATCACTGCAGCACTTGTAGATATGTCATTGTGTGTCCTTGAAGTTCCCCTATCCTTGAAGGTCACTTACAATACATACACCAAGTTTAACATCCTTGATTATTGTCATTAGTGCTCATGTTAACATGACGACCTTTGGCTTTCATTGGAGAACACTTCCAATTTTTTTTTTAAAATGAACTTCCCTATTCTCCATAATCTCCACCATTTATTGCTTGCAAACTCTACTTGTCCATCGTTATTCACTTGAATGCATTTCCACAAACTCCTTGCATACGATTGTAGGTGGATTAATACTCATTTGCATTTGGTTAGGAATTCATGATGGCTCTTTGACGTTCATTGGAGATTTCATGCCATAGCTTATAGGTGGAGATCTTGTTGATCTCTCTTTGCAAGCAAGTTGCATCATCAATTGAGAGCATCACATTATGTCATGAGATTTGATTGTGTTGTTGCTCAAATGAAGTTTCATTATTGCTCTTTCATCTTATATTGTTCAAGTCATGACTTACTTAAGTCAAATGAGCTTCAAGCTCGAGTTTAGCTCGAGTCTAGGTTCAATCATTCAAACTCAAGTGCATATCAATGTTATTTCTCATTCGATCCTTGCTTGCAAATATGTTTCAAATTATGTTGAGTTCCATAAATCCTCTATTTGATTGTTGATGTTCATTTGAACAATTCAAAGTCTTAATTAGCATTTCTATTCTTTTTGTTTGATTTAAACATTTAACATTCAAAGTCCGGGTCCTTGTAGTCAAATTGCAAGTTCTGTTTCATATCCAAGATGAGTTCAAGTTCTAATTCTTGCTTGAGTTCGAGTATCAAGTTCAAGTTCTATGCCCCTGCCATCCTTTGAGTTCAATCAAGTCCAAGTCTTGTATTATTTTGCTCGAATTTTAGTTCAAGATTCATTTCAAATTCAAGTTTGAGTTCATTTCGTGCAAGTGCACTCAGGTTCAAATCAAGTCCAAGTACGGTCTTATTTTCAACCGAAATTTCGGCAGTCTCCCAACATCTCCACCGTTTAGGGGAAAACTACGGAAAACTGGGCCTCCCGCCACGCTAAAGAAAGGGGAGGGAGGAGGCGTGTATGGGTCTTCGGTACCTGTTGCAAAAGAGAAGCAGTTGTTTCCCCACAGATACAGAGCCGCATACGGGTACTTAAGATTATCTCGGTCATGCTAAGAAAAATGTGTACCGGACTTACCCGCCTCGTCGTAGGTGTCGCGCCGGGTTCCCTTCTCACCACGCTAGAGAAAAGCGTGTATGGGTAGTTTGTCGGCTCAAAACAAACGTCGATTGTGGGATTTTGAGTTTAGGAAGTTATACCTTCGGAACAAAGTGGCGACGATGACGATGGTGGTGGGAGGGCACAAAAATGAAACTCCCTTTTTTTTTGCTTTTTTTCTTTTTTTTTAGCTTTCTTTTCTTTTTTTTTAATACCAATTATTATAATCATGACAATTATAATAATAGATATTATTATTATTACAAGAATAATTATTAATAGTATAACAACTATATTAATAACCAACTATTAATACTAACATAAAATTAGTTAAACATTAAATAAAATACCTTAATCTAAGTATTGGTTGAGTAGAGAAGGAATTAGGTCGGGTAGAGGACGACGGGTATAGGTTATGCCTGGGAGGTTTCACAGCTTGTAGAGGTAGATCGGCTTGGAGCAGGATGAGGTAGGGTATAGGAAGAGATGGAGAGTGGTGCTTGCGATGAGGTGAGGCTTGCGTTGGGACCGAATGGAGAAGGCCAGACAGAGTAGAGGAAGGGGAAAATCGAAACTCTGAGGAGGAAGGGGCTCGGGTAGGTAAGAAGAATGCTCTCTCTCTCTCTCTCTCTCTCTCTCTCTCTCTCTCTCGACGAAATAGGGAGGCGGAGAGGGTTGAGTGCTTGGACGTCGGCGTGAGTTTGAGAGGGATTCGCAATTGGAGGAGTTCGGTCTGCTTGCGAACTGGAGAGTGGGAAGGGAATCCGGAACCGAGGGCTCTTCTCCGTTTCTCCTTTTATTGACGCCAGTAGGGTGCGAATCAAGGCAAAACTCCGCACGCGAGGGATGGGCCGCTGACATTCGGCGTCGTTCATAGGCTGCGACGAGATTTCTCGCAGAGAATCAGGATGGGTAGCAGGTATGTAATGATTTAGCCTTTTTTTATTTCTTTTTTTTTTTTGCTGTAGAGTAGAGGTCAACAAAATGTCATATATTCTTATTAGAATTAAATGATGCAATCAGACAACCTCTTATTCCTCTAGGGATTATGGATTATTCTGTTTTGGTGAAGAGAGCTAGAAAAATTAAATTGAATGTTCAAAATACACAAAGAATGGGTGAAATTCAGAAAAACAACGTAGAGGACATGAGAGCTTCACAAGATACTTAAGCTATACCATTCTCGCAAAATTACTAAACAAAATATATCAGGGTTTTCTTACTTAGTAAAAGATACAACTAAAGAAGTTCAGGAATTGAAAGATATAATTGTAGCCAAACAAAATCCATAAGTGTTTTCTTACTCAGTAAAAGATCCACCTTACAGAATGACAATTAAATTATTGAAGGAGCTAAAAAGTCAATTGCAAGAATTATTAGATAAAAGATTTATCACGCTAAATTTGTCGCCCCGAGGAAATCACAAGTACAACACTCCAAATACAAACACTCAAGACAAGCCCACACACTCACACAAAACGACTCCGCAATATGCCCTCTCCCTTACAAGAAGTCTAAGGCCACTATTTCTAGTTTTTCTAAATAACTAAACTAGCATCGCAAAACTGGCTTGAAGGCATAAGAGCTCACCGCGGCAGCATTGGAATGAATTTGGGCTCTACGACTCTGGTTTTGTGGTGTTGTAATGCTGGTTCAATTTTCCTTTTTTTTAACTATTTTTTTGCACAAAACACAGATTACAAGCACAAAATATCATAGTAAATGTAATTTGGAATGAACAATTTTTATCTTATCACAAACCGAGCATCCCCATAACACTAATAAGTATTTGCATAAACAACGAATCAAACTTCATGGGACAATTTGACAAAAAGATAAAACACTTGCTAATTAGAGAAAGTCAAAGGCAAAAACAAAAGGAATCTTCCAACATGAGAAGTAAATTGTGGGATACAAATTGAAACTTGAACTCAAGAATATTATGCTTCGGCTACAGAAAAAAAATGTAGATAAAAGGTAATTGTGATATCTTACCATCATTAATCAGCTAAAGATGCAAACATGAGCACTGTATTATACTTGACAGAAGCATCTGTACTAATCCGTGAATAAAGCTCCCCACGTGGCTCAACAGTTGGCTGCAACGTGATGGAAGGAGGCAAAAATGGCAATGATTTGGGTATACAAGGAAGATAAAACAGTCCAGCTAATTCCATACTAAGATGTTCGAGACATGGACTGAGCTCCCATCTCTTGACATTCAAATATAATCGAAGTAAACAGGTCCACAAAAAAACTTGATCTCATCCCCATTGCACAGTCTTCACCATCATTTAGTCACATTATCCATCATGGAGATAGAACAATAGGCTCTATAGAGCAATTTTGTGGATGTCTAGAGGTAAAGCTCTTCAATCTCCTTAGCAGAAGCAAACCATCAGAGGCCGAACAACCCTGGCTCATCTGAAGGACCACAGGAAGTGGAGAGTCCTTGCTTATCTCCAAAAGTACCGTGCCCTACAATCATAAAAAAGCAAGCGTGAGCAGTTCTTGACAAATTATTTAATTCGTAGGCAATATGTGAGAGTAAAAAGAAATGTGATGGTTGTTATATTTCTCCAATGTATAGGAAATGAAATTTAAACTGGTTTCCAGCAGAATATAAAAGATGAATGAATAATTAAACAAAGAAACACCCAGTTAAATCATTATTAACAGCATATAACGTTAGTGCTTAGACACCACCAGTCAGATAGCGCCAGAAAAAAAAAAACTCTGCTAAAATGTCATTGCACCTACCTTTTTCAATAAATTTGGCAGCGTACTATTCCAATTACTGTCAAGTTAAAAGGTTGTAAGCCGTGAGTGATAACGAGCCAAAAGGCCTAAAATTATTTGAAAAGGGGATTCTAGTAATGAGGACCCAAACAAAATGAAGCAAGTAAACAGTAATAAGAAGATTGCATAAGCCAGTTTGAGTGTTAACAAAATCAAATGATTTTCACAGTACGTACACCACATTAGGATGTACATTTAAAACTGGCAAGAATAAAATGTAATTGTTCAATGTTTAATGCAATTCTCCTTGGGATACTCTAGGCAAAGAATACGGAAGAAACGGATCCATAAAAGATGACTTCAAATTGAAAAAAGGACAAAAGATGAAGTAAGAACAACAGCTAAAAATAAAAAAACAAAAGAAAGATATGGCTCAGAGTGGAAAAAATAGAACCAAGGGGACCAAATATTTAGAAAAATAATAACGGGAGACGGAAAATTCATATTTAAGTATGTGTATCTGCATGGCAAGAAATCGCAACAAAAAAAACCCACAAAATTATTAACTGATATATCCTATAACAGTTAATGAACAAAAATGAGTCCAGTTAAAAATCAAGGTAAATAGTAATGCTACATGACACTCTATGATCGGTGATTTCCAATACAAACCTAAATGTAAAACTAGAATAATTTGATTAAGATGCTGCAGCGACAAGCAATTCGGCTTGGTAGCAAACCCACTAATACAACAGTTATTTTCTACTGACTATTAATAAAAAAAGCTAGGCAAACATAATGTCAACCAAAGATATGTCGATCTCCAAATAGAAATAAATGATGAGAAACAGAGATAATAAAAAACAAAAATAAAGAGATTATCAATCGATGTTTCACATAAAGAAACGAAACCAAGATGTAATAGAAAAAAATAAAATGAATCCACTTTTAAGTTGGTCATAAATAATGAAAGAAGGAAAGCAAAGAGAACAAGAAAAAAAGAGAAAAAGACAACCAAGTAAGCATGCCAAATGCGTGAGCAAAAAAGATAATCTCTTAGAAGAATTTTCGGTGTCACACCTACTGAAGGATTGCTAAAGCAAGACAACTCGGGTTTAAGATTTCATAATGCAACTAATGTGATAAATAGAATGCTTTAATACAAGAAAAACTAAAGATTCACATACATCAGGCTATCAATCCATTCAACACTTTCTTTAAATGAAAATAAAAAAATAGTCATTTATAATCCCAATTGATAACGAAATGATTATAAACACCTAGGAATTTCAGCATAAATTTGAAAATAAATAAAATCAACAAGTAAAAAAATTAATTTTCCCAATTTAAGATTTCTAGTTTATCAAAGTAAATTTCAAGCTCCTATAGAGTAATGCAAAAATGATTGCAATAAGATTTGTCGCACCAATGAGTAAGGCATACATGTCAATGGCGCAAAATAGCACGCGTCACGGAGCATAGCGTGGCACACCCACAGCGGCATCTATATGGCATGGCACATAGGTTGAAAATGGCGCATGCTATTTGCATCATGTCTGCGCCATGGCGCAAATAACGCACACCAGCTTATTTAGTAAAATTTAAATATAATTACAAAGATTTTTTAATACTTACATGTTTTTAATTTATAAGTTGATGTAATAAATAATTTACTTAGGTTTATTTGCTTTGCCCGGTTCGAAACCCACACCATTCAACACTCACGCTTATGCTAAGGGTTTCAAAACTCTCACTCCTAGGTTGTTTCAATGTTTAAAATTGCGTATTCGGGTATTGAGGCGTTTTTCATTCGTGAGGCGAGGCGTAAGCCTCAAGGCGTTTTGAGGTGTAAGCCTCAAGGCGTTTTGAGGTGTAAGCCTCAAAATCAAAAGATTGCGTAAATATAAAATGATAAATTTTTTATATACTAATGAGTGAATAATATAAAACATAAAAAGCATAAGATATGAAGTGAAATCAAAATATCTCAATAATAAGACAACATGAAATATAGTTCAACTCAAAATTCTATCTTTCCCAAATCCCAGTATTCTTTTCATTAACATATAATTTCAATTTCCAAAAATAAATAGCAATGACATATCACATAAAAACTCATAAGTCATCAGCACTGTCATCACTAAGGGGTTCTTCATGTGAATCATCATTATGGTGAACTGCTCTCTACCCTTCCTCTTCTCCTATGGAGTCCAATGTCGGGCATTTACTTCAAAATTTATGTAAGTTTTAATATATATAGAGTGAGGCATGAGGCGAGGCAAGCCTCAAGGCGGGCCTCAACCAAGTTGAGGCGCAAGCCTCATAAAAAAAAACTCGAGGCGTAAGCATCGAAGCGTTTTTTATTGGAATTGCGCAAAGGCGGGCCTCAAGGCGAGCCTCATATTGCGCAATTTTAAACCATGGGTTGTTTTGTTCATTGCATTCGCCGGTTCGATGCTTTCTTAGGGTTCGAATATCGTGTCGAAGCTCGCTCCTCATTCCATTGTTCACCATGCTCGCCTAGTTCGAAGCTTCAGTCATTTGCTGTACTCGCATGGTTTGCTGCATTTATTTGCTTTGGCTAAAGGTAATAACATCGTTCACTTCCTTTTTTTATTTTGGGTCAATTAAGAAACTGAAACGACTAGTTGAATTAGCCATTAGAGTTTCTTTTTGTGCTCTATGCTACCCTTTGGATATTTGATTTGAGATCTATTGAGAACATTTCTAATATATTTCAATAAATAAATTGAGAAATTTTGAGTAAATACATGATTTAGAGTCTATACATACACCTAAAGAAAGAAAATCTATGGAACTTGGTCTATTTAGTATTTGGGACTTCTATTTTCATGATTTAGAAGCTACTGTTAAATTTAAACTTGAGCTATGCAATCTGGTTAAACTTGTTTTGTTTCATTTTGATTTCTAATAAGTGTCATCTTGACTAGCTTTATCCCAATTTTTCTTAGGTTATAAGTGAGTTGATTTTTCCCGTTTGCCATTCATTCATGTTAACAACTGGATCAGATGTTTCACTTATTTTTTCATAAATTATGAAGCATTATTCAACTCAAAGAAGCTGAATCGACTATAAATTATGACTTTAAATTTTAATTTGAGAACCAAACTGGATCCAAATGGCATTAATTTACTATTGAAATAATTATTTTATTGCGAGAATTTAATGACATTAAAATAAAATTTTGTTGCTATCTTCATGTCGTTCGGTTGTAATGTAAGCCTCCATGAAAGTTCTCATTATGAGGATCTACATGGTGTCATTGGATCACAATGAGAGATGTCTATCCTTATGCAGATCAATTGATAAGATATAAATGGAGTTTTTATGACTTTCGTAAACTTTAATTTTGTCCCCAATTTGGGAAGAATAGATGAATAATTTGATATAAAAAAAGTCATCAGCCAACAGTTCTAACAACTATAAAACTTAAAAATGTTGGAGCCATCGTAGTGACTAAAATCAGTGCTATACTTTGGAATTTTCTTATGAAGCTTGGTCAATTTGTTATAATTCGCATTTTATCAGATAAGATATTAATTTTCCCATTTTATATGATTATAATGTTTAATTATTTAAAACTGCTTGTTCATAGGTAATAAAAAATATCAAATTCAGTTTAATCTTTAAAAAACATCCAACATGAAAATATACAATATTTGTCAATAAAGCAGATAACAATACTGTCACATGTAGTTTTGTGGCAAAATAACAAAAGAAGGAATTGCATGCCACAAGCAACACCTAGTTGGGGGTTTTAGAAAAGCTACAGCATATTCTAATTGCCCCAAACATGTTCAAGGATAAATACAACACTCCATGCTTGAAGATAAACGATTTAAAAGAACATATTAATGAGACATCACATGTTATTATTAACGAAGGAGATGACTTTGATGAGGTGTTGGACCATCAAAAAGATATCAAACAAATAATGCTTTGTTTAGGACAGTTTTCTTACTACTTTCTAAAGTAACTTTTTAATACAAAATTTTTTAGTTCAAGACTATTTTGTACTAAAAAGTTACTTTAAAAGGCAGTGAAAAGCTGCCCTAAATGAAACCTAAATCTAACACTTCTAGTCAAAGTTCAACATCAGCATCAATGCTCAAAGCATCAAGACCTAAGGGGCTGTTAGATGCTAATCGTACACCAAATCCTATTGATGTAGTGAAGCAGAGAAAATGTCAATTTAGCAAAGAGATAATGCTGCTAAGAAGAATGAGGGGTAGGGTAATTATGTGTTCTATAAATGAATGTATGATGTCGGAGTGAAATATGACAGCTTTCCAACAGTGGTTGAGGCATTTGAATAATTTGGACCTGGGATGAAACCCCTTAGTTATCATGAGATACGAATTCCTTATTTGAAAAAAGAGGCTGTACATACACATGAACAATTACGATAAATAAATAACTAATGGATTATTCATGTATTAAAAGCAATGGCGAAGCCAGAAAATTTTTATAGCAGAGGTCCAAATTTTTTTTCAAAAATTCCCTTAATTTTTTTCAACTGGGTTTGGGATCAACATAGGCTATGCACTTTGATCTCTACGATTTCACATGATCTTCAATAAATATTTTTATGTCTCACAGTGGGAGTCACGTTTCTTAAAGGTATTCATATTTCTCACTTCAATTAAAGGAAAAAAGAACTAGGAAGATGCAATCTTCTATCAGATATAGGCATGACTATCCAATTGATACATTTCAGACTAGATTTCAATGCATTAAAGAGGAACTAACCGAAGCTTGAAAACAAATTCAAGAGATTAAATGGTTAGTTAACTTTTAGCTGCTACACACACTTGAGAACCAAAATATGATTTATCTTCTTTATTTTTGTTCAATTTATTTTGAAATGAAAATTGGCAACTAATCATATAGAACACTACACTTAGTGATATACCTCACCAATAATGCATTAACAACTTCCCCATTTGCAAACAAAATTAATACATACTCGACTCCAAGTACAAACATTTCACTGAATCTACAACAAATCAAAATTTTGATGGAAAAAACTAAGAAGGTTTAATATAATTTGACTTTTAAAACTACAGAATTGAAATCTGACAAAATAAT
This sequence comes from Dendrobium nobile, assembly GCA_022539455.1. Classification (NCBI taxonomy): domain Eukaryota; kingdom Viridiplantae; phylum Streptophyta; class Magnoliopsida; order Asparagales; family Orchidaceae; genus Dendrobium; species Dendrobium nobile. The sequence goes on along the minus strand of CM039722.1, from coordinate 35,785,961 downwards.
GTTTTAATAGATAAAGAATGAACTCTTAAAGCTTTTAAGAAATACTTTACTATAATTTGGCTTTATAAACAAAGGCCGGATCAGATTGATAGAAAATTTGGGAATGAATAAAACTCCATAAAGTAAAACCTATATTGACCACGATCAACAAAAAATTCGAGCACATTTAAAACAATAAAAAAATTTCATTTTCATCCAATTGAGCAAAATACCTAATCAACTTGAGAAAGTGATATCGAGGCTAAGTCGCGAACGTCGAGGTGATTTGACTGGCGACGTTCAACGAAGTCACGGATGAAAATTCTAGTGACTTTGCGAACTGCGATTCCAGGGAAGTAGCGAAAAGCAATTCTGATGGAGTAGCAAATGTCAATTCGGCTGGCAACATTGATTTGAAGTCAAGAACGACAAGTCGATGCAAGAGGGCTAGAAATCTATTCAAGAAAAGCAAAGGAGAAGGTCAACTTCCGCAGGCATGCCACGTGCATTTGTGCTTAAGATCCAAGGAGAGGAACTGACGTCTAGCAACTAGCAAGGGGAGGCAGAAGCGTGGAGAGTGAGGAACCGAATGAATTAGGGCAAACACTTAATAAAAATAAGTACCATGTTTTTTTAAGGGGGGCATGTGCCCACCCCCCTCAATCCACCCGTGATTTGAAGATTATCTACAGATGTAGATGAATAAGACAAAATTAGTAATGAATTAAGTTTATATATTAGGGTGAAGATTTATTTGGTATTCCTCCAGCTGTATGATAAAGAACTACCCGATCTCCAGGTATCAATGTTTGCATAAAATAAAAATTGAGTATCAATTCTATATATAAAATATGTATTTTATTTCTTCCAGCTGATTGGTTGTTGGTGTATGGCCAAGGAGTTCCCCATTTACAAAGTTTTGCTATCAAAATCCTTAATCTGACATGTAGTTCATCTAGATGTGAGCATGCGAGCGCAATTGCAGTTTATTCGAACATGTAAGCATTTTTATGAAGTACGTGTTGCTTTTTTATACATGCCTATAGTATACTAATTGTAATGATGTTTCGATTGCAGCTTCATAGCAAAAGAAGCATAATGGATCAAGGTCGCCTCAAGGATTTAGTTTATGTAAAAAATAATAGAGCATTGATTCGCATATATAATCATCGCGTTTTGATTGACCCTATTTTTTTACTGATATAGATGATGCAAATGAGTGTCTAACATGAAAAATGAATGATGAGTCTGATGAAGAAAATAAATTCATTACTAGATGATGCAGGCAAAAATTAGGAGTTTAATTGATGTAGACAAAAATTAAGACTTCTTAGGAAAGTATACACAAAATACGACAAATTACAACTTATACCACAAACTTTATAAACTTTTAAACAAAATATGACATTACAAACTTATGAAATAAAATTCTAAACTTGCATTTCCTTGAGAAGAAAGATACAGGTGATGTCGAACTTGCGGAGAGAAGAAAGAGGTTAGAAGCCCAAGACGAAGAGAGGATAAACTCGCAAGCTTTCCTAGAGGGAGAGGAAGAACGGAACAAGCTCGCAAGCCTTTCCAAGAAAACCTGCAGGTTTTATCCAAAAACTAGCCACATAAAATCCCTGTTTTTTATTACAAAACACCTCCAATTTATAGAAGAAAAGAGGGCAGCTAAACAGCCCAAAATACCCTAAATTAAATCATTAAAACAAGGGAAAACAGAAGGTCAAAAGTCATTCCAGAACACCACCTAAAAAGCCTCACAAAAAAAACCGGGTAAAGCAGCCACGGGACAAGCAGCCAGGGGAGAAAATTGAAGGGGAAGCACATGGGATCAGAACCAGCAGCCAGGGAATCGGAACCAGCAGCCAGAAGGGAACCGGAACATCAGTTAAGGGACCGGAACAGGCAATAAAAGGGGTACGAATCAATCATGGGAAAGAGAGCTAGGTGGGGGAACTAAAGGGGCAGCAAATTGGGAAAATGAACCTCATTTTATGAGCTGAAAAGGTTTTCTACTAGACATTAATGAGCCGATTTTAGTAGAGGACCTAGAGCTCTCCAAAATTATAATACACCTTTGCCTACTTCAATTCTCCTCCGGTTGAAAAAGCTCATCTCCCGATGAGATTGCTTTAAATTTATTCCGAGGAGACGAAGGAAGCGCATCTAGCTCTTGAATCTTTACTTCATACCTTTTCAGAATTTCTTCTCGTTCTTGCTTGAATTGTTCTTGTAGAGATTTCTTTTTCTTCATATATTGCTACGTACACAAATGCATCTTCATCTAAAACTTGTATAGTTCATTCTGTAGGGGATCTATTGAACTTCCTTCTGTTGGAATCCATCTGTCCATTGGAATTTGGACTTCAGAGGCTTCTGGTTGATTTTCTTAGACAACTGATTCAATTTTTTTGTCTTTTTCCTTTTTTTTAAACACTTAAAAAAAGACAAAAAAAAACCTAGAAATACACAAACCTAGGCTCAGATACCAAACTTGATGCACGCAAAAATTAAGAAAAATCTCTAATTTTTGCAAGCAAAAATAAGACACTTCCTAGGTGACAAAAAAGATACAAAGACACTCTTGAAATAACAAAAAAACAACAATTTTATAACATAAAATTACACTTACAAACTTATGACATAAAAACAAACACCTAAACTTGCTTTTCTTGGATTGAGAAGAAAGATACAATTGGTGTCGAACTTATGAATAGAAGAAAGAAGCAAGAAGTCGAGACGAAATGGAGGAGAAGCTCGCAAGCTTTCCTAAAAGAATGAGAGAAAAGAAGTGGAACAAGCTCGCAAGCTTTTCCAAGAAAGAAGAAAAACCCTCAGGTTTATGGCACCAAAAATTGCATCATAATCTCTCTAAAAACTCTCTTTTTAAACATCAAAACATCTAATATATATATGAGAAAAGGGGCAGCCAAATAGCCAAAAATAACTTCATTTAAACCAATTAAAAACAAGTAAATGGAAGGCCACAAGTCAGTCCAAAACAGCACCTGAGAAGCCACACAGGAAACCGGGTAAAACAGCCACGGGACAAGCAACCAGGAAGAAATTGAGGGGACACAGAGAAGGGGAAAGGAACAGGCAACCAAAGGAGGAAGAACCGACCATGGGAAGAAGAACCAAGAGGGGGAAACCAAAGAGCCAATACAGAGGGGGAATGAACCTCAATTAATTTCAGATTTATGAGATGAAAAAGCTCTCTACTAGACATTAATGAGCTGAATCAAGTAGAGGACCTAGAGCTCCCCAAGATTATAATACAAAAATGTTTTAACCCCCCTTTGCCTACATCAATTCTCCTCTGGTTGAAAAAGCTCATCTCCCGATGAAGTTGCTTTAGATTTATTCCGCGGGACGAAGGAAGTGCATCTAGCTCTTGAATATTTGCTTCATACCTTTTTAGAATTTCTTCTCGTTCTTGCAATAGACGTTTTCTCTTCTCGTAATTTTCTGTACACAGCTGCATTTTTATTTGAAGCTTATATAATTCCCTCTAAATCGGGTCCGTAGAATCTCCTTGCGGTGGAATCCATCTGTCCAAAGGGATTTGGATCTCAATATCTTTTGGCTGAATTTCTCCCACAATTGGTTCAATGTTTGTGATTTTCATTTTTTAAACACTTAAAAAAAACACGAAAAAACCTAGGAAGACACAAACCTAGGCTCTGATACCAAACTTGATGCAAGCGAAAATTAGGAAAAATCCCTAATTTTACAAGCAAAAATAAGACACTTTTTAGGTCACAAAAAAGATACAAAGACACTCTTGAAATAACAAAAAAACAATAATTTTATAACATAAAATGACACTTACAAACTTATGATATAAAAACAAACAACTAAACTTACTTTTCTTGGATCGAGAAAAAAGATACAATTGGCGTCGAACTTGTGGATAGAAAAAAGAGGCAAGAAGTCGAGACGAAAGGGAGGAGAAGCTCGCAAGCTTTCCAAGAAGAAGGAGAGAAAATAAGTGGAACAAACTCACAAGCTTTTCCAAAAAAGAAGAAAAACCCTCAGGTTTATGGCTTCAAAAATTAGGAGTTTAATTGATGCAGGCAAAAATTAAGACTTCCTAGGAAAGTAGAAAATACACAAAATACTCAAAAAAAATGACAAATTACAACTTATACGACAAACAACAAACTTTATAAACTTTTAAACAAAACATGACATTACAAACTTATGAATTAAAATTATAAACTTGCATTTCCTTGAGAAGAAAGATACAGGTGACGTCGAACTTGCGGAGAGAAGAAAGAGGTTAGAAGCCCAAGACGAAGAGAGGACATGCTCGCAAGCTTTCCTAGAGGGAGAGGAAAAATGGAACAAGCTCGCAAGCCTTTCCAAGAAAACCCGTAAGTTTTACCCAAAAACTAGCCACTTAACATCCCTGCTTTATATTACAAAACACCTCCAATTTATAGAAGAAAAAAGGGCAGCTAAACAGGCCAAAATACCCTTAATTAAATTATTAAAACAAGGAAAAACAGAAGGTCAAAAGTCATTCCAGAACAGCACCTGAAAAGCCTCACAAAAAAAAACAGAGAAAAGCAGCCACGGGACAGCCAGCCAGGGGAAGAACCGAAGGGGCAGCACAAGGAACCAGGACAGCAACCAGGGGAGAAACCGAAGGGGCACAAAGGGGACCGGAACCAGCACCCAGCAAGGGAGAAGAACCAGCCACGGGAAACAGCACAGGAAGAAACCGAGGGGACACAAAGAAGAGGAAAAGGCAATGATCCAACTCCACTTAATGAGCTATCAAGTGCAATTACTCCAAATAATGAGCTAAAACATCAGCTCAAGCAATAATGAGCTAAAACAAAGTAGCTCCCAAGAATTCATCTCAAAACCAAAGCAACCAAGGCCCAACCCGAGAGGCAACCAGCAGCCCAAAAGACCAAAAAACCCAAGTAACTAGCACACCCAAAGCTTGCTAAGCCCAAGCTCAACCCAAAATGTTTTGACCCCCCCTGCCTACATCAATTCTCCTACGGGTTAAAAGAATTCATCTCCCGATGAGGTTGCTTTAGATTTATTACGAGGAGACCGAAGGAAGCGCATCTAGCTCTTTAATCTTTGCTTCATACCTTTTCATAATTTCTTCTCGTTCTTGCTTGAATTGTTCTTGTAAAAATTTCTTTTACTTCATATATCACTACGTACACAAATGCATCTTCATCTGAAGCTTGTATAGTTCATTCTGTAGGTGATCTGTTGAATTTCCTTCTGTTGGAATCCATCTGTCCATTGGAATTTGGACTTCAGAGGCTTCTGGTTGATTTTCTTCGACAACAGATTCAATTTTTTTTTCCATTTTTTTAAACACTTAGAAAAAGGCACAAAACAAACCTAAGAAGATATAAACTGGCTCTAATACCAAACTTGATGCAAGCAAAAATTAGGAAAAATCCCTAATTTTTGCAAGAAAAAATAAGACACTTCCTAGGTCACAAAAAAGATACAAAGACACTCTTGAAATAACAAAATAATAATAATTTTATAACATAAAATGACACTTATAAACTTATGACATAAAAACAAACACCTAAACTTGCTTTTCTTGGATCGAGAAGAAAGATACAATTGGCGTCGGACTTGCGGATAGAAGAAAAAGGCATGAAGCCAAGACGAAAGGGAGGAGAAACTCGCAAACTTTCCTAGAAGGAGAGAAAAGAAGTGGAACAAGCTCGCAAGTTTTTCCAAGAAAGAAGAAAAACTCTCAGGTTTATGGCTCCAAAAATTGCATCATAACATCTTCTTTTATTCATACAAAATACCTTATATTTATAGGAGAAAAGATGGTAGCCAAACAGTCCCAATTATCTCCAATTAAACTACCTAAAAATGAAAAAAAAAAGGCCAAAATTCATTCCAGAATAGCACCCGAAAAGGCTACACAAAAAATAGAGAAAAGCAGCCACGGGACAGGCAGCCACGGGAGGAACCGAAGGGGCAACACAGGGAATCGAAACAGTAGCCAGGGGAGATAGAACAGCAGCCAGGGGAGACAGAACAGCAACCAGGGGAACTTGGACGGACAGCCAACCCAAAAAAGGGAAGGAAACAGCCACGAGAAACAACACCAGGAAGGAAAAACTGAAGGTGCAGCACAGGAATCGGAACCAGCAACCAGGAAGAAACCGAGGGGACACAAAGAAGGGGAAAGGAACAGGCAACTAGAGGGGGAAGAACTGGCCATGGGAAGAAGAACCAAGGGGGGAAACCAAAGAGCCAATAGAGAGGGGTGGAATGAACCTCAATTAATTTCAGATTTATGAGCTGAAAAGGCTCTCTATAGACATTAATGAGATGAATCTAGTAGAGGACCTAGAGATCAAAAATAAATGGAAGGAACCGAAGGGGCAGCACAGGGAACCGGGACAGCAACCAGGGGAGAAACCGAAGGGGCACAAAGGGGACCGGAACCAGCAAGGGAGAAGAACCAGCCACGGGAAACAGCACAGGAAGAAACCGAGGGGACACAAAGAAGGGGAAAAGGCAATGATCCAACTCCACTTAATGAGTTATCAAGTGCAATTACTCCAAATAATGAGCTAAAACATCAGCTCAAGCAATAATGAGCTAAAATCAAGTAGCTCCCAAGAATTCGTCTCAAAACCAAAGCAACCAAGGCCCAACCCGAGAGGCAACCAGCAGCCCAAAAGACCAAAGAACCCAAGTAACTAGCACACCCAAAGCTTGTTAAGCCCAAACTCAACCCAAAATGTTTTGACCCCCCCCCCCTGCCTACATCAATTCTCCTACAGGTTAAAAGAACTCATCTCCCGATGAGGTTGCTTTAGATTTATTCCGAGGAGACCGAAGGAAGCGCATCTAGCTCTTGAATCTTTGCTTCATACCTTTTCATAATTTCTTCTCGTTCTTGCTTGAATTGTTCTTGTAAAAATTTCTTTTACTTCATATATCACACGTACACAGATGCATCTTCATCTGAAGCTTGTATAGTTCATTCTGTAGGTGATCTGTTGGAATCCATCTGTCCATTGGAATTTGGACTTCAGAGGCTTCTGGTTGATTTTCTTCGACAACAGATTCAATTTTTTTTTTTCATTTTTTTAAACACTTAGAAAAAGGCACAAAACAAACCTAGGAAGATATAAACTGGCTCTAATACCAAACTTGATGCAAGCAAAAATTAGGAAAAATCCCTAATTTTTGCAAGCAAAAATAAGACACTTCCTAGGTCACAAAAAAGATATAAAGACACTCTTGAAATAACAAAATAATAATAATTTTATAACATAAAATGACACTTATAAACTTATGACATAAAAACAAACACCTAAACTTGCTTTTCTTGGATCGAGAAGAAAGATACAATTGGCGTCGGACTTGCGGATAGAAGAAAAAGGCATGAAGACAAGACGAAAGGGAGGAGAAACTCGCAAACTTTCCTAGAAGGAGAGAAAAGAAGTGGAACAAGCTCGTAAGTTTTTTCCAAGAAAGAAGAAAAACTCTCAGGTTTGTGGCTCCAAAAATTGCATCATAACATCTTCTTTTATTCATACAAAACACCTTATATTTATAGGAGAAAAGAGGGTAGCCAAACAGTCCCAATTATCTCCAATTAAACTACCTAAAAATGGGAAGAAAAAAAAGGCCAAAATTCATTCCAGAAAAGCACCCGAAAAGGCCACACAAAAAATAGAGAAAAGCAGCCACGGGACAGGCAGCCAGGGGAGGAACCGAAGGGACAGCACAGGGAATCGAAACAGTAGCCAGGGGAACTTGGACGGACAGCCAACCCAAAAAAGGGAAGGAAACAGCCACGAGAAACAACACCAGGAAGGAAAAACTGAAGGTGCAACACAGGAATCGGAACCAGCAACCAGGAAGAAACCGAGGGGACACAGAGAAGGGGAAAGGAACAGGCAACTAGAGGGGGAAGAACTGGCCCTGGGAAGAAGAACCAAGGGGGGAAACCAAAGAGCCAATAGAGGGGTGGAATGAACCTCAATTAATTTCAGATTTATGAGCTGAAAAGGCTCTCTATAGACATTAATGAGATGAATCTAGTAGAGGACCTAGAGCTCTCCAAAATTATAATACAAAATGTTTTGACACCCCCCCCCCCCCCCCCCCCCCTTTGCCTACATCACTAGAGAGGAAGATTTGACATGGAGTATTATTGCAGGGCCACTGGTGTTTATGACAAAAGAAATAACATTCAAGAAAAGGAACCTTCATCTAGGCATGACATTACTGTTATTGAGGACAATGATAAAAGTAATGAAGAAGATTATGAAATAGGAGAGAATGCTGATGAAGATAATCAAGTTTTTTTGACATTTGCTAATGATGACGATTCTTAAGAAAGTAGTTTAAACTCTTACAAAATATGCATAAACAAAATAATTATAATATTTTAAATTATGAGAGATTAAGGTATTGATTACTTGATCTTATGCACTTTGATTGTCTTTTATTATTATTATAGTTTATCTTTCAATTTAACATAATAATACTTATTTTTTATAATTAATTTATATTTGGCACCATGTTCAAAATAGCGTGTGTTGTGTCGTGCGCTATGTCCCATGGCTCTACGAGATGCTTTGCATCATGGTATGTCATTCTCCATTGACAAGTATTAAGGTATCTCTAAAATTCACCATTAACAATGAACCTAATCTCATAAGCTAGAATGGCTTCAATAACAAGCTGCATTTTATAAAGAATTGGATGTGGACTCACAAAATATGGTAAAGAAATAGAATGAAATGTATCAGCAATATAATCATGAAATGAGATCAAATTAAATACAATAAAACTATATTAATACCAAAAATTATGGATATTTAACTTGTAGGTATTAGTTAAAATGTATTTCATAATTTTAAATAGCCTCCCCTTCTTTGCATTAAACTTCATAGAAGTTCCAAATGAAAGTATTTCTAGACTAAAACACGTCATGAGAATAGGCTTAAATTTCACAAACTTCAAGCTTACATCAATTGAATGCTCGTAATTGTCATAATTACTTATAATATTTTGTGAATACACTCATGCAGATCATGAATATGTTGTACAATTGATGGTCCACATACAATAAGCTAAGATTCTATAGGTAGGTCAACAAGATTCTATACATTTTCTAGGCTACTATCTTCTCATAATCTCAAATGAACTCATATCAATAAATCTATTGAAAAATAAATTTTAATAAAACTTAGCCATAAGCAATATCAATTGCACAACATAATGAATCTATTGACGTATGGTCTTTGATCAAACAACATGACAGTCATAGCTAGAGCCTATGCAATCCCCCAATGGATTAAACCTTTAAGTAAAGAATCATAGGATATACTTGATAGAACAAAAAGCCCATTATTAGCTAATGTTGACTCGAATCTATCACCTTAGGCAAATATCAACCCTAAGTCTATAAGGTACCCTTGAATGAAGCAACCAATAGTTGCCAACAATGATCATTCGATCATGTTGGGTCGATTACCTCCTCTTACTAAGTAGAATGTAGACCATGATAGCCTAGGACGATAGAACTATGTGATCTTGATCAAGCTCGTTGTCATTCCCCCCAACCAAACTGTATGTTGGTAAATTTCAAATCCGAAAATTGCTACTATTATACACCGAGTAATTAGTGTCTATCTAACGACTAACCTTAATGGAAAATGCGCTCATCACTGCAAGAGGTATTTAATCATAGGAGCTTGCACCTATGGGACAATTAGAATAAGATTATAAAATCATCAAAAAATAAGGGTGAATATATGAATAGTGTGTTATCTTCAATTTGTCTTCCGAGAGATTTTCACGTAATTAAGATATCATGTCCAATCAATAAAACATACCAAAAAAAGAAGTTACTTTGTTCTTTCTAATTATCTTGATCCACCTAGAAGTCATATTCATCAGAGATCTACACATGAATCAAAAGGTTAACTAAAACCCAAGACTGAATCTAAATCCATCCTGAACCTACATAAGAGTTAGTGAACGAATCAAAATTTATTTCAAAACTGAGTTTGAAATTTTAATTTAACTTAAATTCTAAATTACCTCATACCAATTGTTAAGGTTAAGTTCGCTAGATTCCTTTTATACACTATACCATATTAAGTGAGTACTGACTTTATATTTAGTTTTCGATTCTTTGAATTACCAATTTATAAGAAGGTTTTTGTCAAGTATATTAAATTACATAATCAAGCTCACAGTTTATATTCGAAACAATTTTTCAACTTCATTCTATCACATAAGCATGAAACATATTATGCCACATTCTTCATTGATTATGAGCATAAATTGCATGCAAACTAAAAAATGGAATTTGATATGCATTATGAAAGTTTTACATTTATGATGATTGGTCATATTAGTGATTTCCGTTGCAAGAGGCATAAAGGATTAAATTATATCGATCATGTTTGCTTACTAAACTACACTTACAAGACATTCCCTAGCACCTCTGGTACCTAACACCCTGAACCATACAAAATTACTAGATAGATAGAAAGGACCTAATGTTTATATACTTGATTTTCAGCCTAACATGAAAATTAATCCTACTTAAAATACGAAAGTTTTATTAACCTCTAGAGGAACATTCAAGCATCCATTGTTTCCAATTTGTATTTCCAACTTCTACTGCAACATTAGCAATGTATATTTTATCTTACCAATCAGCATGGGATTAATCACATTAAGATCAACAGCGCTACTATTACTCCATCTGGTGCTACTTTATATTTGGTTCATTGAAATGGATGGCCACCGTCAAATAATATTACGATGGTGCATGATTTTCTTGCCCATCTACCACTTTGTTCTAGAGGAGAACTAAACATGCATCCTCCAATGGGTAGTTCTTCTCAACTCAAAAAAGTTGATAAAGTGAATAAAGGCATTCATCATCACCATCATTATCACGTTGGATACCAAAATTAGGAGCTACTACCTTTTTTATTTAAGTCATGGAAATTATTATTGGTAATTATTCATTTTATTAGGAGTTTCAATAAATAACCTGACACGGACTTGGCTTCAAAATATTGAATTTGGGTTGGCCAAATTACTCTCGGGGTTGAGTTCGGGCCTAAATTATAGAATCATTTATTATTAAAAGATATCACTTCTTATCTTCAATTTTAAACTATTTGAATTTTCCCTCTTCAATTTTTACGTTAAATAGATATCTCATATATTGTCTCATATTCTCCGCTAAGTTCACAATAAGCTATTATTTGGAAAAGATGGCGAGGTTCTTTGCTTCAACTCCTAAAGTGAAATGGAGCAACATGTGTAGTACTTCATGCTAAACATTGATGTTAAAAACTTAGAAATCAAGTCCAAATTGACCCGATTACCATTCTGATATATATATATATATATATATATATACACACACAATTAGTTTAAATATGTCATATTCAAGTTAATTGAGTCATATTGATTTAAAATATTATATGATCTGTATAATAAACAATTTATATGGGTCGAGTTTTAGTTAGGCAGGCTCAAACAGAGTCGGATTCAATTCAAAAATTTTGAACCATATAATAAACGGGTTAAGTGAGGGTCAACTATGAGTCACACTTAAACCCAACCCATCAACCGGAATTCACCCCTACATTTTATTTATAGGGCTATTAAGACAATGGTCCAACTCAGACTATTTAAATAAGGAGCAATTAGATCCATCCTCTTTTAGATATAATTGATTATTTAAAATACAAATTTGTCCGCCTTTTGAATTTTTTGTGAACTTTTGAGGCTTCTATGGACTTAATGATGCTCCTCACCTCACAGAGATTCAGGAGCAAATGTGAAATATCTTGAGTTCCTATCCCCTAGTTAAACTTTCTTCATATAAGCTCTCTAGCCCACCCTTCTCTGATTTCTTATGAATTTATACCCACCATCCACCCTTTTCCATGCAAAGCAACCCAAAAGCCCATTGCCTCCATTCTTCCCAGGGACTCTGTTAGTAACAGTAGGCACAAACCTGTGAATAAGCCAGTGGAAAATGCAAAAAATAGGGACAGGAAGGCTCAGAAAGTACTAAACTTAAAACTTTAAGAACCTACAGGAATAACAAAAAGGACAATATTAAAAAAAAAACTTCTAGACCCTAATCTTATTTAGAATGTCCCATCTATCATGAGCATGAGTAACAATCCACAGAAATTAAATACTACAACTGACACATGTAGCATATCAAAATTCTGGAAAATCATACAAACTAGATGGCAGATCTTGAGCTTTGCATCAACTAAGCTTTCTTAATTCTCATGGCCCTTCTTTAGCCTTCTTTTTTTCAGACATGCACCATCAAATATAAATATGGGCATGGAGCGCTAACATGACACAATTTTTGGAAAAAAAAAATGACTGGTAAATGTAATTTTGTGTCTGAGCATAACAACTAGCAGTGCATGTACATGAAAAGCACATTTCATTGTTCTGATTGCAAGCAGTGGCATGATCATTCCATTCCCAATGGTTGTTTTTAAAGAGTCATAAGACAATTTAGAAAAACAAAGAGACAGACCAAATGGTTCAACACAACCAAATTTCTAGTATAGTTTCTAACAAGTATCTATATATTCTTAGGCATTCAAGAATCTAAATTACTAATATGGTAGCCAACAGGCGCAGTATCAAAGGACAGTAAAGTAATATCCCCATTTCCCCGAGATATACCCAGCACTTTAATGACAAGAACCAAAAGAATAAGCATTCTAACCGGTCAAATCTCACAATACAATGAAATTTCTGAATGGACAAATTTCCAGTCTTATGCTGACTATCAACATGGACTTGTCTGTTTGTAAAAGAGACAAAACCATCTTAATATTTAGCTAAAGGTGGGAAATAAGCACTCAAAACGTTTACGGAGAACAATATGTGCTAGCAACAGCACACATGGTTATGTTATTCTAGCATAACAAGAATCTCTCCTATCCTAAAAGCAAGGAAATTGTAAGACATTGAAGTCGAAGTATAAAATGAACAGTAAAATTACCTCATACATAGATAAGAACAGCTGGTATTTTTTCATGACCTCTGTCATATCTGCTTTTATTTTCTTGTTTGAAGAAGAAAGAGCAGCGGTGACATCCTCAGGTGAGTAACCTATACCACTTCGTACAACCTAAAAGGAAAATATAGCTTCTTATTTTGAATACTCATCCATCAGAGGAGCAATTACAAAAAGCAATTTACCATGTTTAGACCTAAACTCACATTGTGATCAATGAAGACCTCAGATATGTAACTACCATCATCAACATAAACGAGGAGTTCATAGGTACTCCGATGCTTGAACTGGAACCTCTTCACACCAGTCAAAATACACTGTAAATATTATAATATTAGAGAATCTTAACAGCAAGCAATATAACTCGTATTTCTACAACTATGTAATCTTTCACCATCCAAAACAAACATAAAATATCAAGATATTTTTTCTCAACGAGAAAACTCTTAAGTTTGTTGCACAATAGATCTTTACAATTTGTATTCTAAAAAGTTATAAAGAAAGAAAACCAAGAGAACAAGGGAAGAGAATTCTTCTAATTTTCAAAGAGATGAAAAAGTTGTGGCAAAACTCAAGATGCTGCAAAGATTTCAAGGTTTAACTACAATTCAAATGAGAAAAATTTTAAAGTTGGTCCAGAAGATGCTTCATATTACACTTACAGATGGGAAAATTTCATTTAGGAAGCGTCCAAAACAGATGGGAACATTACATTACGGCAATGTCAAAATACTGTCATGAGACAATTAAAACAAACATCCAAAACGTAGTTCAGGAAAAAGAATAAGATACTCTTTGCACTCAAAAGATAAGATTAAAAATAAACAAATCTTAAAATATATAGTATCATTGAGTTCATTTCTTCCTTCATGGATTCGCTCTCCTCCGGCTTCCCTTTGTTTCTCTTTTTTCAAGTTTACTAACAGGATAGCCAATCAGACAAGAATGAAAAGAACGATATTTTTTATGTCCTTGCTCCAGCACATCGAAAGAGAGAAGGTTGCAGTGAATAAGAGCAAAACCAGCTCTGCATTCTAACTGATATTATTGAGAAGCTAGGGATAAATGGATAAAGCAATTAGACATACTAAAAATAGATCACTCTCAAAATGTTTAAGAGTTAAAATAGTTGTAACAGTGAATTCAAGATAAAACAACAATCAGAAGTGTCTAGCAAGAATTACATGGTATTTTCTCAATGTCTTTAGGAAACCGTTCGTATAATCCTCGCACCACTTCTTTCTTGCTCCTATAATCAACAATAAATACACATTTTTTATATTTTCTACAAGAAGCGCGGCATCAAAAATTATGTGCCCCTTTTCTACAAATTCTTTAACAGTACAATTTAATGGCACGACATAACTTGAAGCCCATTGACGCCAAGCTATCCATCACCAATGCCCAACCATTGGTAAGTAGTAACAACAAAAACAACGGTTTGAATCTAAAACCATCACACCATATCCCAAATACTAATGACAATTGTAAGCTTTATATGTCATTTTGCACAACAACTAGTTATGTAACCTAAGCAAACTTCGGTCAACTCCATTTATTTCCTAATCCTTTCACATTAATTGTATATCAGCGTCTCCCCGCCAATTGAAGAATTTTTTTTCCTCCACCGTACAGGCAAAAACAACTAAGCTACATTTTCACAACCTACTTTACATAAGGTGCTACCCTCAATGTTGCTTTAATGGAATCTGCTCTTCATGATTCAATTTTGTCACACATTCATGTTAAATTTTTTATTTTTACCAAACTCGCTTGTTAGTGAATTCTTGTTGAAAAGCACTTATCCACATAGCATATAGAATCTAATAGCGACTTACAAAATCTCTATTTTAGAGTTTGTGTTATTCGCCTAATTTATATGCTTCCAAGGACTTGATATTTCAAACACCCATAAATATAGAAATGAGAATAGGACCAAAATAGTCCCTCAACTCTTTGTGAGAGATCAAAATAGTCCCCAACTATTTTGAGGGACCAATTTGGTCCCTCAACTCTTTAAAATGTGACATTTTTTGTCCTAACATCCAATGTTGGAGTTAATGGTGTTAAATGTAAAAATATTTTTATCATTTTTTAATTAAACATTTATTAAATATAATTTCAATTATAATTTTTTTAAAAGATTTATTAAACGATTCTTTAATTAAAAAAATAATAATAACTTTAGTTTTAATTTAAAAATTTTAGAAATATAATTGACAACTAGAACAATTGGATGTCAAAAATGCATTCATATACGGAGACTTAGACGAATAGATATTTATGGAAATTCCACCAGGATTCAAGGAAAAAGAGATGACAATGTGTGTAGGTTAAGAAAAGCTCTATATTGACTAAAATAGTCACATAGAACTTGGTTTGAAAGATTCTCAAAAGTCATACTTCTTAATGGTTATCGTGGAGTCAAGGGGACCATACATTATTCTTCAAACACTCAAACTCAGTGGAAGTCACAATATTATTACTTTATGTGGATAATATAATCTTAACTGAGAATGATGAAAAGGAGAAAGTGATTCTAAGGAAATGTCTTGCTAGGGAATTTGAAATCAAAGAACTTGTAACATTAAAATATTTCCTTGGAATTGAAGTGGCCCACTCCAGCAAAGGCATTTTCATTTCACAACAAAAATACATACATGATCTTCTTAAAGAAATAGGTAAACTATCTTATAAACCAGCACCAACACCAATAGAACCAAATCTCAAATAGGAGGAAGCTAAAGAAGATCCAAATGTAGATAAGGAAACTAACTAAAGACTTGTGGGAAAATTGATATATCTTTCGCAAACCAGACCAGGTATAGCATTTGTTGTAAGCATGGTTAGACTCAGTCAGTTCATGTAGAATCCAAAACAGACTCATATGCAAGCTGTAGATAAAATATTATACTATCTTAAGGGGAAATCATGGAAAGGGATTCTTTTCAGAAGAGATTGTGGAATAATCCTAGAAGCACATATTGATGAATATTATGCAGGATCACCAGTAGATAGGTGATCTACCTTAGGATATTATACATTCCTTGGAGAAAACCTTGTTATATGGAGAAGTAAGAAATAGAATGTGATGGCAAGATCTAGTGCAGAAGCAGAATATAGAGCTATGGCCTTGGGAATGTGTGAGCAACTATGGATCAAAATGATTCTAGAAGACCTAAGGATCAAATGGGAAGGACCCATGAAGTTATATTGTGACAACAAATTAGCAATCAGCATAGCTCACAATCCAGTTCAGCATGACAGGACCAAACACATAGAAGTGGACAAACATTTTATAAAAAATATATATTAGACAGTAATCTTATATGTATCTACCATGCTCATCAAAAGATCAGCTTGCAAATATTCTTACCAAGAGACTTGATGACTCTATCTTTTTGAGACTGATTACCAAGCTGGAAATAACAGATTTGTATTCCCAAGCGTGAGAGAGAGTGTTAAATCTCAGTCATCCCTTGGCAGATTGATCCCATGATTAGGATGGGGATCCCAAGGAGGCTCACTGGATCACGTCAATCTCTTTTCATAGTTAGGTGGCTGATTTATGAAAGATTATATTAGGGCAATAATGCAGGATTCTGTAATTGATTTATTTCTTTATTAGGTATTCTATATAGATCTATAAATGGGAATATATTTGTGCAATAATATAAGTTTTTTTTTTTTCTCAAATATCTAAATTCAACAACAATAATGACCACCACAAAACTTCAGAACAATAACAAATTCGATAGATTATGATGATTCAAGATTCAATAAGCATGGAAAGAATAGTAGTTCCAACCTATCTAAATCAAAACATAGAGAGAACCTTAATTCTTCCTTGAATGAATGATGTTCTGTCCTTCACTATAATCCATTGGGCAAGCAAACATGCCAAATACGTAAAAGGAATTTCCGCATCTCCAGTTAGCATACTGGGGTTCTTAAATTCATTGATTGTATCATCTTCATCCATTGCATAGACATCCTGCACATGCTCAGCAACATCAGTGGCAATGTTAGATTCAGCATTTAACCTGCTTTCATAGTTATTAGGCCCTTCTGCAATGCTTTCATTGGCATGGGAAAATCCTTCATAGAGATTTCTACCAAGATCTTGAGAAATCAGGTCTTCCGTGCTATCTCTTCTTGTTGTACTGGGGTCAACATTTTCCTTAACGTATGGTGTCTCAGTGACAGTAACTGATGTAATTCTAACATCTGCAAGATTCCAGGAATAATTAAAAAAATGCAAAATGATATGTTGCAAATGATAAAACTATACCTAAATGTTAAACTAAGAGTGATATGACATGAACGTCATCAAAATAATTTTAGTAGAACAGGCAAATAGGCCTGAAAATGAATCAAGTCAAGCCAAAAACTACATTGTTCAAATTCGTTGATTTATTTTATTATCGAGCTCGAGTCAAGCTTGAACATGATATGAGTTTAAAATCCTGTTCAAACTTATTTATTAATTTTCTTTTCGGGTTTGAGACAAAACTGAGCTTTAATTAAGCCTAACTAATTATATGTTTGATACTAATAATTTAAGCATATAGCCTAAGTACTAAACATAACTGAATTTATAGGTTTTAATAAAAATTTGGCAAAAATTCATCAATTGTTATTTAAGTTATTTGATAACATTTAAGTAATAATAATAATAATATTTAAATATATCAATCTAGTTATTTATTTGATATTTTTAATCATACATATACATAATTTTTAAAACAAAAAATATATATATAGAAAATTTGAGACAATAACATAAAAAGTCATCAAATCGAAAATTAAGCCATCATTAAATGAGCTTTTTATAGTTTTTTTTTTTTTTAACGAGCTACTTATTAAACAACAAATAAGTATGTCCACGAAAATAATAAACAAGAGAGTCAATGTTCAAATTTGTTCATTTATATGATAAGCTTTTAAAATTTTGTTTAAACATGTTCAATTATGTAAATAAACCAACATAACCGAGCATTATATGAACGAGTATCGAGTTGTTCATCGAGTGCACTTACTCACTTATTGGCCTACAAGCAAGTAAAAAGCTACACCTTAGCAGCTTAGCTTCAATGTTAACCCTTCAAGTATAAGGATCACCATTCTATTGAGCCCATATTCAGCTATCTAAATAGTACGATTGAAAATATATCAGCAAACTTTTTTTTTTCAGTGACTCAAAACCAATGAGGGCTGATCTTATCAAAGAGTTTACATCGATCGGCGGAATTTGATCATGGGCAGGGAATGAAACAATTCTAAAGTTTTCTATGGAGCTTAACCATAAGTTGCCCACAGAATATATTTATCAAGCAGAAATAGAGGGTTTTAACACATCCTCACATCCTTACGGAGAATTCGACCACAAGCTATCCACAGGAAATTAAGTTGGTCTATTATAATTTGGCACTTTCAACTCATCCTTTTGAACAAGTCAAGAAACACACAGAGAGACAAAATAGCCAAGAAAAATTGGCTTCAATGACTTAAATTTAAGAGGTCTATCTTACCCAATATTTTGGATTGATGGGAAGGGTTCATCCCTAATAAGGAATGAATTAGCTCTTAAGTTATAGAAAGCGAGACCTACGAGAGCATAAGTAATCCATATGTAAATTTGGGTTTTCAGCTGATCATTACAAGAGACTTACACGATGTTCCCCAACAGGCCCAACCCTTAAGTCTCCACCGAGTAAAACACTGCAATATTACCATTTCATTTTTCTCACAACGTTTAGTGATTTTTTCTCACAATATTTGAAACAATCGAGGATTTTTCCACCGATAAAATATGCCTACTCACATTTCAATCATTAAGATGTTCATTTGAAACCATCACACATCCTCATTTCAGTTTTTCTTTATTGTATAATTTTCTTAGGTTGTCCAAACAACATTACCAAACTCGTGATCTCTTGAGTCAAAATAAAGAGGGAAGTGATGGTGATAATATAAAATATTTTTATAAGCATAACACTAGAAACAAGATAAATATCTCATTCCACATCCGATTCAAGAATATTATTGATATGCCAGCTATATCTCACAATTTCAACCAAATTGCCAACATCATTAAAACACTAAAGATTCCCAAAATATATATATTTTGCACATATATTATCTCTGTGGCCAAAAAAGGCGGGGAAATCCAAATGCTATAGCCAAATAGTAAAAATAATGGGAAGTGGCACTGGAGAGAAGCAAATGCAGCATTAACAGTGACAACTAAAAAATATTTCTGGAGTAGCATGTAGCATCAATATCGGCAACATTTGGGCAGTGGCAATACTTGATGTTAGTTGGTGGCACAAAACTGTGACAATGAGCGACCCAACAGGGGAGGAGTGAAGGAGCACTCTATAAATGTGATATAGCTAAGATTAATCGAATCATTAGAAGCCCATGTGATATAGCATATGGAGATCGTTCTAAAACTACTGCTATTATATGCAGAGTATTTAGTACATGTTTAATGATTAGCCTTTCTCTCTATTGTCCCTAGGAGAGATAATTAACTATAAGGACTTATGCCTATGAGAAATCTCGAACCAAATCATTAAGTCCTCAAAAAATGAGGGTGAAATTTTCGAGTAATGTCTTATCTTAAAACTAATCTATCTTCAAAAAATTTAATTCAAAATATAATTATTTAAAACTCTCCTCGAAAAATATGGAGAGGTGAGGCACGAATTTTTTACGAACCTAATGGCAACAAGGTAATAAAAGTGAAAAAAAAAAAGTGAATGAAGAAATTTTGGGTGATACAATAGTAATATTCAAGAATTTAGTATGAAATATGTAAAATTTTGAGTAGTTATTTGTCATTCGAAGAACCAAAACAAATAACATATAGTGGAGTGGATGAAAATAAATGAGATTCTTAATAAGATGAAATGTTTAGTGTTTTACTAACCCAAACATCCCCATGACAGTATTACAATCCATAAAATAGAGAGTAAGAGAATCTCAAAACACTCCCACCCAACTGCACATAGCTAAGCAACCTTTTAAAAGAAATGGGATTTGCATCCCTAATCACCCAAAGGAAAAGAGGAAATTATTGATCCAACAACAAACTAAGGTGCCATCTGGGGTCATGTTTACTTTTTGTCTTCTAGTTTTATTTACAACTTATTTTACTTCTTATTTTTATATATGAGACATGAAATAAAATATATTTATTTTTTTAAGTATTTATCATTAAAATATAGAATACAAATAAAATCACGTTGCTTCGAGATGACTGATCATCCATAGCTCGTCCTGTTCATATTTTATTTATTCCTTCCTCCTTCCCATTTCTCCTTCTCATCTCCCTTAACTTCCCCGTCCTATTCTCCGACAATCATGAGAGGTGGCAAGGTGGTTGATCTGTTGTGCAAAAAGGATAAAATTGTTAAAAGCCCTAGCACTTCCTAGCCAGTAATTGGTCTACACATCGCAAGACTAAGCAATCACACAACTATGAAGCTACAAATCATCATCCTTTAAAATGATGAAGTCATTGTCAATGCCCACATCAGTCTCTGCTGCTCATCTTGGTTGCTGACATGATAGCAAAAACGGGATTAGATCTCACCCCACTTGCTTTTGCTCTTAATCTCGATGCATTCATTAAAATCTGAAAGGCAATGATGCTGTTAGCGATGGGGAAACTCAATTATAGAGGCTGCAATGAAGGTCGAATGTGAAGTCAAGGCTCTTTTAGTGATTGAAGATCCACACTTTTGCTTACCATTTTTTCTTTTTTTTTAGTTTAGTGTTCGCACAATGCCATTCATTACTTTTCATTGCTTCTTTTATATATCATTTGAAAATATATAACAAATAGTGATAACAAACAAGACCTAGGCATAATATAGTTATAAGAGGGGTAGATGAATAATATTAAAGAAATGGCTCATACATGTTACAATGCACAATATGATGCTCAAGTATTCATTTTATTTAATCTGAAAAACAAAGCAACGTTTTGTTAAATAAAGCACTCATGATTTGTATATTATGCATAAATATATTATGTGCCTACAATACCATTTAAATAACAAATATAAAATACAGCAAATATTTCAAAAAATATAACGAATGCAGTAAAAAAACAAAACATGGATTATATAACAAATGACTTTAAAATTTACGTAAAATTAAAAAGAAATATGATGTGCAAACTTAATTTGAAGACACTTCTTAAAAGTGAACTAGTAAATTATAACAATTTATGTTGTGCATAAAAAACCAACGAAGGACTAAAAGTAAACTCCACCAAATAGGAGATTTCTTATCTCTTTTGTGAATGGAAAATGTTATTGTCATTTTAATGATGCATAGGATTGCATTAGTGTAAGATTTGAAAAGTTAGTTGCCCATGTGAGACCGTGAGTGAGAATGATCAAAAGGAGAAAAAATAGAGCAAAACCTAAATAGCAAAATGTTAGGCCGGCCTTAAGGCCAGCTGAACTGATCTAACCTGGACCGATTCTTTGCTAAAAGAGGAGGGGGCAGAACCATGAGGAAGAGAGAGAGGGGCCAGTTGGATTGATGGGGCCCATGACTTAATTAAACTTACTTTGGGAGGGAAAATTTGAATTAGGGGTTGTTTAGGGATTTTGTATTTGTCCTCTTTATTTTAATTAATTCCTTTGGAAGAATTAGGGTTTTCATCTTGAGTTTGAAATTAAATTTGAGATCTAGAGTTTGTTCCTTTGGACTCTAGGCTTGGCTAGAGATTTGGAGAGTTGTTTCTTCCACTCGAATTGAAGAAACTTGTATCGTTTGTTATTTTCCAGCGCCGGCTAGTGGAATTCTTCATTTTTCTCTCAGTTTTCTCCATATTTCTTAAGAAGGTTGTTGTACCGTTGTTGTTTTCTGCTGCAATCAGCAATTTTCTTGTTTCACCAATCACGGCTAGTTTTGCTTGCGAACAAGTATTTCAATTAGGGTTACTTGCATACTAAAGCATTTCCTATCAAATTGGTATCAGAGCATTGTCTTGGGACCATAGGCGGCTCATCTCGATACTTCGCCGTCAACGGGGTTAGTGAAAGAAGGGCTACATATTTTTTAGGGAGAAGAGAGGATTTCTACCGCAGAGGTGCTAAATTTGAAAGAAAAATAGGAGAATTTGATGAAAGGGTTAGTGATCGCCGGAGGGAAGATCGTGACAATTGGGGAGCACCTCCTCTTCGCGGAATGGGAGGTTATGGAGGATTCAGGGAAAACGGGGATGACCCAAAGGTAAGGAAGCTAAAAATGCTCATCTATGAAGGCAAGGATGGCCATAGTTATATCTACAAGGTGGAACGATACTTCGCCGTCAACGGGGTTTATGGAGGAAGAAAAGCTGACGGCTGCAAACTGTGTTTGAAGGGGAAGGCACTTGCATGGTACCAATGGCAAGACATGAGGCAACCCATCTGGAGCTGGAGGGAGTTCAAAGAGTGCTTACTAGAATGTTTCCGAACCGGTGGGAGAGGAGGCTTCTATGAGCAATTATTTGCCTTGACACAGAAGTGGACTGTGGCAGATTATCTCGACAGGTTCGAGTACTTGGCCAACAGATTAGACCGGCTCTTTGAGACTGAGCTAGAGGGAAATTTTATGAAGGGGCTTAAATCAGAGATACTGGCAGCGGTTAGAGCGATGAGGCCAAGAAACCTTGGGAAGGCCATGGAGCTAGCCCAGTTAGTGGAGGATTAGAAGCAACTGGAGAGAGGGCTAGAAGGAGCAACTCGGTGGGGGGGCTCGTACATGATGACCACCACCTTCTTAGCTCCCAAAGGGCCAGCGCCAGGGAGTCTAAAGGAAGTGCTCAAGGAGAGAGCTATAGGAGGGGGAAATGGGAGAAATTTCAAAAGGCTGGCTGAGAAGGAGATACAAGAGAAGATGGCAAAAAGGTTGTGTTTTAGATGCGACGAGAAGTACAAGTTAGGGCACAGGTGGGAGTGGATTAGGGATGGAGGAAGAGGAGAAGTTGCATCTGGATATGGCAGAAGTCTCCCTAAACTCAGTGGTGGGATTCACTCCGAATCACACTATGAAGGTGAATGGAGAGATAGCTGATAAAGAGGTGATAGTGCTTATAGATAGTGGGGCAACCCACAATTTCATCTCCACCAAAATTGTTGATCTGCTAGGGTGAAATTAATGGATACAGGAGGCTATGGGGTGATGATGGGCACAGGAAAGGTGGAAATGGATAGAGGAGTTTGTATGAGAGCAGTGTTAACTATTCAGGGGATAAAGGTGATGGAGGATTTTCTTCCCTTGGAATCGGGAAGTATTGATGTCATTCTGGGGATGAAGTGGCTACAGACCTTGGGAGAGACCAAGGTCAATTGGGAGACACTGAGGATAGAACTAGTAGTGGGGGGGAAGAGGATGGTGATTCAGGGTGATGCAGGGCTATCTAAGACTGGATTATCTCCCAAGTCCATGATCAGAACTATAGAGGAGGTGGGAGGAGGATCTTTGGTGGAGTTGCATCGCTTGGAGGGAGCCAGACTAGAGGAGGATGACATTCCCTCTTCAGTGCAGCCACTCATATAGCATTTCAACGAGGTTTTTTAACCTCCCCAGGGCCTACCACCACAAAGGGAGTTAGATCATGCCATTACACTGATCAGTGTTCGTCCATATCGTTATCCTCATATTCAAAAGGATGAGATTGAGAAGTTGATCCAGGAGATGCTAGAGACTGGCATTATCAGGCTGAGTGTGAGTCCTTTCTCTAGTCCATTCCTACTGGTCAAGAAGAATGATGGGAGCTTGCGATTATGTGTAGACTACAGAACTTTAAATAAAAGGATAGTAACAGATAAGTTAACCTATTCCTGTCATTGATGAGCTCTTAGATGAATTGTATGGGGTAGTCATGTTTTCCAAGCTGGATGTGAAATCAGGGTACTGGGTACCATCAGATCAGGATGAGAGAGGCAGACATTTCAAAGACAGCTTTCAGGACACATGAAGAGCATTATGAGTTTCTGGTAATGACATTTGGGCTTACTAACGCCCCCGCTACTTCCCAGTCTTTGATGAATATGGTGTTCAGGCAGTACCTCTGGAAGTTTGTTCTAGTGTTTTATGATGACATCCTGGCAGTGCTTTGAAAACCGGACCGGACCGGCCGGTTCAACCTTGAACTGAGAATTGGTCCGCCGGCCGGTCCGGAATTTTGTAAAAACTGCTTTAGCCACAAACCGGATTGAACCGGCTTGAACCGGCGGTTCAACCGGTTAACCGGTGCCGGTTTTCAAAAATCGGTTTGGCTAATATTTTTTAAATAAAATATTTTATATATTTATTATTAAATATTTGACTTAACAAATAAATTTAAAATTTATATATTTTAATTAAACAAGAATAAAAAATGTTTTATGACATGGCACATGGCCCATCAAATCATGTCTTTTCCTAAAGGAGCCAAAAAGCTTATATAGACAAAAACAATGCTAACATATATTGTCTAGGTGATGTGGGACTAAAACCTAAAGAAAAGTTCTCACTTCTCAAGTTCACTATACATACACTATATATATATATATATATATATATATATATATATATATATATATATATATATATTGTCTAGGTGATGTGGGACTAAAACCTAAAGAAAAGTTCTCACTTCTCAAGTTCACTATACATACACTATATATATATAATTTAATAATACAAATAATATTTAATATTTATGTATTATTGTTTTCACTTTATTTAATTATCTAATATATATTTTTTAAAATATTTATCTTTTTTTTAATATTAAATTTTAAAACATGAAAAATATAGATATAATCTTATAATGAAAATTTTGTATACTTTTCATAAGTATAAAATATATTTAAACATATAAAATAAATTAGAAATTATTTAAATTAAATTTAAAACATATATATGTGAACTAATCTTATTTTAAATATGAATTATATTATTTATAAAATAACCTCCAACTTATTTTTAATTTAGATATTTGATTTGTATGATAGGATGAATTTGTGTTTAAGTTTAAGGTTAGATCATCATATTATTATATTAATTTTATTATTTATTACATCATCCAGTTCGACCCCGGTCAAACCACTAACCCCTCCTTCCGGTTCATTGACCGGTCCGATTTTAAAAGCCTTGCATCCAGGTGTATAGCAAAACTGGGGAAGAGCATCTAGAGCACTTGAAGGTGGTTCTAGGAGTTTTACAGGAGCATTAGCTGAGGGCCAACCTAAAGAAGTGCATCTTCGCCCAGTCTAATGTGGATTATTTAGGACATGTAGTGTCCCAGGAGAGAGTGGCGGCCGATCAAACAAAAATTGAGGCAATGTAGAAATGGTCTATGTCTAAGAACCTAAGGGAGTTGAGATGTTTCCTAGGACTGATTGGTTACTACTGGAGATTTGTGAGGAAGTATAATACCATAGCTTGGCCCTTGACCGAGCAACTGAAGAATGACAATTTTTGTGGGGAGAGGCAAAGACTCATGCTTTTTGAGTAATTGAAGAAAGCTATGACTACAGTTCTAGTTATAGCTCTTTCGAACTTCAGCCAGATCTTTATAGTAGAGACCAATCCATCAGGATATGGGTTGGGGGTTGTACTGATGCAGAATCACAGACCTATAACCTACTTCAATCAAGTGCTATCAACCAGGGCTAGATTGAAGTCGGTGTGTGAGAGAGAGCTGATGGGTCATTATTTTGGCTATTCAGAAGTGGCACCCTTACCTTTTGGGTAGGCATTTTACTGTGCGGACAGATCAGAAGAGCTTTGAAGTGCTTGTTGGAGCAAAAGATAGTGACCGATAAATATCAAAAATCGCTATATTAGGTTATGATTTTGAGATTCAGTACAGGCATGGTTTGGAAAATAAAGCGGACGACGCCTTATCTAGATGTGTTGGGGAATTTCAGGAGTTGACAGTTTCAGTACCACTGATGGTTGATTGGGTGGCCCTCAAAGAAAAAAGCATGTAGAATGAAGAGTTGAGAAAGATCAAGGAGGATTTGATGAAAGATAATAGTAGCCATCCAAGTTATTATATTGAAGAGGGGAGAAACTCTTACATCAATGGATGTTTGTGATGCCACGAACCTCCATCCATATTCCTCATCTATTGCAGGAGTTCCATGGG
The DNA here is from genome assembly GCA_022539455.1 of Dendrobium nobile. Classification (NCBI taxonomy): domain Eukaryota; kingdom Viridiplantae; phylum Streptophyta; class Magnoliopsida; order Asparagales; family Orchidaceae; genus Dendrobium; species Dendrobium nobile. The sequence goes on along the minus strand of CM039722.1, from coordinate 35,759,778 downwards.
AGTGCAATTAGAAGTCATTCCGGAGTAGAAAAGACATACAGGAGACTTGTTGTTGAATTATACTAAAGGGAATGCATAAGGATGTGGAAGAGATGGTGGCGAGGTGTGAAGTGTGCCAGAGAAATAAATATATGGCTATAGCTCCAGGTAGGTTACTACAACCGTTATCACTTCCAAACAGAGTATGGGAGAAAGTGTCCATAGATTTCATAGATGGCCAACCACGATCAGAGGGGTTCACAGATATTATGGTGGTGGTTGATAGGCTGAGTAAGTATGCACATTTCATCACCTTACGACACCACTACACTGCAGTGATAGTGACAGCAGCATTCATCAGGGGTTGTTAAACTGCATGGGATTCCAGAGTCGATAGTGTCTGATCGAGACAATGTTCCTCAACCAGTTTTGGAGGGAGCTACTCAAGTTACAGGGCACTATTCTCAAGAGAAGCAATGCCTACCATCCTCAGACAGACGGGCAAATGGAGGTAGTAAACCGAAGCTTGGAGACTTACTTGAGATGTTTTGCTTCTGACACCAAGGAGGTAGGCAAAATGGTTAGCATGGGATGAGTATTAGTACAATACATTGTATCATTCTGCTTCTCAGATGACCCTCTTTAAAGTATTGTATGGAAGGGACCCCCCACACTTGGTGCACTTTGGGAAAGGGAGCACACCAGTTTTCTCAGTAGAGCAATACTTGGAGGAAAGGGATAAAGTGTTGGAAGAGTTGAAGAAGCATCTGTTGAGGGCACAACAAATCATGAAGAAGCAGGTAGATACACATAGGAGAGATATACAGTTTGAAGTGGGAGAGAAAGTGTTCTTAAAATTACGACCTTACAGGCAAAGGACAAAGGCCAACAAGAGGAATGAGAAATTAGTCCCAAGGTACTTCGGTCCCTATGAATTTTGGACAAGATCGAAGCTGTGGCATACCGTTTGAAGTTACCACCATCCGTCCTCATACACCTAGTTTTCCATGCGTCTCAGTTGAGGAGAGCTCTAGGAGAGCATGCAGTTAGTGAGGAGTTGCCAGCTACACTGACAGAGGAGTTGGAAGTGATCTTAGAACCACTGGAGCTGAGAGGGATAAGATCCGATAAAGAGGGGAATAAAGAAGTGCTTATTAGATGGAGAGACCTGCCCGATTTTGATGCCTCTTGAGAACCTTATGAGAGGGTGAAAGATTAGTTCCCTTTATTTCACCTTTAGGAAAATGTGAGTCTTTGGGAGGGGGGTAATGTTAGGCCGACCCTAGGGCCAACTGAATCGGTCCAACCTAGACCGGTTCTTTGCTACAAGAGGGGGTAGAACCAAGGGGAAGAGAGAGAGGGGCTGGTTAAAGGGAAGGAGCCCACGACTTAATTAAACTTGCTCTGGGAGGAAAATTTTGAATTAGGGGTTGTTTAGAGATTTTTTATTTGTCCTCTTTATTTTAATGATTTCCTTTGAGAGAATTAGGGTTTTCATCTTGAGTTTGAAATCAAATTTAAAATCTAGGGTTTGCTCCTTTAGGCTCTAGGCTTGGCTAGAGATTTGAAGAGTTGTTTCTTCCGCTCAAATTGAAAAAACTTGTATCATTTGTTGTTTTCCTGCATTAACTAGTGGAATTATTCGTTTTTCTCTCAGTTTTCTCCATATTTCTCAAGAAGGTTGATGTATTGTTGTTGTTTTCTGTTGTAATCAGCAGTTTTCTTGCTGTTTTTCACCAATCACTACTAGGTTTGCTTGCGATCTCAAGAATTTCCCTTAAGGTTACTTGCGAACTCAAGTATTTCCTATCACAAAAGCAAGAAAAACCGAGAAAACAAAAGTGAGAAAAATAAAAAGACCCAAATGCAAAAGCTATGTATTGATCATGACCAAGCCTTTACTTCACATTCACATGAACTAGAGACAACCTTTTTTTATGCTTCGAGCAAACCAACAAGGCAATGAAGCAATAGAATCGATGAGGCACATGTTGAGATCTTAAAGCATGCCCACCCATATTCAAGGATGTTTTGTTTCGTCATGCAAAGTATTCCAACCAGCACAATTTGTGCTACCAACTTGCGTCGCAACAAAGCGAGGCACTATATCTCTGCACCACAGTGATTTGTTTCAAAGTGCACCCTTGGCAAAACTACATGCATGCATGAGTCAATGAATGAATGTTCTGCAAAAAGAATGGAATAAAAAGAGACCTGAGTAGAAAGGTGATATGAACGAAGTAGAAAAATGGTACTGTATTTTGGTCAAAATCCTTAACAAAATATGTTTGTTCATTAATTTATAGCCTAGGGCCTAGAATACAATGCATAACAACAATCCAATTGATGAGGTCTTTCCTTTTCTTTTAAGTATAATTTGATCAACATTCACCTATACCTAATGTTTCCCCATCATTTAATTAAACAAAGCATTAAAGAATGATTGGCATCATCAACATTCTAAGCAGAACAATCTAGAAAAATGCTAGAGAAGTGGGCTAAAAGAGGCACATTGAATGGTAGAGAAGAAAGAAAGTGCACTAGGAAAGTGGATGGAGGGGGGAAGAGTGAGAGAACACAAACAAAGAGGGAAAGGAAAAAGTAAGAGAAAATGAAAGGAGGAGAGAGAGAGACTTATTAGTATATTTGTAAAAACTAAGCATAAATGCTATCAAATAACATCATAAACAGACATAGAACTCCCCAACACCGTCAAACATATAAAAATTAAGTAAAACCAAAATAATATTTCATGTTTTTCAAAGAAGAAAGAGCACTTATTCTTCAGACATTTGAACAGAAACTGATTTTTCACTGACTAATAGGGTCTTATTTCTGAGTGGATAGATCTCATCTCTTGATTTCTAAATACAATCAATGGCATACACATGAACAACTAGAAATTTTAGTACATAAAGTCATTCTGCAGAAGGGCTCATTACCTTGAACCAGACGGGGGTTGCTAAGAGTAGATGGCATTGAAATATTTGCTCGTGAGACATTATTGCTGATGTAACTTTCGGAACTATTTGTTTCATTATTATTAACAGTATTAGAAGGCCACGCTGCAAGTGTGGCTCTTTGACACAAAGGAAGTAAGGCTTGTTTCCTGTATTGTTGGCAAAAAATCTGATAGTTATGATGGGGGAATAAATTAGAGAAGAGAAAAAGAAATAATAACCACTCACATCTGAATAGATGTTCAAGTGAAATTTCAAACGTTTAAATTTTCCAGGTTTCAAATTAAGTAGAAAAATAATCCATTTCACATGGATCAAGGAGTTACCATAGAATCCATTCCACATGGATCCAAGAGTTGCTATAGAGTATAGGCATAAAAGGGAAAAGCGATATCCAACAAAATATCAAAAACTAAAAGAGTACAAAATTTACATGTTTACAGAAAATTAAAAGCCATAAAGTTGGACAGGTTAACATTCTTCAAAGATGCATGCATCAACTAGTTGACACTATAAGAGAAGGCTGTTAAAATTAAACATAGCTTGTTGGGAAAGCTATAATATCATCAACATTTTACAGCAACAGGTAAAAGAAAAAAATTGGATGATATAGCAAATTGCTTTCCGTTACATAGTGCATGATACCATTATGGGTTCACTTGAATAATATCATGATGAATGGAAAAAACAAAACAAAAAATAAAGTGTAGAAGAGCTAATATATGGCATCGGAATCCTACTACAACTAGGTGAAGCTTACACATACCTTTTGCCTCTAGGTGGCTTGTTTACTTCATTAACAAGCCTTTGACGTGCTGCATCTAAATCCTCAACCATCCCTCCAAGAACCTCCACAACTTCAGGAAGAAGTAAAAGAAGACCCCTTCGAATTTGTACATTTCGTATGATAATCTACGGTGTCGCAAGTTCAATACAACTTCACATACTCATTTAAGCAATTCAAAATTTAAACAGAGTACAAAACAAGAAAAGGAAGAATCATAGAAGAGTAAGATAAAAACAGAAATGTTGGTTCTGACAATTTTATCTTATACATGGAAAAAGCTGAAGGTAATTCTTATCCTATTTATAAAAGCCTTAAGCAACCCCTTTGCTCTAAAAAGTTCTTTAAAAAATCAGCTGTAAAAAAGTAAATTAAGGTGAGCTCATTGATAAATGGTGTAACAAAAAAAAGAAACAGAAGGGATGCAAATCTCAAAAGTTATACTCATAGAAAGCACAAAACATAAGCACTGAAATGCGTGGATTGACATTCTAAGTCTTGATAATTTCTTTTGTTTGTGTTATTTCATTTTAATACTTGCTCCCTTTAGAGGTATAATTTTTTTCTTGATAAACATATAAATGACAACCTCTATAGAGAACCAGCTGTGTTTTCCTCCTTGATTTGGTTTGGTTCATTATTTTGGTTGTACGAAGGCTCAGTTCACTGTTGGATGGGGGATTTGCATGGGTTCTGCTACTAACTGGATCTTCCAACCCATGACTAGTGATTTCTAGTATTGTACATGACTTGTGATTTCCATTATGCTACCACGAGTTGTGATGTTCATGTACTATAAAATTATAATTTGTAGTCCCTTATGGCTGGACTTGCCACCTATTGTTGTCGTGGCCTTCTATGATTTCTACAAGCCATGACTTTTCGATGGTGTATACAATGCCAAGCAATCTTATTTTCTGATCTCGAAAAGATTTGTCATATGAGGTGGAACTTGAGGCATATAAAAATAGGCTCGTTGATATTCTGTAATGAGTTTATAATGATTTCCTATTTTATTGACTCCTAAGATTTCCTCAGTTGTGATTCTTCTAGCATCTTGCAACAGAGTTATTGGAGACTACAAATTTTTATGTTTAAATATCTCCATGTACCGTTGATAAAGTATTTTCAAATTAAAAAATCTATTTTTTTCTTTTTTTTTCTAATTATAATGTGAGTTCCTAATAAAGTGTGATTCTTTCATGGTCTTTAATTTCTCGGTGTGATTCTATCAAACAATGATTAAATTATCACGCATTCAAATTTTAACCTATTTTGGTTTTCATCCAAAGGGACAATCAATTGTCTAAATTAAAAGTTTATAAACAGTGATTTAACCTTATATGCTTGACTTGAGCATTTCATCTTAAATTTAAATATGGAAAACCTAGATCAGACAACTTGCATCAAACTTGATATCAAGGCTTAAGTTTGCATCATCATATCAACTAAAACCAAGACATAGTACCGGAGAAAATAAATAATACAACACATGATGCAATTCAAATTAAATCGGTTAAGTTATGGTTCTAAACAACTTCACATAATTACTACATAAGACGAAATGGTATTACTTAATGGAAGTAAAATCTTTAGAAATTTTCAAATTGAATTAATAACTAAAAAATTTTTACTGAATATTATAATGTGAGTGATTCCTAAATATTTGAATTTACTAAAACAAAATTATTAGGATATGCTTAATATTAGTGGTCAATTGTTGCTACTGAATAAATCTGGGCTAATATAAAGAAAAATGAATAGAATAATATCATCCAATGAATATAAAAGCTAAGTATATAAGCAATCTAAGAACTGTAAACAATGTGATTACAGTATGATTGAATATTACGTGAGGTTTAAAATCTTGTAGCAATAATATTCATTATAGTGTACTATACTATCATTATATATTTCATTAAAGATATAAAGGAAGAAATATAGGATGAGTTAAACTAAAATTCACCAAAAATGCAACATGATCTTTTAAACAAAACTTGAGACAATGAGGAATATTACAACTATTTTGTTATTAGAAATACGTTACCTAAGATTAATATGTACATTATCCAACATGTGAAAGCATTCTGTATACGTTATAAGCATACATCTAACACGCATATGCATTATACAAATGATATGCATGTGAATCATAAATGGTTGAATTAGATCATATTTAAGAAAACAAAATTCATGAATATTCTTTTCAAAATGAATTAGATAAAATAGATTTCTAGTTCCGATATAATTCTACATTTAATTTTGTTAAATCTATATATAACTATCTACATTAGAATGTATTATTGAACAACAACAACAACAAGTCTTTATCCCACTAAGTGGAGTCAGCTATATGAATCATTTTTCTCTATTGTGTCATAATAAGAGTTTACTTCTAAAACGTATTATTGAAAATGCAACTAATATTAAGCAAGAGAGAGAATTTGTGTGTATTATCAAATTTGAGCATGACAAAATATGTACATCTAAATTTCTAATATACATTAAATATTTTCCTAATTGTGAACCAATGTATACCATGCCTACTAAAGTTAATAAATTAATTAAAGAATCTGATGAATTAACTCAAAATAAAGTTCAGAAAATTATTAATGATGACAACCTTAAAGAAAACTTGAAATTAAAAACTCTATCTACTCAAACATGAAAGTTCATAATTCATCACAACTAACATTAAGCCATTAAGGCTAATTTTCTTTAAAGTGCTTATACATCCATATAAATTATCATATTTGTATGATTTGTTAAATTTTTTATATTTCTTCAACACTGAAGTCACACCTACAAGTCATCCCTAAAGTCACATACATGCACACACACAAGCAAGTCAAGAATGAAATTATCAATTTTAACCATATTCGAGGGCCTTCAAATTGATTTTGAGCTTATTCGAGGGTCTTCACATTGATTCGAGCTTGATCGAGAGCTTCTTATTTTTAAAACTAAGTTTCTAAATTTAAATTAAAATAATGTGCATTTCTATATATATATATATATATATATATATATATATATATATATATATATATATATATATATATATATCCTTCTAATTCTATCATTATAATGTGTGTGGAGACAAATCATATGCATATGCATGGAGTGAATGCTCAATTTAATCAAGTTTATTTCAAGTAAGCCATCTTCTGATAAAAGCAAATTGATTTTGATGTTTAAAGTCTATTAAATTCGAGTGTTCAACAAACAAGTTATGAGTTCATGTGCAATTATTACAAAGTAAAACTCAAACAAATCTATTGATAATGTAATGTAACAATAGAATGATAACAAAAAATATGACAAAATAATATTGACTAAATTGAAAAGCACAATGATTCATAGCTATAGACATAAGAAGGTGAATCGCATTGCACACATTTTCCACAATGAAACACATATAAATCTAGAGTTAAAAATATACATACTTTTATTTAACAAGACAGTTCACAAAGCAATCAATCTATCCTAGGCCAAATTCAAACCGAACAACAAAGCAAGCATTAAAAACAATCAATGATGATCTTTTCATGGAATCTTTTTTGGCAAAATATGTCCTTCAAAAAAATAAATTCACTACTATAGCTCTTCAAGCAAAGCACACCCACAACAGCAATTTTCTGTAACCTTGACTCCTTGAGCATAACTACATTAGATTGAAAGCAGCATCTTAACTAACTCAATCTATGAGAATAGAAGGCGCTCTTAAATATCTGTAGCACATAAACATATGAAAAAAGAGGTCCACCATAATCATAAAAAGCATCATCATCATTAACAACATGAAATTAAGACAATGGGCCAAAGTAATGTCATGTCAAAGCTACGGGCTTTGATGTAATAGACTCATACATACTACAGGTTTTCAATATACTGACCTTAAAACCAGCAAGAGAAAGAACTTCTAAGTCATGGATAGGCCTGTATTCCATGCCAAAAACATGTTGTACGCCATCCGATAAGGATAGTTTCAAACATCTTTTCAAGCTAGCCGGTGAATCATGATACCTCTCTCGAAGTCGACAACTTATATTGGTAACTTCATCAACCTAAAAGAAGAAATCACGTTTAAATAACAAATATATATGAAATAACAATGCTCAAGTGCTGAATCTAGAAGAAAATAAGGAAAAAAGTGAACAAGAGTATATCAATCCTTAATATCTGGCAGACAGGAAACAAAGTTAGCTTACAACACAATGAATGCTGAACAAAGTTCCAGATTCAAACAGAAAAGGCAGTTTCAAAAATATCAGTGACTAAAAAGAAATATCAAAATTAATATACTATTGAAAAGATATTAGAAATTAAGCATACAATGCTTTACTGACAACGAACACTAACAGCTACAGGCCCACAATATTGTTGCCTGCAGCAAATGGTGGCATTTTATCAAATGGTTCAAGAACAATTGCACTCACACTAACATTTATTACGTTGATAAAATGAAAATGGAATATGTAGCCCATTTCTCTCCTTGGAGCAGTTATACAAGAGAGCAAAGAAAAAAAGGACTATTACCCATTTCCCAACATAACTGCAAGATACAAAAAAAAAACAAGAAATTTATACAAGGTCCTAAGATTCACTTAAATTTACTTTTGAGTTCTGTTGTTTTAAGAAATGTCAATAACACTAATTTGGACTTCATCACTTTTCCTAAGTAAAATAGCTTTCCTACCAAAGATTTCCCTATAAAAAATAATCTTAGTGTAACCATTGTACCCTCCATAACATTTATCTCTGCAAATTCTACCGATCCAAGATCCTAGCAACTCTTGCTATTCCATGCAAACCCATGTACAAAATAGTACGTCCTTTGTAAATATGGTTATTGAAAGTTTGGATGTGTTCATTGGCTGTGTAGATCAAATATATGAACATCAAAATATGTTTTATGTACGTTAACGTGCTTTTAGTTACTGAACGTCTGGATCAATTATTAGAATAACGTTGTTTTCCTGATGAAATGGATATGTTTATGCTAAAGAAATGAATCAAGTTACTACAATATTGAATGTAATTGTATGATATTGAAATCTAGCTATCGTAAACAATTAAACTAGTTGTTAAACGAAAAACACATTACTAAAAATAAGAATAGGGTTATTATCTTTGTGAATTTGGCTATGAAAAATTCGGATGTGATTAAAGAACAAATGAACATGATTGCTAAAAAATGTTAATCAAATTATTCAAATCATGGAATTGAATACATGCATGTAAGAATCAAATAATTCAAAATTTGGATACGATTGCAGATTATATGGTTATGCCTATTTAATAATGGACTCGGAAAACATTTGTATGGATATGGATATCAAACATTTGGTTGTGGTTGTTGAAATTATAGGCATAAACATAGATGAAGAAATGCTGCACTGGACGCCATCAATGATGACGTATGTAGAGGCAATAGCAACCACGTACACTTGCGGATGCCATTGGAATAGGAATAGGCGAATGCCACGGACAACGAAGGGCACAGGGGTAACGAGAAAGAGGAGAGGCTAATTAACAAAGGTTGATGGGCGGTGCAAGCAAGGGTTAAAGACGAAGAAGGAAAAGTGAAAGGGTTGGGATCAGAAGTAATAGCTATTGCAAGCACAGGAAGGTTAAATGTGAGGGGAAGCAGGCATTGCAGGAACCAGGGAGATCGAGGAAGAAAAGGAGAGGGAGAAGAATAGACGTCTTCAACTAGAACAAAGAGCCGGAGAGCCTAAGATGGTACATTACATTGTTTGAACTTTGAAGATACAAAACAGGTGATCCAAAAACGCAAAATATATGGTTCCTTGGAATCCATAAGGTCTGACATATTTAAAGGATATAGGATAATTAAATATTCCAGTTTTCACAGTACCAAAGTATTGTTTTTCATTGTTATTACACGCTCAAGTTACATAACGGCTGTCATATTGAGGAAAAACTAAGAAAGAAATTTAGTTCGCAGCAGACACTTGACCACGCACCTGCAACACGAAGGGTCCCTCTAGCTCGATTGTGTTCATGCAGTGCACATTCTCCGGTAGGATGCCAGCGCCACAATAGTTCATGTCCGCGCTAAGAAACTGCTCAAAGCACATCCTCGCCTTACTGGCCATATCAAACCCCTCAAATCCTGGAACAGCGCGAACAAAGTTAGACAAACAGGAAGCCAGCCATTCCCGCCGCAGCGCTAGCCCCACCCGCCGGAGAAACTCATCGATTGGGCCAGCAGAAGCATCGGAGGGATCACCGGCAGAAGTCTCGACGCGGTCGGATGTTAGCCCGGCATTCTGGACAGAAACCGGAGGGGACGAATGGTCCGAGAGAGCATCCTCTACATCCACGAACTCATCCTCCGATATCTCCAGAGGAGCGTTTTGGGGAGGCGGAGGGCTACGTCTATGGTTAGTGTTCGACGTGTTTACAGTTTGTGGCCACGGGGGAGCTTCATCCTCGTCGGAGGAGCTAGGCAAACGGAGAGTCCTTCTCCTCATGCCACCCCCTGCTCGCCGCCGGTATCGTTTTGGTTCGAAATTTCCCTCTAGGGTTTTGAGGTAACTAGAGCGTAGGATCACGCATAGTTCTTGGCGCCAAATATGACTTCTTGCTAGGGCTTCAAAATAACTGCAGTCGCTTATAGGCTCATTTTATGCTCTGATTAACTAGTGGAATGCAAATAAAAGTGGATATGTACTTATCATTATAGATAATGTAGTCAACCTATCAAATAATGGTGTTTAATTTTATCCTGATGAAATTTCTTAATGTGATAGCAAGCAACTCAAATAATAATTTAAGTTTGTAAAATATGCAATGTTGTTGTGTTGATGAAAATATTGAATTATTGCAAATTAGACAATATAATGGATAATCTAGTTTAATTGCGAGTGCATCAAATGCACGTTGATATTATTTAAGAAAATATGATAAAAATAAAAATATATTTATTACGTTTTAGAAAATATGAGTAAATAGAATGTGTGTTTTACATCTCAGCGTTGTATAAAAATTTGACGCGCTTAGATAAAAATAGTAATATTATAAATTTTTTTACGTAGATGACCCGAAAAGGCGAAAAAACACGAGGCCTAACCAAGATGGAAAATCAATTATATATCTGAAGATACAAGAAGCATTCATTCTTCAAAGTTGAAGAATAAGAGACTATTTTAGAATAAGATATTTGATTTCTCTTATAGGGGTTAACATAAATCAAGTGTCCATAAATGAACAATTAATACCAACAGCAATGCTTTATTGTGTCAACATGGATTATAAGAAGTAGGTGTCCACATGCAGACACCAATACCCAACAACATGTTTAAATCTTATTAGAATTGTAGATATGGTGGTGATTATTTATAGTGATTGTTGACGGTGATGAAAATTGTCGGTGGCAATAGTTGGTAATGATTGTCAATGATTATAACTAGAAAATATAAGAGAGCTCTCTCTAGCCCCTGGGTTGAGTACACTAAAATTCATTTCAAAAGGATTAGATTTAACAAAAATTAATTAAAAATTAAACTAAAATTTAAAAAATGTGGAATAACTTGGAAATTAATTATATATAAACATAGAAAGTGCTAATTCCCCAATGCTTTAACATCATAAAGTTTTTTTTTAATATTAGTGTGAATAAATCATACTATTAAATGAGTTAATTTATAATAAATAAAAAATACTTCCTATTAGTTTTAAACTTTTATGATATCATCATTGTATAATGCATAGCTCGAGTGCTAAATTTTATTAATTTTGGAGTTATTTTATTAAAAAATTAAATAATATAAAACTTTAAATCAAAGTAAGTAATATAAAATTTTAAATCAAATTCAAATAAGCTCAATTTTTTTATGGGAAGTGTCTAAAATTATTCTTAACCTTTCTGAAAATTTTCAAGTTCATCTTAATAACAAAGCTCAATTTTCATTATTAAATAATTAAAACTAATTATATTTTAGAATAATTTTAAAAAAAAATAAATTTTTATGGATGTTCCTAAGAATATCCCTAGCTACAAAAAATTATTCATAATTTTTTACATAAGAATATATTAAATAAAAATATAAAAACATTAAATAACTTAAAAATAAAAAATTCAATAAATAGTTGGAAAAAAATTTAAAAAAAAAAATTATAAAGATTTACAAAGAATACTACACCAAATAATTTGATATTTTATCAAAGTTAAACTACAATCTTCTTTCACAAACCCTAAATTAAGAACTTTAATTCATTAAAAAATTATATAATGCACTTATTTGGTTCTGAGATATATTAAAGTGTCACTTGTGATGAACAGGATGTTTTAAATGAAATTATGTTGATAAATTGTTAAAATCTTAATATGTAAATAAATAAAATTGATATAGATGAATACATTGGTATATCAAAAATTGTATATTGTGTGCACTTTAAAAGTTATTTATATTATAAAATATATAAGTATAATAAAAATATTTATAAATTGCATATGGATGGAGTAAAATATGTAATTTTAATTATTATTAAATATTGATGATGAAAATTTTAAAAATTACTAGGTGCATGGCTACAAAATTATTTTTAATTAATATTTTATAATGGAAGTTAAAATGATAGGTGGAAATTTTAATTTTACTATTAACAAAATTTTAAAATGATCATACTTGAAGTATTAAATTTTGGTCTCTCTAAGGTTTACTTGACTAATGCAAGTGATCTTAGTGTGTATGTGGATTGAGACAACTTAGGGTGCACCTAACATACGTGTTAAAGTGAGAAGAGTCGATGTGTGTCCAAACATGTTATTTGGATATGATTTGAATAGTGGTACCAAAGTTAAAAAGATAATTTTAGATCACAAACAAAATTGAGTAGCTCATGAACTAGTTGGTCTAGTGTGTGATGGATCTAACTAAGTGAAGATTGAAATAATATTCTAAGACACTGCATTTAGTTATAATGTATATTTTAGAGCTATAAATATAAAAGTAAATGCATTTGTTGCATATTACGAGGGGGGTAATTAGAGAGGTTGGGGGGAGGGCTTGACACTGCATATAAAATTAGTTGATCTTATATTCAATCATATTAGGTGATACCACAATAGGTGAGCTAAATTTTAAGATAATAAGATGAAAATGATATATTATAAACAAATTAAGTGAGGTTGATGTGGTGAAATAGGACATACATCATGTATAATTGATGCAACAAAAAATGATGTAAATGTTTTAATTTTATATTGTTTTAAGTTTACTAACTAAGGATAATTTGTTACTATTATTAATGACTTAAACCAATTTATTGATACATTTTTTTACTTAGATATTCCATCATTAAGAACTATTAAAAACTTAATAGCGGTGAGTATTTCCCACCTTAAACAAAGCCATATTATCATAAGGGCTCTAAAACCACCCATAGTACAAACAATATATATTTTTTAAATATTAAAAAGACAGAAAACTCACCCCATAATACTTCATCATGGATATAAGGCCTAAGATGAATTAAAATGTACTAAAGAAGTGGATGGTAATTGACCCCTTAAACTCCTAAGACCTATATCACTTAGGCTTGGGATTCAATAACAAAGACTAGTCTAAGTTGGCATGAGGCATCTAGAATACATATGTCTAAGTCATTACCAAAATTAAGAGATCATACAAAGGGACCTATACCCCTCTCAAATGGACACACCATCATAAGGTCAAAGGGTACAATGTTGTGGACATTAATCATAAGGTTGAATACCACATTAATATTCTCAAGAGTAAGCTTCAAATTAAATCATTCATTAATTAGCCTTAGGATCATCAAATATCACATAAGACAATCCACTAATCAGCTTAGGGTCAATTAGAATGGATTAAGGTAGATAACTACATCACTCAAGTTTGAAAATTGTGGGGAAAGAACTACTAATAAAATATGGTAACATTAAAGAAGACTAAGGATATGTTAATTAGTCCACTTAATTAGGATTATATAAGGAAAAAAATTAGGAATGTAGCTACTAACACACTCAACACCCATCTAAGGGTTATTATAGCATCAAAAAATCACTTGAGATCTTCAAGGCAATCCACTTACAATCTAAAAGCTAAGGAGACTACTAAGTCACTTATTGTCAATCAGCTAATACTTGGATTAAAAGATGATAAAATCCTACATAGTAGTCTAAAATCGCTATGATTAACTCATAGAATGGTCACTAGTTCACTTAGATCATCTAATAGAAAATCTATAGTTGTATGGGTAACTCAATAAACAACTCAAGTATTATATCAGATTCTTTATGACATATGTTTGGTCATGTATGGGATCAACTAGTACAAGTTCAGGTCAAAAACTAACATTCCCATTAAATCACTAGTTGTAAAAGGTATGGATCAATGACCCTAATGTTTAATAAAATCTCTTTTACGATGAAAGAGTTTTATGGATTTTATTAAGATCATTATAGGGTCAAGCTTTAAGCATTTTAAATATCTTTTTTCACTTTAATATTCTATACTCATTAACACATTTACAAAGATCCTAAGAATATTTCTATGGTTATGAATTATGTCTATCATGTGATATTAAAGGACACGACATTTATAAGTTGGCCTACAAGTGAGTAGTAAGAACTATAGAGTATCATATGATTTAACAATCCAAAGTATATAACATTGAAAGAGTTCTCATCTCCATATTGCTATAAAGTGCCCAGGGACTTGCTTTTACCAAACTTACAAATGGGTGTAAGAGTAAAGTAGGGCCTATATGTGTTGTCATCACATTAAAAATAATGAATTCCAAAGCATAAAAAAACATACCTTAATTAGAGTACGACTATCTTGATTGAATAGTGAGTGCACATACACTCATTGAATGAGCAAAGGTCACAACTATGCATACACTAGTTGAATGAGCAAATGTCATAACTTAAAGTCGAGGAGAGCGACGACATCACAATTAAAATGAATGCAAATACCTCACAAATAACACATAATAATACATATTAGAATTCAAATGCAATTGAAAGCTTGAAAAAACTCACACACTTATGTAATGATCAATGCAACAAATAAAAAAATCATGCATGCGGGCAAAAAATATATAAGAGCGGATGCCATGAATCCATCATATGATGTAGCACATGTAATAAATTATCACTCTATGGTCATTTCAACATTCTAGAGTTGTCCTTGACCTTCTTGTTGCTAGCTTGGCATACCAATGTTACTAATATAAGTGTCGTCCATTCACTCAACATGCTATAGCATGTGTTTTTTTAATCTTTTGTCATTGACCTGACATCAATAGAGGAGTTGGCATAAATCTGTATTGATTCTATCAACATCCTAGAGTCATCCATTATCACACTACAATTACCATTATAAACATTCTCCATTGACTTAATATGATAGAGTTTACATTCCTCATTTAATTCTCATCACTCATTATCTTAGAGATTTTGATATAAGACTTTCATGATTATCTCAACATCATAGATTCATCATTTGCCTCTTTATTGCAAGCTTAACATTCTAG
Organism: Dendrobium nobile; assembly: GCA_022539455.1. NCBI lineage: Eukaryota > Viridiplantae > Streptophyta > Magnoliopsida > Asparagales > Orchidaceae > Dendrobium > Dendrobium nobile. The sequence goes on along the minus strand of CM039722.1, from coordinate 35,744,523 downwards.
ATCTCTTGATTAATATAATAGAGTTTCAATCTACAATTTCTTTTTGTTGACTCAATATCATATAGTCTTTTATATCAGACATTTTCTAATCTTATATGCATCCTAGATTTGCATCTCTCCTCCATGTTGTCAAATCGACATCTTAGAGTTTTCTGCATAAGCATCCTTTGGAGACTCAGTATATTAGAGTCTTAAACATCTATTACTTTTGGTTGAGTTAGCATGCTAGATTCAAAGATAAGGCCCTCCTATCCCACCGTTATGAGTTGATCATCCTCAAAATTTTGGAGGTTCAACTAAAATAAGTGCAATATTTCAATAATCAAATCATACCTTTTAGAGATTTTTTTTTTCGTTGTCCTTTATTTTCACTAAGTTTCTTGTTCGTTGACATACATCTAGTTTGGCTTTCCCTATCCCCAATTAAGTTAGGTTTCTCCCAGATCATTTTCTTATATTATTAGTTATATTTATCTTAATTTTGTGTAACTTCATAAGTCGTAAATATTATTTCTTTTCTTGTTCAAATTTTAAATACAGAGGAGCAATAATTTCATGGTTTATTTTTGGCCTAAGAGTATTCATTTTTTTGAGTTTGGTTAACTTGATGATGAAATAAGGAGATATTCATCTATTGTATTAAATTTATACTGTACTCAAAGCTTCTTAAATTTTTTTTTTGTAATAACTTGCCAAAAATATTATAATAAATATAAAAAATAGAAAAAACACTATAAATATATCTTATAAAATAATTTTATAAAACGTTGATTAAAAATACAAATTGCACAAAGGAAAACTTAGATAATATTTAATGTTAGAATCAATATAGATCATTCGATTTAAATCCAATGGTCCATAATTGGGCAAATTATTGGGTCAGGTGACCAGACGCGAAAAATAAGTTTGGACATCCAATAAAAATTTGCCGCGTCACCTGCGCTTTTGACTTGCGATTTAGGTTTCGTTTGGGACGGCTTTTTTATTGCTTTCTAAAACGGAGTTGTAGTACAAAAATAAAAAAAATTGTACTAAAACTCCGTTTTAGAAAGCAGTAAAAAAGCCGTCCCAAACGAAGCCTTAGTTGTGCTTTACTTGCGCTTTACCTGCGCTTTACTTGCGCTTTACTTGCGCTTTTTGACTTGCGCTTTAGTTGCGCTTTACTTGCGCTTTAGTTGCGCTTTACTTGCGCTTTACTTGTGCTTTACCTACGCTTAATTTAAAATAATATTTTATTAATATCCGGACCTATCTCCGCGTCCGGACCCAATAATTTTCCCCATAATTGCGATGAACCCTAACTACAAAGCCTGTCCCTCTTAAGTTCCGGTCGTCCCGATAGCCCATTTCAACCTCGCTAACGATCAGCTCGTACCTCAGCGTCAATTCGATCCTCCTGCTGCCTCCTTCCATCTTTGAATCCTCTATTTCTCTCCCCGCCGTCCCCTTTAATTGTTTCTTTGTCATATGTTACAGTTTGGCTGCTGCACCGCCACAACGTATATGTCGCAGCCATCTCCCGCGACATTTCCGGTTCCGCTTTTGTGATACGAGCTATCTCGACGATTTCCTGCTTCGTCCTCATATTTCTCGATCCCGTTGGGTTTACACGATGTCTTTCAGAGCGCAAGAGCTGTACAAGAAGTTGGCGCGTAAGGTGGGAAAGGACGTGCCGGCGGAGGTGATGGAGACGGTAAAGAAGTGCCTCCCTAACAGCAAGATTGTCATGGGAAGAGCGAAGCGCGGCATCTTCGCTGGACGGCACATCCAGTTTGGCAATAAGATCAGTGAGGATGGTGGAAACAAGTAATTTTTCTAAGCTTCTTATCGTATTTCTCTCGAGGATTTGTCTTCTTCAGTCCTTCGACTTCTAGTCTGCTAGTGGCAGCTCACATTCGGTGAATTACATCGAGTTGCACGCACTAAACCAGTCCTTTGATAGAGATAATTTCTTGTTGACTTTGACCATACTTTAATTAAACCCAAGATTAATATCAGTCAATAGCATTGCTTGGAGTCTGAAAGTTCTGGGAATTAAAAAATAAATGTAACAGGAAGTTTATCTTCATACATTTTTGTAGGAGATAAACAAGTAAAATGGAAAATAATCCCTTCAGGTTTTGAAATCATAAGTTTTGTTTTTCATAGTTCACTTAGAGTTAGGGAAATGGGTCTTGAAAAGCTTCAGATTTTTTTGGCTTTGAAACGGATCTTGAAGTAAGGATCTCTGAAACTTCCATTTTTTTACTGTAATCGGATAAACAAGTGGAATATTGATACTCATTAGTTCTATGTATCATCTCCTTCCATTCATTCCTAAGTGATACGTTGTTGTTAGGTAATTTTTGAGCTACCCTTTTGGTTCAACTTATAGTCACATTACCTTAGGTCTACTATTTGTTAATCCTTCTACATCAATTCAATCTTTCCATATTGTTGGTGCATTTTTTGTTGTCCATTACGCATGCCAAAATCTTCCTTGTCTGCTTTTGACAATTTTATCTTCAATGGGCGTTCTTCCACCGATTTTCTAATTAAAAAATTTCTTCCTATTTCTTTCTTTTATCTTGCATAGTTGCATTTTCATAATGTTTTTGTTTCTTTTTTCACTCCACACTATCTACCTTTTATTGAACAACGAGAAAATCATAGAAAGAAGAATGAAGTTCTTTTTTTGGGATTGATGAGGGCAAAAGCCCAATTTCATTAAATTCAAAAGGTTACATGTACAAGTGCATCTCAACAAAAGGGTGCACTATAATTACATGCAATTGAAAACTTGTAGCTTGTAAACAAAAAGACTAACTTAATACAAATAGTCCAACGAACATAAAAGATAAACAAGAAAGAACAGCCAGTGTACATGACCATGCTTAAGAGAAGCATAAATTTGTTTTGAAAATTAGAGGGCTATATTTCAAACAAAGCTATTCAAAGTTGCTTTAAGTTTTTTTACACAGAACAAAGATTTGTTCAACATAACCTTTCTAAGTAGAAGCAACCTGAGCATTAAAATCCGAAGCATTTGTCCTGTAGTTCTTGAAAAGAAGTTTGTGCTAGATAGGATTGGAATTCCCCATATTGACAATAAATGCTTAGAGCATCTCTAACTGAAAATCCTATTTTTCACTCCAAAATGCAGTGAAACTAAAAAATGCCGTGATTAATCTCCAATCGAATTCCATTTTGCACGCTTCTGCGAATGTAATCTTTCTCCTATTTCGTTTGTTTCTTTGGCAAATCCGGTTGAGACAGAAAAATCGCGTAGGTGAACAATGCAACGCCAATATCAGCGTCGCACTGTTCACCCGCAAGCAAATAACGGAAGATTTGACGTTCGGCTGGAGCGACCCAACGACGCCATACGCATGTTTGACGTTCGGTTGGAAATGCTCTTAGCAGTCAAATGGCAATGCTTGAAGAACCTTGTATAAAGTTAAAAGGGTAATCATCTAGCCAATGAGTGTTGCATAAGGCATGATAACTCATTGAGTGGATGGGATTTTTCTAATTGACTATTAAATCAAATGAAGGAGAGATGCCCATACATGGAAGATCAGTAAGCTCTATCTAGGTCATCTTAATAAATGGTGTAGGATAGCCACCCACTATTTCCTGACTGAAATTCACGAGAACAAGCCAAGCAATATTAATATAGGCAAATAAATCAATCGAGGAATTCCAAAGGTCCTTTTCTGCCACAAACAACATTGATAGCATAAACACAGGTGAGAATCTAATTGAACTATAGAATAAATGACATCCCGTCATATGGATCCAACAAAGCTTCAAGTTTACTTTTATTTTAAGAATACAAATCATATCAATTTGGAGATCTTGGACAAATTTTTATTAATCCAGATTACAACCTACCTCTTGGGGGCCTTTTACATTCCAAGATGATAGGGAGGCACATAATGAAGGGAAAATTTTTTTGTTTTGTTGGTCAACCCTGTTTGCTTTGGAACTCAAAGAGGCTGTTTTGGATGGTTTTTTGGATGCTTATCTATGTTGATTCTAACGTGAGGGTTGGAGCCAAAGTATTTGTGGAAAAAGCTATAGTGATCTGATAAGCAGCAAGCTGCAAGGAGGATCCATTTTAATTTGATCTAGGATCTGGCGGCAGTGAATTTAAAGCACCTATGTAAGGTGGATTTTTTGCTAAAGCTTAAAAGTTCAGAGGCTGAATGGAAAGGATGTCCTGAAGTTAGCATAGTTGCATTTCATCATGCTTAAAATTAAGTTTTAGGTTTCATTTGGGATGACTTTCTTATTGCTTCTTAAATCAATTTCTTAGTAAACAATTAAAATTTTTATGCTAGGAAATTGCTTTAAGAAGAAGAAAGAAAGCTGTCTCAAACGAAGTCTTAATCTTTCAGATCCACTTGACAGCATATCTTAGGGGCTGTTTGGCAACCAGTGGGATTTAACTTTAGTGGGATTTAGTAAATCCTGTAAATCCGGATTTAGTAAATCCGAATTGGGTTAAATCCTGAAAACTGTTTGGTATGCAATATGTTAAATCCTGTTAAATCCTGTGAAACTGTTTGGTAACATATTTCCGGATTTATGGCAGTTAGGGATTTAAAATTTAAACATATATTTATGAGATAAATATCATTGCATAAAACATCATTAAACAAACTTGAGTTCTCACAAAATGATCGAAAATTCAATAAAGAGCAAATTACAAAGCAATATTGCCCAAAATGACAAATTAAGCATTTAATTAGAGAATGCATTTAATTTGTAAATGTCTTCATAGCTAATTCTTGGGAGCCCAATTTTTTCACGATGATCGATTTCTTTGATTTGCAATCTGAAATAAAGAAATGAATGTATTAGTACAAATTTTAATGTAGTTAGTGAAACATTACACTAATTAAAATTCTTACCCGAGCATTCCATAAATCTATGGTGATATTGTGCCTAATAGCTTCACCTTGAATTCTTTCTCCTATTGTCGCGTGTAAGTTGGGATCGTCCTCCGGCATATCAACTTCCACAGTTTCAGCATCATGTTGCATTTCTGTTTGTGACATATTGAAGTATAGATCATGTCCGTGGTATCGACCAATGAAGTTATGCAGGACCGCACAAGCAATAACAATATCTGCTTGAACACTAATAGGGAACTGTCGCATGTGCGTCAGAACCTGAAACCGTTCCTTCCAAATCCCAAAAGTTCGTTCTACCACATTGCGTAGCTGTGCATGACGGTGATTGAATAACTCTTGCTCGGCAGCGTATCGCCTTGTTGTTCTTCCACGATAATCTGCTAAATGATATCGATATCCACGAAATGGGGCAATTAGTCTATCAGTATTTGCATAACCAGAATCAACCAAAAAATATTTGTTGCGGGGTACTTCAAACTGCCCTTGTTCTACTGCCCATCTAAGAACACGCATGTCAGCAGCAGATCCCTCCCACCCAGAAGCTACATATACGAACTGTCGATCAAACGACACCGCAGCCATTACATTCTGTGATGTAAATCCCTTTCGATTACGATATCGATTTTGTAAATGAGTACTTACGACAGCTGGAATATGTGTACCGTCTATCGCTCCAACCGCATTTTTAAAGAATGGGTGAAATTGTTCATTTGCACGTATAAATGGATGACAATCAACATCAGCTGAAGGTAAACTTATAAATTCATCCGACAAAGACACAATTGCCTTAAGAACCTGATTGAAGTACCTGCTAACTGTTTCCGATGAATGTTGAAAAAATTCACATAATTGTCGGTAACTGTGTGCATGGGCAACACCACGTAAGAAAATGCCAAGTTGTTCCGCTGCTAGCATATTCTTTGTATCAGATAGGTGACCACGGCTAACAAGCAAGTCTCTTAAGCTTATGAAAGCATCTGGTGGTAATCTGAAACACTGGTAAGCTCGCCCTGGATGACCAGATAGGACGTCAAGAACATATTGATGGCCGGTATATGATCTATCAAACATACGCCGGCGCACTTGAGTTTCATCATCAGTGCTCTCAACTTCCTCTACAATAGCTGGGAGAAGCTCTGCAATTGCATTAGTTACCTGTATATGCAAATCAATACTCTCGCAAAGTCTGTTTTGAATTTCACGGTCCAGGTTCTTAGCCATTGAATATGTTCACTGTATAGAGTAACATGCAACGGCATATGAGATAGTGCTCGGATAGGAAAAAAAAAACTGGACAAAACTCAAGTGGGGTAGTATTTAATACCGAAGATATAGTACAGCAATGCCATTAATGGTTTTCTTTCATACAGCAAAAAAGTGGGGTAGTATTTAATACCGAACATATAGTGCAGCAATGCCTTCAGATTCAACGGCACCCAAAAAGATTTCATATTATATTGATTTCTTTCATACAGCAAAGCAAACAGATTTCATATTTAATACAGAACTCAAATAAACCAAAAACTCATAAATGAAAACTAAACTTGACAGTAAACATAATTGTGAAATAAAAACTAAAAAGCTTAAGCAACACAACAATTCAGAAAAATAGAAATCAAACTACTAGAAAGCAAACAGATTTCATATCAAAGTGGGAATTTGAATCATTGCCATATTCTGGAACCATTATATCGTAGGTGGTTTTCAACCATATATTCAATCCACTTATGCAACACTTCACCTTCCCATGTCATTAATATGGTTTTGTTATCTTTATTCTCTTTTAACACATCTTGTAGAAGTAACAACGCATGTGTCGTTAAGTTCTCCACCGAACATAGTTTCTGTAGACATTCAGACATACTGTAGGGGTCATTCCTTTCAACGGTTTCTTTTATTACAAAAGAATTTTTATTGGCCTCAACCAATAAATTGTTAAGGTTGTCTATTGGGTCTTTTCTCCTAGGTCGCCTTGTACCTTTCGCAGCACCATCACTATATCTTTTAGAACCTATTGTTTGACTATCAATAGGTTCTGAGTTTGGAGTTAAACCATCAGTTGCCTCAGGCATGTTGCTCGTTGGAGTTTCTTCAAATTCAAAGGTTACACCATTAGCAGTTAGAAAGTCATCTTCGAACTGGGGCGTTTCATCTTGGTCTAAATTTACCGTTGGAGTTTTTGTCTTATTGCTTCTAGCGGCATTACCCACTGCAATATTATCTGCGCAGATTTTTTCAAATATTTCGTATTGGTGGAATGGATGCCGACGATATCGTGAAAGCTTTGGTGTTACCTGTAGTAACAATAAAAGAAAGTAGAAACGAGTCATCCTAATGTATGGTTAATCAAGAGTTGAATTGCATAATTACATATTTACCTGAACAATTTCCTCCCAAAGCTCTTCAGTAGCAATTGGTATGTGTAATTCCTCATCCCAGCCCCAACCACTTCGATTTGTTAGTTGATATAGTGTACGGAAATCAGCTTTCATATTTTTGAATCTAATCATGACCGAAGAATCTGTGTAATATGTACCCAAACGTCTATTCAAGACGTTAACAAGATTAGGCCACTGCTCCTTCCTTAAGTTACCATTGCATATATTTCCATGTACGAATTGCTCATATAGAAGCTCGGCTAACACAACGTTGTGCTCTTCGGGCCACCTAGCAATTCTAGACGTGCTTTTAGGATTGCTGGAGATAGCTTCATCTACATGACGTTGGGAGCTAGAGCTACCATGAACAAACCCTTTCCCTTTAAGAAACCTCTTCATTTCTATAAAAAATTAAGGCAACATGTTGTAAGATGATAATTCATTTGACCCCGCACTTTCAATTTAATTTTATAGAGTATATTCATGAGTAATACCCTTTCGTCCTTGAAAAACTCTCCAATCAAGACGGGAACCATAATTTTTGAGATACATGGCATTAGATGACTCGTTGTCGCTCACGGAATCATAAATATCTTTGTCAAATCCGGTGTAAAAGGAATGCTTCATTCTGATTTTAATTTGCTTAACAACCGTACTACCAATTAATTATTTGTAGCGTTAAAAAAATTGGACGTACAAATATATGAACTACGACAACTTCATTTAACTGAAAGAAAATTTGCTTAACAAATTAATCTAGTATGGAAATAGTACAATACAAAAAGTTATGCAGATTTTTATACATAAGTGAGAAAATTTTAAAGAAAAAACACATGAAAATTTATTTTCTATCTACAGTCTACACATCGCAGGAATGAAAAAATTTAAGCTCTCACCTAAATAAAAATCAGAGAAAGAAAAATTCGGATACAGGAAAAATCAGGGAAAATAAATAAACACCTAGACAAGAAGTTCTCACCTACCAAAAATCAGAGAAAGGAAAAATCTGTTAAGCGCGTGTCTGAGGCAGGCGACAGTTCGGGGAAGAAGAAAAATCGGAGAGGTTTCAGTCGGAGCAACAGCTGGGGAAGAAGAAGAAATATGGGAGAGGATGAGTCGGAGCAACGCTTTGGGGTAGAGGAAGAAAAATCGGAGAGGTCTAGGCGACGCCGCGACGGCGAGCGATGGCTTCGTTCCTTTCGGCAAATAAGGGCAACGATTTCACTTGACGACACGGGCGCCGCGGGTAAGTTTTCCGCCTAACTTTAAATCTCGTTAAATCCACCGAACTGAGGGATTTAGTAAATCCCGGATTTAAGCCGTAAATCCGTAAATCCGGGATTTACCGAATCCCGGGATTTAACGCGCGCACAAAAACTGTTTGGCTGGATTTAACTTAAATCCGACTTAAATCCCGCTGTAAATCCGATACCAAACAGCCCCTTAGGATTTGAGGTTATTTTAGTCTGTCAATTGAGGACTAATTACATGGCTGACTAAATTGCAAATCGAGGATGATGATTCCTTTCCATGATTAGAGCCAATAGTTGTGACAATCTTTTGTTTTGTGTGTATGTGCACAAGAAAGAATGAGAGACAAGAGAGGAAGGAGGATCGGGGCATTGTTATCAAAGATTTTATAGTTTGAGTAAAATTCCACTTCCCGAAGAAATCTACACAAAAATCTAACTAGAGTTCACTTTGTTAGGTGCCCATTTTACTCCTGTAAAACTCCACTTCCCAACTTATAAATAGAAGCTTTATTTCTCAAAATAGATCCAAAAAAAGTAAATTGGTGCCCATTGTGCTCCCGCAGTCTACTCTCATTTCCTAAGCGAAAGCTCATTACACTTTCTCACATTTTTATTGAACAATCTAAGCAAAATTGATCTAATCTAACTGCTTGTGTACATCTCAATGGGGATTAATTATTCTGTGGATTCCAAATGCCATTCGGAGACCAACCAGAATGCGCCAAGTCACCCCTTCGTTGTGTACCGCAGCTTGGCACTGCTCTGCACCGCTTGCTATGGCGGTTTGGTATCGCTGACATGGCTGCTCCTGATTCGCCTCCGGACGTAGAGCTGCGTCCAGCCTCATTTCTCCTCAATCCGGATCATATTTATTTGTTGTTCTTTATCACACGGGTGTTGTTGGAGTTAACCTTGTAGAAACAAAATATCAAATTGCAATTTTTTAGCTGCTGTATACGCTACATACTTAATACTGCACATTAGTACACGCCAATCTTTCCAATATTTTCACCATTGATGCCATCAAACATTCTGTACACAATCCTTCACATAGAACGGCGATTCTATCGTCTGATACCACATTGTTTATCCTCGTGATGAAGGTCCAGAAGAACATGGAAGCCAAATGTGCAGCAGAAGCGTCTCTTCAGCTATATTCATGACCGCCACATCCGTGTAAAAGTTACCACTCATGCACTGCGATGCATCGACAAAGCTGGCGGCATTGATGAGTACCTCCTCAAGACTCCCTATCACAAAATGGATACCGAGCTGGGCATTTTATGGAAGGCTAAGGTAGAGAAAATGTACGAGGAGTTCAGCAATATGGAGGTGGGATTCTTCGCCCCAGAAGAGGAAGCCAAGATTGCAAAGGGCTTTGAGGAGTACAAGATTGCTAAGAGGGATGCGAGGAGGGAAAGTAGAAGAGCTTTGGCGAGCCAGAAACGGATCGAGGAAGGGACGACGAATACTGTTGATGTCAAGGATGGGGAGGTTGAAGCTCCAGCCACATCATGAAGAGAGAAATGGCATTTTATGTAATTTTAATTATGCAGGAAATCAGGCAAATGACAGTTTTCTGGGACCGAGTCGCGGTACCGAGCACATGGGTGATGCAGCACATTCTTGTTGGTCTCTGGACGGCGTTCGGTGTCCGGACAGAATAATAATTGTTTTCCGGGTTTTGTTGTGTTTTTCAGCTGTGGGGCTATGTTTGCCATTGTTGTGCGGCTCGGTGATTGCGGTCTAAGTAGGCATAGTTTAGATTGGAGGTTGGATTGATTTTTGTTTGAATATGCTTGGAACTAGAATTTTAAGTTTTGTTTGGATAGCTTTTTTTACTAATTTCTTAAGAATAGTAATAAAAAATTATTCCAAATAAAATCATAAATTTAGAGTTTATTTAGGATAATTTTTTTACTATTTTATTTTTTTAGATCACAATTATTTTTTCATTTTTAATATTATTTTCTTGTTATTTTTTGTTGCTTTTTAGATATTTTTGTGGTGAAAAATTATTTTTTACAATATGAGTTGTTAATGTATAATAACTTTTAAGAAAGTAATTGTTTGATTAGAAAAAAATTATAATGTCCATGATAACTTTAAAAAAATTATTTTTTTCTATAATAATTTTATAATCATTTTTATAAAATTATGTAATCATCAGATGATTCTTATTTGATGTTTAAGTCATTTGATCTCATTCATAGTGAATTCAAAATGATTCACATGGGAAATAATTTATATAAGAATATTGTGATAAGACCTTGAGAGTTCAGGATTTATGCTTAGATTACTATATATCTGCGATACTATGAATAATATTAATATTTATGTTTAGATTATCGGAGGCCCCTCAACTTGCTAAATTAATGGTGTCCTTTTTGGTTATTTAGGATTAGCTTGAAGTTCCAGTAAACAATGAGCTAGCGTAAATAGAAATTTTTATTACGTCCGGTGTACTGATGTAGCTCTACGTTCGGACGTCAATAACTTGATATCACGTGCTTCTATTCTTTACAGCGCGGCCAGACGACCTGAGCCGGACCGGAACCCGGTATTGCTATGTTCGTATATTTTTAGGTATTGCTAGCTATTACTTGACAATAACGAGAAATATCGCTCTATCAAGACTAATACCGAGTAATACCTAGCAAAACCGGGGTATTGCTCGGTATTACTCGGTATCGCTAGGTATTGATCTTGATAGAATGACATTTCTTGTTACCGAGCAATATATCGGTATGCACAAATCATCCAATACATAGCAATACCGGGTCCGTGTCCGGGTCGGGTCGTCGGGCCGCACGGTAAAGAGTTGGAGCACGTGACATCATTTTACTGGCGTCCGAACCGTAGAGTTACGTCAGTACACCGGATGTAATAAAAATTCCCTAAATACAGTCAACCTGAATCCAATTCATCTATTAGATGGGTTAAAAATTTCAATTGAATTTAACTGAGCCTTAATATGAACTAATCTCCATATAACACAATAAGCACTTACATTATGTAGAACTATTACCCGCAAAAATTTGGGCATTATTAATCATAAATTTTTATTGACAAAAAAAAACTATAAAGAATCCTCACATTAAGGATCTGTTTGAGATGACTATAACTTTTTATAAAAGTGTTTATAAAATTATTATAGAGAAAATATTTTTTTTTTGAAAATTACAATAAAAGATAATTTCCTAACATAAAAATTTATTAAAAGCTGCATTAAAAAAAAATTTTCTTACAACAAAAGATTCATCTTGAAGAGCAGAGTATTCTGATATAAAAATTGGCAAGACATCATTACATTTTTTTGATTGCTGCAAATTTAAGTGATGAATGTGTTTGGAGTTCTCATTAATCCATCCATAAAAAATTCAATCTTCTAGCTCCATTGCACGGCAAATTATTGCATTAGGTCACCTGATGCAGAGATAGGTCCGGATATTAATAAAATATTATTTTAAATAAAGCGCAAGTAAAGCGAAGGTAAAGCGCAGGTAAAGCGCAAGTAAAGCGCAACTAAAGTGCAAGTCAAAAGCGCAAGTAAAGCGCAATTAAAGCGCAAGTAAAGTGCAAGTAAAGCGCAGGTAAAGCACAACTAAACCGCAAGTCAAAAGCGCAATCAAAAGCGCAGGTGATGCAGCAAATTTTTATTGGATTTCCGAACTTATTTTGCATGTCAGGTGACCTGATGCAATAATTTGCCCCATTGCACACAGCATTTTTGTTGCCTTTGTCATTTTTTTCTATTCTTTTTGGTGAGGAATGAATTTTTACAACTAGTTCTATTGCAGTTTGATAGCTATAAAAAATCATTAACCAAATTTTTAAAGAAAATAAAATGTACATTACTCATAATAATTCTTAAAAAATTTTGTTTTCCAATACTACTTTTATAAACAGTTACACCAGCCCCAATGAACCCAGAGTGATAGATTTCTAATTAGAAAAAAAAAAAAAATCAACATAGGCTAAACAACAAAAAAACAAAAAAAAAATCTAATTCAGACTACAAGAGGCTATCAGTTCAACCTTTAGCTTAGGCTAAGTTTTGTTTGAAATAATTTTATTACTGTTTTTTAACATAATTTTTTATATAATTTTTTTTGAACTATAAATTTTCATATTAATAAGTTACTTTAAAAAAACAATAAAAAAAAAACTGTCCCAAATTAAATCTTAGTCATGCTAGAAACAGTGGTGAAAACAGATGGCTTGAGATGCGAGCAATTATTACATCAGGTCACCTGACGCGTTCAGAGACCAATAATCACGTGCCACATCACCTGAAACCCGGTATTGAGCACTTGATATTGCTCGATATATGTCCGGATTTCCGATTTTTTGTCCGGATGTAATAATTACTCCTGAGATGGGTTTCAGAGCTTAGGTTTTCTAGAACTTCTATCTTTGAATAGGTTATCTGTTGAAGAGGGCGTTTGCTTTTTTATGTTGTTAAGAACAAGTAAAATTCTCTTTCAAAATATAATTCTTTTTAGTCAAGGAGACGGACTGGATAACCCAGATGTTGATTTCAAAAATAGTATGCACAAAACATAAATGGCAATCTTTCTAAAAGCAATTTTTTAGTACAAATATTTTTTGAACTAAAAATTATTATACTAAAAAACTAATTTAAAAAGCAATAAAAAGCTATCCCAAATGAAGCCTAAGACTTTTTTTGGGACGGCTTTTTTACTGCTTCTTAAAGCAACTTTCGAGTAAAAAAGTTAATTTTAACTTTTATATTAAAAAGGCGTTTTAAGAAGTAATAAGAGAACCGTCCCAAACGAAGCCTATGTTTCAAGCTAATAAAAGTAATCCTTATGAGGTACTTAAAAAGCATGATGATATTTTATGATATAAAGAGAGAAATGGAAGAGTACAGCAAGCTGGGTGACCAGGAAGAGTATTTAATTTGTTGGTCAATTCAAATTCCTCTCTAGTCTTATCGACAAGAAGAATGTCATCAGCAAAAAGCATACACTTGAATACATCCTCATGAAAATATCTAGTAAGAACATCCATAAATAGAGCAAAAAGATACGGGCTTAAAACTGATCCTCGATGTAATCCAACTAAAATAGGAAAATATTTGGTCAAACCACCTTGTGCGTTCATATGTATGACTATTACAAAATCTCTCTCACTCTCTCATTCCAGATTTTCTTTTTAACAGAGTGAACGGGTGTACTGCAGAGATAATCTCCTCCTAAGGACTTTACCTTTCAATAAAATAACTGGATAGAGATTTGCTCTTTTGGGTAAAATCAACTTTGTTATAAAAGCGAAACCACAAACTTAAGACTTAATCCTAAGGTTTCGTTTGTGACGACTTTTTTACTGCTTCATGAAGTTGCTTTTTAGTACAAAAACTTGATTTTTTACTAAAAATATTCTTTAAAAAATAGTAAGAAAGCCGTCCCAAACGAAACTTAAGAAAGAAGAAACAGAGGCAACATAAGATAAATAACCTGCATAAATGATTTTATCATTGCACTAACACTCGCATAATCCTAGATTCACAAGCATCAACATATATCTTAAAACTGTAATTTGTCGATCTTACAACATCAACAACAACTACATCATCATCATCATTATTGACATAACTTCATTCCAACCACTTGGGGTCAATGTTACAAAAACCTCCCTGATGGCCAAACAAAGTAGAGAAGGCATAGTGTTCAGACCTTCACGTCTGTTGATAAGTGTTGGTTCATAGTGGGCGGTGGCTGAGCTCTATTATTCAATTAAAAAGGGAGGCATATAATAGTAACAATATAAGCTCAATTCTTCAATTAAAACAAAAAGCCAAGAATAGAAACATTGAAAAATTAAGGTTTCCATTTCTACGATTACAGTTCAATGAGAAAATTGTCATCAACGGTACAATGAACTTAATAGAAGGTAACAAGAAAGGTTCATCCCTAGTTGCAACAAAGAAAAATTATATAACTTAATTTAACTTACACTCCCGAATGAAGATCATAAAGAAATGGAATGAGAGGGTTGAAGACCGTAGTTCGTTCAAAAGAATCCAGTGTGTCATGCAGAAGCGTTCGGCCATTGATGGACAAATCATTAGGCTTATTTTTCTCAGGTTTCAGGATTCATCAAAATACTGACTAGATGGATAATTCCTTGACAGATGCATAGAGGATGGGAACACATTTCATTTAAGAAACTTATCAGTGATTAGAAATCTAGTTACCATATAGCCCATTCTTATATCATCAATGTTTAAGATACCCGTTACACTTTTAAGCAAAAAGATAGCACTGAAGTAACCAATGTGAAGAACATTTTTTGAACTGCAGCTGTTAGACGATAGACAGGTAACAAATAGATGCCATTGAAAGTGCAGCATCAAGATAGCTCACGTATTAAGAGAAGATTTAGACGAACCTTAACTATTATGTATTTTCTAAGTCCCATGGTTCACAGAAAACAGCTTTATGGCGCCGAATGTTGGTCATTAAAAGAGAAGCATAATACTTAGTTAAGTGTTGCAGAGATAAGAATGCTTAGGTGGATGAGTGGCTTGACCCTTAGAGATAGGATACAAAATGAGCATATATGTGAAAAGGTTGGAGTAGCTCCAGTGGAAGATAAGATTAGAGAGAGTCACCTTAGATGGTTTAGTCACATTAAACGGAGGCCTTCCGATGACCCGATTAGGAAAGTTGAGGTATTAGATTTGACTTATGTTAAGAAAGGTAGAGGTAGACCTAAAAAGACTTGGTTAGAATATATTAGAAATGATCTTTCTTTATTAGATTTAAATGAAAATTTGACTTTTAACCGAACACAATGGCGAAAAAGGATTCATGTAGCCGACCCCACGTAGTGGGACAAAGGCTTGTTGTTGTTGTTGTCATGGTTCACAACAAACACAAGAATTCATCCCATAAGGTTTCGTTTGGGACAACATTCTTCCTGCTTCTAAAGCGGCTTTCTAGTACAAAAAATAAAAATTTTGTATTAAAAAGCCGCTTTAAGCAGTAGTAAGAAAGCCATCCCAAACGAAGCCTAAATGATATCTCCATACCAAAGTTGGTATAAACTCTTCAACTATCTTTGAGTCATCTTACAAATTCAATAATACAGAACAAAAAGAAAGAGGCTTTCTAAATTCACACAACAAAAGCTCATCAAACGAAGGAGGATCACTATTGGTGTCAATAATAAAAATTTGTTGGTTGTC
This sequence comes from Dendrobium nobile, assembly GCA_022539455.1. Taxonomy (NCBI): domain Eukaryota; kingdom Viridiplantae; phylum Streptophyta; class Magnoliopsida; order Asparagales; family Orchidaceae; genus Dendrobium; species Dendrobium nobile. The sequence continues at coordinate 35,728,781 of CM039722.1, read as the reverse complement.
AATGGTATCTATCTGACATCATTTAAGATACCGAGAGATTATATAATTTGTTACCTGCTAGAAAATTTGTGGTGGTAGAGATAATATGTTTAATATCTTAACTTTGTATAAAAATACCATATGCACACAGATAGGAGTTGCAAGAGACTAATTTTTTATGTGGGAAACCCAGAAAAAGAAAAAAAAATTATAGGGCTTGATCTAGTTGAAATAATCCACTATAAAATTACAAATACAAAAATTCAATCTTCCCCACAATTGAGGAAGATGATATTATACAAAGTTGAAAGCAATTGTCTGATTCTCATTATAGAAATTACAAAGATTAGATGTCTACAATCAAACAAATGAATTCCAATCATAGGGTTGGATGTTTCTAGTCATGTGTTGGGAGTCAAGCAATAAAAATTAGGTGCTCGTGGTTGTTGGTTACAATCGTCAAGGCAATATAATTTTTCAAATTGTTAGCTCTAAAACCTCTTTCATGTAGAAAATGAGGTCTCATTTACAACTTTTTGAGAAGGATAGTTTGATGAATTTAGCTAAAATTTAAAAGAATCCATCGAATGACCCATATTAATCTTTTTAATCATAGATCATTTATCTAGCATTAGAGTATATTAATGATCTTACCTTAAAATTGAATGATCTTGGGCTTGCTAAATTCATCTTATCAAGAGACTCTATTTGATTATAAGCACGCAAGATTCACAGGCCATTTAATTAATCAATTAATGTCATAAAGCTTTAAGGATTAAGTACTTAGTTTAAACTCACTTGGACTTGAATCAGATTGCTTTTGACGTCATTGGATTTGTTTGGTCAAGATGTTTAGTTCAGTTATAACTTGGTTAAAATAGGAGCTCAGTTGTTCTTGAATTTAATTATGAAAGTTTTCAATTCAAATATTATCTCATAATTTGTGCTAATCAAATGAATTTTTTGGAGTAGCAGCATTTGCCCTCTATTTTTAGATGTCAAAATTTTTGTTCTCAGAAAATCTATAGCAAATTATCCACAAAAAATCGCAGTAGAAAATTATTATGTTCGAAAAATTATAATGTGCGACAACTCCCTTGATGTTAATATGAACATACATTGGAGGCTGAACTAAGTAAAATATCAACAGTTATAATTTAGTCATTCTTTGAAATTAGCACGCAGATTGGAGTGAAAATTGTTAATAATATTTGATCTGAATTTTTCAAATTTGCCCATAATTGATTGTAAAGGTTCAGTAGGGCTCCAAAAATATCAAAATTAAAATTGAAATATCAAAAACAGTATCATACACCTTAAAGTTGGACTTTAAATTGGCCTTGAAATAGGTCGAACGAGTTGGGCCGGTCGGTCAATTAGCCATCGACCATAGGCCGTTTCGGAAATTGATGAGATCAGGTTTGTGCCCTTTGGTGCAGGTGCCTCTCAATAGAGGAGTCTTCAACCCCTCTTAGAAGCATATATATAGGCAATAAATATCCCCCTCATATGCTCTAGTGCTTCTCCACTAAGAGTAACAAATTGCTTTGTATTGTGAATGATTTGATACCATCTATGAGTAATCATCCTCAACCCAAACAGGCAAATGTCTAATAATGAAAGAAATCCAGCCGATTCTTACACAATATGATTCGAGGATATTATATAAATCATTAGGGGATGATGTGATGTCTACCATCACAAGATATGCTTTGATAATTATTATATTTGGAACAAATTCTAATGAATTGTATTTTATTATAAGCTAGTAGAATTTTTGCCTTAAGATTTTTAAGCGAGTGCTCTGCCTCTCAAGTGTTCTTCATATTCTTGAATGGATTTCTCAAGCTGCATACTCGACCTCTAAAGAAGGAAAACATTTGAGATATGATACTGTAAATGCTCTTTTATACACTTCATCTTAAATAATTACAAAGTTTGCATCTTGTTGTCGAATACGGATGACAACTATTAAATCTTTAGGTAGCATTCATTATGTAGAAACAAAATTATGGGGTCCATCCGAAAGGCCTTCTTCAATTCTTCGATGGATTGCATATCCCGTGGGTTTTGTATATCCTCAATGCATTTTCTTTTATACAAATCTCCAATTGTCGAAATTGCATCCTTGCAAAAGACATCAGCTCAATGCATTCTATTTCCGAGACATGTGAATAATCTGATGTGTGTTCAGATGAGAAAGAAGTGATTTCAGTAAGTTCAGATATTATATCAATTATGGTTATGAGTTTTGAAATCTTATTTTACTTGAGAAGTTACAAGTTTGAGAGTTGGTATTGTTGACCTCATTTTTGTATGAGGTCTTAACTCATTAGTTTTGAACTCTATAATCTATGGCAAGGCTTAACCCCATCACAAGGGCTTCATACTTGACGCTATAGTTAGTTACAACAAACTTTAGGCAAATCACATATTCTAAAGTATCATGCTGAGAAAATATAACTAGGATCCCGGCCCCAACATCAAAATTTCCATATGTTGCATCGACATACAAAATCCACTAAGGAGATAAAGGGAATGGAGATGTTTAATTGCAATAGAAATCATGCATTTTGCTATAAATTTAATAAATACTAATGGCTTGACATCCTACTTGGGCAAAAAATGAATATCAAATTCCCCTAACTTCATTGACCACTTAATTAAACAGCCAAAAGCTTCTGGTTATTAAAAGATAGTATTAAGTGGAAGTTAGGTATAAACGCCAATGAGCTGGGCTTAAAATATGGGCGTAACTTGTTGAGTACATGAATGCCTAAAAAAATTATTTGCCAAGGGATACCACCCTTTATATCAAACAGAATTCTTGTTGATATAATAAATTGAGCATTGCCCCACATTCTCTCCTACTATTACCAAACTTATTGCATGGGGTGAAACAACATGATATAAATGGAGAATTTCTCATGGGACTAAATTTTACAATAGATGTGGTGAAGCTATAAATATATTTTGAGTTGCTCAAAAATAATTTGATACTTATCTATCCATTGAAAGCTAACATTACGAGCATATTTGAGTGTCCTGAAGAATGACATATTTATTTCAAGATTGAGCCAAGAAACGAGATAGGGTTACTACTCATCCATTCAAGCATTATATGTCCTTTATATTCCTTGAAAGTGCCATTTTAGATGACTTTTAACTCTCTATAGATTTATTTCAATTCTTCGATGGATGAATATGAATCTCAAAAGTTTTTCTAATGTAAACTCGAAAGCATATTTAATAGGATTGAATGCATTTTATAATATCACACGAGTTTAAATTATTGCTTCAAATAAGAAAGATGATATGTTCTCTCAAAACTTTTGACCAACATATTAGCAACAAAAATATCCAGCATACATCAAATAAACTGTTTGCAAACTTTGTACATAAGACATTGGTAGGCAGCACAAACCCTCTTCAATCGAAAATCATAACTTTAATCCTTTAATAGTATGAAAAAGGTTGCCTTTTTATTGAAAGAATTCAACTTTATTTGATTATATCATAAATAAACATCTATGAAGCTAAGCATTTGACGCCCAAAAGTGACGTCAACCAAATAGCCTATATAAGGAAGGGGAAAACTATCATTCGAGTAAGTTTTATTTAAATTATTATAATCTACACAAATCTTTAGAGCTCCATTACCTTTTTATCATAACTATATTCACAAGCAGTTCAAATAATAGATTTCTCGAATGAATATAATAGATGGAGAAATCAATGCATGGAAAGTTTATCATAGAAGGGGTCTTAGATTGATGACCACGATTAAGTCGTTATATTATTAGTTGTTATGTGTGTTGTATGTGATTTAATTTTGTTTGTGAACTTTTTCTTAATATTTTGTTGTAAGCCCAAGGGCATTTGCGAACTTTTCTTTAATGTTAGGGCTGCAAACGAACCGAGCCGAGCCGAGCCGAGTATGTGAGTGTTCATGTTTGTGTTTGTTTAACATTAGCTTGTTCATGTTTGGTTCGTGTTTGATTCGAGCTTTATTATTTGTGTTCATGTTTGGTTCGTTTAATTTAAGGGTGTTCATGTTTGGTTCATGTTCGTTTGTTTAGTGCTTATCGAGCTTTAAACAAGCTATGTTCGTGAACATATTTCGCAAACAATCTATTGAACAAGCAAACCTTAAATTTGTTCATGAACATCCTAAACAAACAATCTAACAAACATGGACAAATATGAAATGTTTCTTGTTATTAATAAAAAATAATTATATTATTATGTTATAATTAAAATTTTTATATTATTTATATTTATCAATTTTATAATAACATATTATTTAAGTTTTTATTGAGCGGTTTTAATCGAACCCGAATCGAGCTTGTTCATGAACATCAATTGATGTTGTTCGCGAACATAAACGAGCTGAACGCATTAGTGTTCAAGCTTGTTTATCAAAGAATCGAGTATTTAAAATATTATTCAAGTTTGTTTGTTAGTTAATTAAACGATCACGAACGAGCTTTAATCGAACCGAACAACGAGTAGTTCGTCGAACGTTTGGTTCGCTTGCAGCCCTATTTAATGTTATGTTGTAAGCTAAAGGGCATTTGTGTATTTTGTCTTGTCATGTGGTGGAGCCTCTCTCTCTCTCTCTCTCCCCGCCCCCTCCCCCCCCGGCACCTTATAAGGTGATGATGATTATTTTTGAATGAATTCTGATTTTAGCTCTCTTCTCTTGTGTGAAAGTGAGTGTGGTGGAGTGGTGAAGTCTTAGGAGAAGGCAAATGGAGTACCCAACAACCCATTAAGGAGAGCTCTTGATTTTCCCCTTGTATCTCTTCCCCTTTCTCTCCTTCTTCTTCCTCCCTAACCCCCGATCAACTCCTCTTCCCCTCCCTTTCTCGGCCAGCCACCCCTTCCCCTTCCACCGCCCAGGGCAAGCCCACCACCACCACCTCCCCATCCAAGTTCCCAATCCAAATTTTCCCAAATATGAAATTTTGACCTTTGGTATTCCAATTGGACCCCACTTGTCTCTTGGAACTCTTTATGTTAATTAATGGGAAGTTGACCCATTAATTGCCTCTCCTTATTTTCATTTTCAAAATTAGTTGGGAATTGAAAAAGCCACAACCCCTTCCCTTTCCCCATGGTTGGTCCACTCTTGGAACTCTTCATGTTAATTAATGGAAAGTTGACCCATTAATTGCCTTTCCTTATCTTCAATTTCAAAATTAGTTGGGAATTGGAAAAGCTACAACCCCTTCCATTTCCCCATGGTTGGCCCACTCTTGGAACTCTTCATGTAAATTAATGAGAAGTTGACTCATTAATTGTAAAGTTCACTTTTCCCTCTCCCAAAACTACTTTTTCATTTTTCAATCCCACTCTCCCATCCCCCTAAGCCCCACCACTCTAATTAACCTCATACCATTTCTAATCTCCCCCATATAGCAAAAATCGTGGCCTCCCTCCTTCCACATTTCGGCCAGCATCTCTTCTTCTTCATTGTGAAGCAAGACACAAGAAAGACACTACGGAGCAACCCTTTGAAGATCAACCGGCCGAGACCACACAACATATGAAGGAAGCTTTCTTGCGACACAAATACCCAAGTCTTTCTACTCTTACTTCATACATTAAGCATATATCATTGAAGTCCAATTAACCGTGGCATCACTATTTTAATGTTAATTTAAATAAGCTAGCTTCTTAAATGATTGAGTGCATAGTTCTTATAGTGACTAATCTAAGTTAAATGTTGGATCTTTTTTTTGCCTAACCCATGTTAGCTAAGTTATTGATTTGATTTATCCTTTTTGAATTCTAGAACTTTGGTTGTGGTTAATTGCTATTTGTGGAATACATTTCTTACTTGTTTTGAACTTTATTTTATGCATCCCCATGATTAATAACTTGCTGATTTTAAATTCAACTTGTGTTTAATTTCATAATGCAAGTCTTCGCATGCTAGTCCTATATAATTTGGTATCAGAGCGGGTTACCCTAGTTGCATGTGCTAGGATCCATCCTATTTACCTTCATTTTAGCCTCTAGTTGCATTTCTACATCAACATATCATTGACCTCGTGTGTCACTTTGTTTGCAAAATTTAGGTGTTGTCCACTTTCCTTTAACATCAATTATGTCGCCTAGTTGTCATCCCATGGACACTGAACAGTTGCAACGAACTCTAGATGTTTTGGTAGGTCAAATAGGCAACTTAACCCAACAAGTTAGGGCTGACCAAGCCGATGCTGCTGAATTTTGTCGGCTCACAATGGAACACCTTGATAACCTTGATAGAGCTAGGAGCATGCCCTTTATTTACACACCATCTAGGCCACCATTTTTGATTGGAGATGATTTGGGCCATAATGAGGGTCACCAACGTGCCCATTACCCGCCTCAGCAACCTAGGCAGGACCGAGACCTACCTCATGGTCTAAAAAATGTGTATGATCATAAGGCTCATCATGCGCATGAAGGACACCCCCATGGCCCCCATCGTGCCCATCAAGCTAGACAAAATCGTGAGTACCACATGCGTGATCCGGCTGCTCCCCTCTTAAAGAACATCAAGATAGATGTCCCTACCTTTGATGGCAGCCTTGATCCTCAGAGGAGCGTAAAGTTAGATTTGCGGAGATGAAATTGATTGGTAGGGCCAGTCAGTATTGGAACAACTTAGAACATGGAGTCTTATGGTGAGTACCCTTTTACCGACTGGAGAACCATGAAGCGTGAGCTTAGGCAAAAGTACCTCCCACCCTCCTTTTTTCCTTAGACTCTTAGATTGGTGGAATAGACTTACTCAGGATAGCAAATTTGTTAGGGACTATATTTCTGCATTTGATGATTTCATGATTCGATACAGTGGCGAGACCATCACCACACTTGCTCAGATTCTGTCCATTTTTTCGTGCTGGGTTGCGTGAGGATCTCCGCAATGAACTATTTTTTAGGAACATCACTACCCTGGAAAGTACTTATAGTTTGGTAATTGACCTTGAGGAGTCTAAACCTCAACATCCTACCCATCACCAGGATGTCAAATCCTCTTTTAGATCCTCTGGGAGCTCATGCCCCTATGCCTCTACCTCTAGGCCGCATCCTAGCCCTGCTAGTCGAACACCTGCTGAATCACCCCAGCTCTGTCCTGACAATAAGGACTAGTCTTCAGTCCTTGATTCACCTAGGACCCATCCAGGGACCAAGTGTTTTAGATGCCAAGGATATGACCATATTGCCTCCCAGTGTTCTAGCTCTCATAAGGTCATTATTATTGAGGAGATTCTTGAAGATGACCCTGAGTCTGAGGCTATCCTCATTCACCATGTAGATGCTGATGGTGAATTCTTTGATGAGTATGAGGATGATATTGATGTCATCTATTACATCCAGAAATGGGACCCCTCCGCCCTATGTGTGGTGAGATGTGCACTGTCACACTCCTGATCTGTTGTTGACTGGCGTAGGAGTTTCATTTTTCACACCTACACTAAATTGAAAGAAAAAAATTGCAAAGTCATCATCGACGGCGGCAGTTGCAACAATGTTGTCTCCTCTAGCTTAGTGACCAGCCTTACCTTGTCTGTTGTTCCACAACCCAGTCCATATAAGGTAGCATGGGTCAATTCCACTGCCTTGGAGGTGAAGGAACGAAGCCTCATACCCATATCCTTTTCTGATTATAAGGAAAATGTTTGGTGTGATATCCTCGTTATGGATGTGGGTCAGGTTATCTTGGACCGCCCATGACTTTTTGATAATGATGTCCACATTTATGGTCGTTCAAACATTTGTGTGTTTGAACATCGTGGCAAAAAGATCAAGCTCTTTCCTAGTCAGCCAAAATCTAAGGATAAACTTAAATTTAATCTTGTGAAACCTAGTAAAGGGCTCAACCTTGTATCTGCCAAGATGATTGATTCCTATGTGGCCCAAGGCGCACCCCTTTATGCCTTAGTGGATCGTATTGTTACTGAGGAGCCTGATAGGCCCATTCCTTAGGAGGTCCAGCCCATCATTCTGAACTTTTCTGATATTTTTCCTGAGGACCTTCCTAACCAGTTACCACCTTTGAGGGATATACAACATGCCATTGACCTTGTCCCAGGTGCTTCCCTCCCCAACTTGCCTCATTACCGTATGAATCCCACTCAGGTGGATGAACTCCTACAACGGGGTTTCATCAAGGAGAGTATGAGTCCTTGTCCTTGTGCTGTACCAGCCCTTCTTACCCCCAAGAAGGATGGTACATGGAGGATGTGTGTTGATAACCGTGCTATCAACAAAATCACTATAAAGTATTGTTTCCCTATCCCTAGACGGGATGACATGTTGGATATGATGATTGGAGTCACTATATTCTCCAAAATCGATCTTAAGAGTGGATACCACCAGATCAGGATTTGTCCTGGGGATGAGTGGAAAACATCTTTCAAGATCAATGAAAGTCTATATGAGTGGTTGGTCATACCATTTGGGCTGAGTAATGCCCCAAGTACTTTCATGAGAGTCATGACCCGTGTTGAAACCCTTCATAGGTAACTTTGTTGTCGTCTATTTCGATGACATTCTTATCCATAGTCGATCTGTCAACCAACACTTAGACCGTCTCATCTTGGTTTGTGAGGTTCTGAGGAAAGAATAACTATATGCTAATCCTAAGAAGTGCATCTTCCTCACTAACCAGGTTGTGTATTTGGGCTTCATAGTTTCAACCCGTGGGGTAGTTTGCTGACCCCAAGAAGGTGAAAGCCATAGCTGAATGGCCTGTTCCCAGGAACATTCAAGAAGTTAGGAGCTTCCATGGCTTAGTTACTTTTTACAGGAGGTTAATTAGGAACTTCAGCTCCATTGTCTCCCCCATCACCGATTGTCTGAAAAAAGGGGAATTTCAGTGGTCCGTGGTTGCCACCAGAGCCTTTGATGAGATTAAACAAAAGATGGTGGAAGCCCATGTTATTGAGACTTCCTGACTTCTCTAATGTTTTTGAAGTGTCATGTGATGCTTCAGAAGTTGGTATTGGAGGAGTTATATCCGAAGAAGGTCACCCTGTGGCCTATTTTAGAGAGAAGCTGAATGAAATTCGTCAGTGGTACTCCACATATGACGAGGAGTTTTATGTTGTGGTTCAATCCCTGAGATATTGGAGACACTATTTGATGGCCAAACTGAAGTGGCTAATAGGAGTTTAACAAATCTTTTGAGGACCCTAGTTGGTGAGCATGTTATAGATTGAGATTCCAAACTTCCTATGACTGAATTTGCTTACAATAACTAGATGAAACGCACCACTAGCCTGAGTCCTGCTGAGATTATTTTATGGATACAAGCTTAGTCAACCTTTAGATCTTATCGTTATCTGTCCTAAGTATAGAGTATCTGAGTCTACATCCAAATTTGCATCACATTTGCATGACTTACATAAAGAAATTATAACCCGAATTGAACAAAATAATGCAAGCTACAAATTTCATGCGGATCTTAAAAAAAGATTTAAAACATTTGAGGTGGGTGATTCTGTGATGGTTCGAATTCGTCCAGAGCGGTTCCCAAAAAGAACTGTTAAGAAACTGCATGCCAAAAGTGTTGGACCTTTTAAGGTGATAAAAAAAATCAACGAAAATGCTTACGTGTTAGATCTGTCTGCAGATTTTGACATTAGTCCCTCCTTTAACATTGCGGATTTAATAGCCCACGAAGGACTAGATTTTAACTCACCCAATCCACTACATTCTAAGCCTTATGTGATTCCACCTTGTGAGCATCCTAGCCTACATCCACTTCCCAATTTACCCAAATCAACAAATACGGATAAGATTGACATGATCTTAAGTGATGAAATCATTTTCACAAAGGAAGGCGGACATACAAGATATCTAGTTAAGTGAAGAGGTAAGTCTGAGATTGAGAATACTTGGCGAGATCGTGAGGAGCTATAGAAGATTGATCTATATATGTTGGAGCTGTACGAAAGTTCACATGACGCCTACGCGACAGGGTCGAGATCTCTCCTACCTCGAAAAAATGATGGAGACATCAATGCATGGAAAGTTTATCATAGAAGGGGCCGTAGATTGACGACCATGATTGAGCGGTTATCAATGTTTAAATGCGTATTCGGGTATTGAGGTGTTTTTCATTCGTGAGGCGAGGCGTAAGCCTCAAGGCGTTTTGAGGCGTAAGCCTCAAAATCAAAAGATTGCGTAAACACAAAATGATAAATTTTTATATACTAATGAGTGAATAATATACAACAACATCAATCCTTTGACCCACTACGTGGGAAATGAGTGAATAATATAAAACATAAAAAAAAACATAAGATATGAAGTGAAATCAAAATATCCCAATAATAAGACAACATGAAATATAGTTCAACCCAAAATTCTATCTTATTCTTTTCATTAACATATAATTCAAATTTCAAAAAAAAAAAAAAGCAATGACATATCACATAAGAACTCATAAGTCATCAGCACTATCATCACTAAGGGGTTCTTCATTTGAATCATCATTATGATGAACTTTCTCTCCCCTTCCTCCTCTCCTATAGAGTCCAATGTCGGGCATTTACTTCAAGATTTATGTAAGTTTTAATATATATATAGCATGAGGCGTAGCCTCGTGCCAGTGAGGCGAGGTGGGTAGCATGAGGCGTAAGCCTCGTGCCAGTGAGGCGAGGTGGGCCTCAAGGCGGGCCCCAACCAAGTTGAGGCGCAAGCCTCATTAAAAAACTCGAGGCGTAAGCATCAGGGCGTTTTTTACTGGAATTGCGCAAAGGCGGGCCTCAAGGCGAGCCTCATATTGCGCAATTTTAAATCATGACGGTTATATTATTAGTTGTTATGTGTGTTGTATGTGATTTAGATTTGTTTGTGAACTTTTCCTTAATGTTATGTTGTAAGCCCAAGAGAATTTGTGAACTTTTCCTTAATGTTATGTTGTAAGCTCAAGGGTATTTGTGTCTTTTGTCTTTTTATGTGGTGGAGCCTATATATATGGCTCTCTCCTCCCTTGTAAGGTGATGATGATTATTTTTGAGTGAATTATGATTTTAACTCTCTTCTCTTGTGTGAGAGTGATGAGGTCATCGACAGACATTTTAGGCAGGTTTATCGGCGAAGGAATCGTAGATCGATGGCTACGATCGGGAGTTTATATATTTGATGTTGTCATGTCTTTTATGTTATGTTATTTTATGCATCTTTTATTTCACGTACTAGTGACGATTTCGCCCTTATGAAGGCGTAGTGTTTGTTGTAGCCCAAGGGGCATGTGAGTCTTTTCTTTTCATGCTTTGAGACCTTTATAAAGGGGTCTCCTCTTATTGTATGAGAATAATGCTTGATTAATAAAATTATGAGATTTTTCCTTTGTCTTCTTGCTTGAGAGCTTGAGAGAAAGAGAGGAGGCCTTGGAGAGGCTCCACCCAAAGTACCCAACAGCACACCTCGGTGAGCTCTTGGTTTATCTTGTTTTGTTCACTGTTTTCCCTTCCTCCCCATCCCATTCCACTCACCCGAACCACCCCTCCTCCCTCTCTGATTTTCTCTGCAGCCGACCCTCCCAAATTTCCCCTGAGCCCGCCGACTTTCCCTGGCTGTCTCCCCCTTACCGCCAGCTAGACCAGCCGCCGACTCTGCCCAGCCGCCACCCCTCCCCTCCCTCACCCAGCAGCCCGACCTCCCTCCTCCTTGGCTAATCCCGCCGGATTCCCAGCATGGAGAAGTTTGAATTCAGCCATTAAACCCCCATTAATTCCTTCCTAATTTGGCTCCTCAAATTAGTGAGCAATTGATTGAGGAGTAATTACCCGGATTCAAATTCAAATTTTCCCTCTCTCGCTTATTTGTAACCCCCCAATTGATTGAGATCTGAAATTAAAATATCAGATTTTAATTAATCACATGGGGCCCACTCTTTATGAAATTTTCCCATTAATTTCCCCTTACTTGGCCGGCCCCTTCCACCTAGCCTTTCTCTCTCTACTTGCCACATAAGCAACCATTAATCCCCCTCTTAATTCTCCCCTAATACCCGCCCCTCCTAATTCAAATTTTGGAAGGTTTCATAGCAATTAATCTCTCCCTCCAACCTAAGACAAAATCTGAAATTCAAATTCAGATTTTCTTCTTGTTCTTCTCTAGCTCACGGCCCAACCAACGTCCCCTTGTCATCTCCCCGCCCTTCCTCGATGTTGAATGGAGCTTGAGTGGGGATTAGTTTTCCACGCCGACGGGAGCATTGATATCCCACGCTCTTCTTGCTTCGACGTAGGATTTGAAGACGACGCCACAATCGAAGAGTACTTGGAGCGAGTCGTCCCGATCCTCGCAAGTATTTTCGACCGACAATTTCGTGGTTACACTTGGACGATCATTGGACGCCATTCGCCACCACATTCTCCGGTGAATACCTCTCCGGTAACAAAGTTTTTCGTCGCCTTCATCGTAGTGGTGCTCCTCATCCTCGCATGGTTCTTTCTTCTCCGCTAAAGCCCAAGAGTGAACGAGAGAGAGAGAAAGGGTACTCAAGGTGAACTTCTTTATTATTAATTGTGGGATTTTTGTTATGAGCATTTACGTATATCTTTTATCTTTGAATGTTATGAATTGTTTGGTTATCTCAAAGCAACTCTTCGCCTAAGCAAGTTAATTACCTAGAACGATTTAATCCTTTATTTTGTTGGTAATAAAATTTGTTTTGACAACGCTTTGAATAATTTTCATTTTAATTTCCAGTCGCAATTCCTACATTGATTCACATCATTTTGGTATCAGAGCATGGCTAGCATGCTTTGATCATGCTAGATGCATCCTAGGAATCTTCTTTAACTTGTTTTTAAGTTGTCTCATGCATAGCATCATATAGATTAGTTTTGATTGCTGTTCTTTTGCTGTCCTGAAATTCCTGCAGTAGAAACTTCATGTTACATGATCATATTTGAGTGTTTTAAGTGCTGCCATCATCACATTCACTTTCATAATAGTCTAGGCCACTTAGACTTTTGCTGTCCTCTATTTTCTGCACTTAATTTGGCCCTAGATTGTGCTCTAGATAGTGTTAATTTTGCTGTCCACTATTTCCTGCAACTGTCTAACATCCGTTAGTAAGCCTAAAATCACTGTTTAGGTGCTGCCTTCACCTTAGAACGTTGCCAACTCTCTTAGGTGACTTCCCACTTCGTTTGTGCTTGCTGCCCTTGACTCTCCAGCTGCTGTAATCACAATTTCAGCAAGCATTTTAGGGGGTCTAGCTGCTGCCCTTGAACTTAGAAGCCTTCCTAGTAATCCTTAGAACCCAACCATGGATCCCACTCATATGCAAGCAACCTTAGACATGATTGTGAGCCAGTTGGGCTCAATGTCGCAACAAATTAGAGACACCCAAACGAGTGTTGCGGACCTTAAACGTCATACAGGAGAAAGACTAGACAATATTGAACGAATGGGACACCCGGCTATCTACACGCCATCTAGACCTCAATCACCTTATGGCGAAGATGCCCGAACTGAGTACGGACCTCCTAGGGATTACTACCGACCCAACCACCGACCCAATCAAGAACCGGTAGGACGTGACGCGCCCTGGAGGGACAATGATACCCAGCTCCTTAAGAGCATTAAGATAGATGCCCCGACTTTTGACGGAACGTTGGAACCTCAGGTTTTCCTTGATTGGATTAAAGGGATGGACAGTTACTTCAAATGGTACAACATTTCGGAAGAGAAGAAAGTTAGATTTGCTGAGATGAAGTTGACGGGTAGAGCCAACCAATACTGGACTAACGTTGAACACATGAGAGAGACTCGAGGAGAATACCCCATAGCTGACTGGGGAGCGATGAAGCAAGACCTGAAAAGGAAATACCTTCCTCCCTCGTACTACCCAAGACTACTAGATCGTTGGAATAGGCTAACCCAAGGGAGTAAACCCGTTAAGGAATACATCTCCATGTTTGATGATTTCTTAATTCGTTGTAACGGGGAGGAGACCACCACGCCCACACAACTTCTGTCCATGTTCAGAGCCGGATTGAGAGAAGACCTCAGAAATGAACTCTTTGCTAGAGGAATAATTACGTATGAAGCTGCTTGCAGTCTTGTACTAGACTTGGAAGAGTCTAGAAGCCACACCACCAGGACTCAAGACTCTAGACCCAACCCTTTTAAGTCTTCCTCTAGCCAACCGTACAACAAACCCACTGGACCCTCTGGTAGTCGGCCTGCTCCTAGCCAAGTTCAACCTCGATCAGACTATAAAGGGAAAACACCAGAACGAGAGACACCCAAAACCACTGCCGGCACTAAGTGTTTTAGATGCCATGGGTACGGGCACATTGCTTCTCAGTGCTCCAGCCCATTTAAGATCACAATAATTGAGGAAGTGACGGAGGAAGAAGATGAACCTGAAACTGACTTGGTCCACCATATGGACGACGATGAGGAGTTTTTCGACGAGGATGATACTGCTGTTGTTCACTGCCTCCAAAAGATGAACCACTGGGATCTGCAAGTTGTTAGGTGTGCTTTTTCCCAACCTAAGCCTAGCGACGACTGGCAAAGAACTTCAATCTTCTACACTTTCACAAAAATAGGAGACAAGAGTTGTAAGGTCATAATTGACAGTGGAAGTTGTATTAACGCTGTGTCTTCTGCTATGATCTCAAAACTTCAGTTAAGGACCACACCCCATCCAAATCCCTACAAAGTCGCCTGGATCAACTCAACCACTTTAGAGGTGAAAGATAGGAGCCTCGTTCCTATTGAGTTCATTGGATACAAAGAGAAAATCTGGTGCGATGTTTTGACAATGGATGTGGGTCAAATCATCCTTGGTCGCCCTTGGTTGTTCGACAACGATGTGCACATTTATGGACGATCGAACACTTGTGTGTTTGAACACGAGGGCAAGAAGATTAAACTCTTACCCACTCAACCTAAGTCTACCAAGGTAGAAGTTAAACCCAACTCCCTGAAACCCAACACGGGCTTGAACTTATTAACAGCTAAAGACTTAGGTACGGAAATAGAATCAGGAGCCCCTCTGTACGCGTTAGTAGCCCGGGAAGTCAGTATTGATCAAGAAGAACCTATCCCTGAGGAAGTTAAACCACTGCTGGAAACTTTTTCTGATATCTTCCACGAAGATCTGCCCCACCAACTACCACCTCTAAGGGATATTCAACACGCTATTGACTTAGTACCTGGAGCCTCTTTGCCAAATCTTCCCCACTACCGAATGAACCCCACTGAACATGAGAAACTCAAGAAGCAAGTGAATGAATTACTACAACGGGGTTTCATTAAGGAGAGTCTTAGCCCGTGTGCGGTTCCTGCCCTTCTTACCCCTAAGAAGGATGGATCGTAGAGAATGTGCGTTGATAGCCGTGCTATCAACAAAATCACTGTCAAGTACCGCTTCCCGATCCCCCGGTTAGATGACATGTTGGACATGATGACCGGAGCCACGCTATTTTCTAAGATCGATCTTAAGAGTGGCTATCACCAAATTAGAATCCGCCCCAGGGATGAATGGAAGACGGCGTTCAAAACCAAAGATGGGTTATACGAGTGGACTGTAATGCCTTTTGGATTAAGCAACGCCCCGAGTACTTTTATGAGAGAAATGACTCAGATCCTTAGGCCTTTCCTTGGAAAGTTTGTTGTAGTATACTTTGATGATATCCTAATCTACAGTCATTCGGTGGAACAACATTTGAATCATCTGAGACAAGTTTGTGAGATTTTGAAATGAGAGCAGATGTATGCCAATCCTAAGAAGTGCACTTTCCTCACAAATCAAGTAACCTTCCTTGGATTTATCATCTCTTCCCAAGGCATATCTGCTGATCCCGAAAAGGTGCGAGCTATAAATGAGTGGCCAGAACCCAAAAATATTAGAGATGTTAGAAGCTTTCATGGATTGGCCACATTTTATAGGAGGTTTATTCGGAATTTTAGCACCATTGTAGCACCAATAACGGACTGCCTTAAGAAGGAAGAGTTTCTTTGGACCATAGCTGCAACTAGGGCTTTTGAGGAGATTAAAAAGCGAATGACGGAAGCCCCTGTGATGAGGTTGCCTGATTTTTCCAAAGTTTTTGAAGTGACTTGTGATGTGTCTGGAATTGGTATAGGTGGAGTCCTCTCCCAAGAGGGACACCCAGTAGCTTACTTTAGCGAGAAATTGAACGACACCAGGCAACAGTACTCTACCTATGACAAGGAATTCTATGCCATCATTCAGTCCCTTAAGTATTGGCGACACTACATACTACCTCAAGAATTCGTTATCTTTGCGGATCATGAAGCCTTGCGATACATTAATTCTCAAAAGAAACTCAATGCTCGGCATGGCCGTTGGGTTGAATTCCTGCAAGAGTACACGTACACCATTAGACACAAAGCAGGATCTGAAAATAAGGCTGCTGATGCCTTAAGCCGTCGAGTGATGATTACTAGGGAAATGAGTACTGAAGTGATAGGTTTCGATCGACTCAAAGAAGACTACCCAGAATGCCCCGATTTTAGAGAAACCTACTCTGCGCTTACCACTGGGGATGAACGAGTTGTTGGAGATTTCATGTTGGAAGACGGATATTTATTTAAATCACAAAAACTCTGCATTCCCAAAACGTCACTACGAGAATTCCTTGTTTGGGAATTACATGCAGGAGGGTTAGCAGGTCACTTCGGACAAGCCAAGACCATAGCTGCTTTAGAAAACCGATTCTTTTGGCCCAGCTTAAAACGTGACGTTAGTCGACTTCTTAGGAGATGCCACACTTGCCAGCTCGCTAAGCAACGCAAACTAATTGTCCATGGCAGGACGTGAGTATAGATTTTGTTCTGGGATTACCAAAGACTGTAAGAAAGCATGACTCGATTTGTGTAGTTGTCGACCGTTTTTCTAAGATGGCCCATTTCCTCCCTTGCACTAAGACTTTTGATGCCTCCCGCATTGCTAAACTCTATTTCGATGAGATTGTTAGACTACATGGATTACCCAAGACCCAAGACCATCGTTTCCGATAGGGATGTCAAGTTTACTAGCTACTTTTGGAAAACATTATGGCACAAAATGGGCACAAAACTCCAGTTCTCCACAGCCTTCCACCCCCAAACCGATGGACAAACAGAAGTGGTTAATAGAAGTTTAGGAAATCTTCTAAGGACTTTGGTAGGGGAAAATATACGAGATTGGGATTCCAAGCTTCCTATTGCTGAATTTTCTTACAACAACTCCGTCAATAGAACCACTGGTCTGAGCCCTGCTGAAATCGTGTATGGATACCTACCCCGACAACCCATAGACTTGCTTCCCATGAGTCCTAGAGTTAGAGTGTCAGAGTCAGCATCTGCATTTGCATCCCACATACAGGAATTGCATAAAGAAATCAAAATGAAAATTGAACAAAGCAACGCCAATTACAAATTAATTGCTGATCAAAAGAAAAGGTTTAAAGAATTCGAGGTCGGAGACTTTGTGATGGTGCGAATCCGTTCGGAGCATTTTCCTCCCGGATCCGCGAAGAAATTGCATGCGAGAAGCGCCGGACCGTTCAAAATCATTTCCAAGATAAATAGTAACGCTTACGTGCTGGACCTCCCTGAAGGTTTTAACATCAATTCTACTTTTAATATAGAAGATTTAGTAGCCTTCGAGGGACCAGAGTTTAACCCCCACAATCCACTTACAAATGAGCCCTGTGTGAACCCACCTGGTGAGATCCCTAGCCCATCTCCACTTCCCAAATTGCCCCATTTACCCCATGCGGAGAAAATAGAAACCATATTGGATGATGAGATCATTTCCACGAAGGAAGGAGGACGACGAAGGTACCTAGTGCACTGGAAAGGGACACCACCGACGGAGGACACTTGGATGGATCGAGAGGAGTTACAGATCCTAGACCCAGATCTTTTGGAGTTGTACGAGAGTTCTAGAGCTACTCACTCGACGAGGTCGAGTTTTCTCCCACCTGGGGAGAATGATGAGGTCATCGACAGACATTTTAGGCAGGTTTATCAGCGAAGGAATCGTAGATCGACGGCTACGATCGGGAGTTTATATTTTTGATGTTGTCATGTCTTTTATGTTACGTTATTTTATGCATCTTTTATTTCACGTACTAGTGACGATTTCGCCCTTATGAAGGCGTAGTGTTTGTTATAGCCCAAGGGGCATGTGAGTCTTTTCTTTTCATGCTTTGAGACCTTTATAAAGGGGTCTCCTCTTATTGTATGAGGTTAATGCTTGATTAATAAAATTCTGAGATTTTTCCTTTGTCTTCTTGCTTGAGAGCTTGAGAGAAAGAGAGGAGGCCTTGGAGAGGCTCCACCCGAAGTACCCAATAGTCCACCTCGGTGAGCTCTTGGTTTATCTTGTTTTGTTCACTGTTTTCCCTTCCTCCCCATCCCATTCCACTCACCCGAACCACCCCTCCTCCCTCTCTAATTTTCTCTGCAGCCGACCCTCCCAAATTTCCCCTGAGCCCGCCGACTTTCCCTGGCCGTCTCCCCCTTACCGCCAGCTAGACCAGCCGCCGACTCTGCCCAGCCGCCACCCCTCCCCTCCCTCACCCAGCAGCCCGACCTCCCTCCTCCTTGGCTAATCCCGTCGGATTCCCTGCATGGAGAAGTTTGAATTCAGCCATTAAACCCCCATTAATTCCTTCCTAATTTGGCTCCTCAAATTAGTGAGCAATTGATTGAGGTGTAATTACCCGGATTCAAATTCAAATTTTCCCTCTCTCGCTTATTTGTAACCCCCCAATTGATTGAGATCTGAAATTAAAATATCAGATTTTAATTAATCACATGGGGCCCACTCTTTATGAAATTTTCCCATTAATTTCCCCTTACTTTGCCGGCCCCTTCCACCTAGCCTTTCTCTCTCTACTTGCCACATAAGCAACCATTAATCCCCCTCTTAATTCTCCCCTAATACCCACCCCTCCTAATTCAAATTTTGGAAGGTTTCATAGCAATTAATCTCTCCCTCCAACCTAAGACAAAATCTGAAATTCAAATTCAGATTTTCTTCTTGTTCTTCTCTAGCTCACGGCCCAACCAACGTCCCCTTGTCATCTCCCCGCCCTTCCTCGATGTTGAATGGAGCTTGAGTGGGGATTAGTTTTCCACGCCGACGGGAGCATTGATATCCTACGCTCTCCTTGCTTCAACGTAGGATTTGAAGACGACGCCACAATCGAAGAGTACTTGGAGCGAGTCGTTCCGATCCTCGCAAGTATTTTCGACCGACAATTTCGGGGTTACACTTGGACGATCATTGGACGCCATCCGCCACAACCTTCTCCGGTGAATACCTCTCCAGTAACAAAGTCTTTCGTCGCCTTCATCGTAGTGGTGCTCCTCGCATGGTTCTTTCTTCTCCGCTAAATCCCAAGAGTGAACGAGAGAGAGAGAAAGGGTACTCAAGGTGAACTTCTTTATTATTAATTGTGGGATTTTTGTTATGAGCATTTATGTATCTCTTTTATCTTTGAATGTTATGAATTGTTTGGTTATCTCAAAGCAACTCTTCGCCTAAGCAAGTTAATTACCTAGAACGATTTAATCCTTTATTTTGTTGGTAATAAAATTTGTTTTGACAACGCTTTGAATAATTTTCATTTTAATTTCCAGTCGCAATTCCTACATTGATTCACATCAGAGAGTGAGTGTGGTGGAGTGGTGAAGCCATAGGAGAAGGCAAATGGAGTACCCAACAACCCATTAAGGTGAGCTCCTGGTTTTTCCCTTGTATCTCTTCCCCTTTCTCTCCTTCTTCTTCCTCCCTAACTGCCGTTCAACCCCTCTTCCTAGGGCTGCAAACGAGCCGAGCCGAGCCGAGTATGTGAGTGTTCATGTTTGTGTTCATTTAATATCAGCTTGTTCAAGTTTGGTTCATGTTTGTTCGAGCTTTAGCGTTTGTGTTCATGTTTGGTTCATTTAAATTAAGGAGTGTTCATGTTCGGTTCATGTTCGTTTGTTTAGTGTTTATTGAGCTTGTTCGCGAACATATTTAAGGAATTTTTTTAACTATCAAACAAACACGTTCATGAACATATCTATGAACAAACACATTTATAATAAAGCAATTGTCTATGTAACAAAGGTAATGATTATTTATATTTATTAATTCTATAGTCAAATATTAATTATTTTTATCGAGCCTATTCACGAGTTCAAAATTGAACACGAATCTAGTTTTTATCGAGCTTCTTATCGAGCTTAATGTCGAGCTTGTTCACGAACTTCAAATGATGTTGTTCGCGAACATAAATGAGCCGAACACATTAGTGTTCAAGTTTGTTTATTTAAGAATCGAGTATTTAAAATATTGTTCAAGTTTGTTTGTTTAGTTAATTAAACAATCGCAAACGAGCTTTAATCGAACCAAACATCGAGTAGCTTGTCGAACGTTTGGTTCGCTTGCAGCCCTACCTCTTCCCCTCCCTTTCTTGGCCAGTCACCCCTTCCCCTTCCACCGCCCACGGCAAGCCCACCACCACCACCTCCCCATCTAAGTTCACAATCCAAATTTTCCCAAATATGAAATTTTCACCTTTGGGATTCTAATTGGACCTCACCCACTCTTGGAACTCTTCATGCTAATTAATGGGGAGTTGACCCATTAATTGCAAAGTTCAGTTTTCCCTCTCCCAAAACTTCTTTTCCATTTTCCAATCCCACTCTCCCATTTCCCTAAGCCCCACCACTCTAATTAACCTCACACCATTCCTAATCTCCCCAAAATAGAAAAAACCATGGCCTCCCTCCTTCCATATTTCGGCCAACATCTCTTCTTCTCCACTATGAAGCAAGAAACAAGGAAGGCACTATGAAGCAACCCTTTGAAGATCAACTGGCCGAGACCACACCACATTTGAAGGAATCTTCCCTACGATGCAAATACCTAAGTCTTTCTACTCTTACTTCATACATTTAAGTAGATATCTTTGAAGTACAATTCACTGTGGCATCACTATTTTCATGTTTATTTAAATCAGCTAGCTTCATAAATCATTGAGATCATGGTTCTTGTAGTGGCTAATCTATGTTAAATGTTGAATCTTTTTTTTGCCAAACTCATGTTAGCTAAGTATTGATTTGATTTATCCTTTTGAATTCTAGAACTTTGGTTGTGGTTAATTACTATTTGTGGAATGCCTTTATTATTTGTTTTGAACCTTGTTTTATGCATCCCCATGATTAATATCTTGCTGAATTTAAATTCAACCAGTGTTTAATTTCATAATGCAAGTATCACATGCTAGTCCTACATTTATAACATTTTAAAGCTTATCAAATTATTGTTATATAACTTGCAGATGATCTGATGCGAAATTCCTCTTTAGGATCAATAACAGGTGTAACTTCCATAATCCAAGCAAAAATGTCTTGATTTCATCATGAAAATCTACAATAAAAATCTCTCCTCTTAGAGAGTAAAGAACTAACTCCTATCAACATATATAATGCTCATTCAATAGTGAAATGTCAAAAATTCCTCTAAGACGCCCTTTGTAGCATATTTTCATATCGAAAATGAAGTTCTCAATGTATAAGGTCATTGATGGTCATAGTTGAGCTTGCCTTAGATAAAAAGTCTATAACATTTGTTGATTTTGCGTACTTCGCCAACTCCCAAAGATTAACTTTGGGGGAGGGTTAGGGTTCTCCCAAAGATAGTAATATAGTATTATAAGTCAATTTTGACTTGACCATGATAAATTGTACCAAGTGGATAGCTTTTCGAGGAATTTTTTTGGGAGTAAGAGGAAGAGTGATTGTTCCCTTTACTCTTATGGGTTGATTATCAAAACCATATAATGGTCTAGTAGCTCGCTTAAGCTTCTCTCTTCCCATGTCCAAGCTAAGGAATGTGGAGTAGAATACATCAACATAGCTTCTATTATTGATTAGGATTCTCTTAACATTATAGCAAGGATTACTAATCTTAGCGTTGATCAGTAGTGGGTTCTAATGTAGAATTTGGATCCCCTCCAAATTAGAATTATTGAATAAGATAGAATGATAAATGCAAAATTTCTTTAATATTGGCCCAGGTGTGGTAAGAAGAACTTGAGGAGGTAGTAAGGGTCATCCAACTATAGTATTGATTTATTTAACCATTTGTCGATTTATCTATTGTTAACTTTGTTGATTTTGCCTTAAGATGAGGTGGTTTCCCGTACAAGTAGGTCGATTTTGAATAACCTAGCACCTTGTTGGATTAATCTCTCAATTTTCTCTTTCAATTCTTGGCATCCCTTAGTACATACTCAGGACTATGATGAAAAGGACAATATTACTACAAATTTTCCAAAATTTGTTTTACAAAATTGAGCTACTTAATGTTTTCTCATCACATATGGCCATTAAAATATTATCATCAGATATATTTAGTTCTCCATATTCCTTCAACTACTTATGTTCTTTGTTTTGAAGGGGTGGGTTTTGCTATATTGTTATTAGATTGATCGAGGAGAAAAAAATTGATTTATTGGTTGCTTATGCTTTTTTTGTTGAGATTTTTTATTTACACTTGCTTGACAATTCTTTCATTTGCTAGATGATTACTAAAACTATTTAGATATACATTGACAACCTAATCAACATTAATTTGTGCTTCCACTCTATGAATAATATTAGTATAAGAGAAAATAGCTTCTTGCATTAATGACGAGTAGAAAGATCCAGGGTGAAGATCTTTAAGAAAAAGGCCCCGCAATAACTTAAGATTCACTCCTTGAATTATATCATATTGTTATGGTACTCTCTATTGCCCAATCTCCTCCAATAGCTAAGGTATTTGGGCTTATTACTCTTCCATCATGTGTATTCGATCATCCATGAGTCTCATGGGTATAATTTTGTTCATTTCGATGTTCATGATTGTCTCACATATTTTTGATTTGATGAGTTGGATCTAGAAAATCTACTTCCAACGATATCACTGCTATTAGCCATTGTACTGCTAGGATATTGGAATATGATTATCATAGATTGCGACGGTACTAATAGATGCAAGCTCATAAATAGGACAATAATACTGTAAAATCAATTTTAAGCACATATGAAACAGTAATAGAAGATTAAAAAACACTAAACCAGCAACCATCGTGAAATCATCAACCATATGAACCACAATCTGAGATGGAATCAGATATAAAATAAGAAAAAAAATCAAACATATGAGACAACAAACTGATATCGAGAGGGAATCTCACCTGTATTTCATTGGTCTGCGTTAGTGGCGGCCGTAGCTGTGGGCGAAGGGTGTTCATCACGAGGAGGTTGCGGAGAGAGGGAGGGGAGGGGATTGGAGCCCTTGATGATCCAACCGAGGGCGAAAAAGGAGAGGCCGGCAAGTATAGCTGTGCCCCAGGCTTGGGAATACCATCTACTGTATTGGCGGATGGCGAACCGCCATTGATCGCGGAGTGTTGCTGGATCGGGGTTAACCGAGTCCGGTGGGTTAGGGTACTTCCGGACCTTCCACGCCGCCTCCGATGAATCTCCAGTGGAAAATTCAGGTGGCCGTAGGGACTGAGGCTGAGGACTCGGAGTTTTCTTCACCGACGAGGTCGAATTCTGCTCCTGCTCCGACATTTTGATCCACTTCTTGGCTTTGGTCAGTGTTCAGTATGTACGTAATCCAATTGTTCAGCTTGGCCGCTTGATGGCTGAAAGTTGATTTAAAAATTAAAAAAAAAAAATTATGTAGACATTACTTTTATTTCAATTAATTTAAAATATAATCACGGTCTTCTTAATTTTTAAGTAAATATGGTTTAAAATGTGAATTTAAAGTTTTGAAAATAGCATTCGATATAAATTTCATAATAATTGAAATATCATAAAAAAATTATCTTGATCAGGCACGAATCTTGAGACAAAAATTGAGTTGGAAACTTAAAAAAATTAAATAGGAGACCATATGAACTTCGATTTCAATAAATTTATAGTTGAATTGAACATCTCGGAAATACAAACCCAACGATACCAAATTCAACCCAATCCGAGCTCAAATGGGTCCGAAGACCCGAAGCGCATTTGGATAGTTCAATCCATAATTTGGATTAACAAACGATTTCCAAATATGACATGCTTATAGTCGAATCGAGCAGCTCGATGAGACGAGTACAACAAGCCCAAGATCGTCAAATTATGATATCATTAAGACATTCAAATATCCATTAAATGGTCTACGAACAAGAGATTCAACATCGGTCGTCCATTAAAACCACTCCAAAATTACCTTTGATCTTCCTCCTATTTACTAGTCATGCTACTCTCAGAAAACTATAAATATGCCTCTGATTTCTCATAGAAAGAGAACCCCAAAGGGGGGCGGGGAGAAGCAGATCCAAGCAAGAAGAGAAGAGAAGGAAGCAATGAAAAGAAGAAAAAGACTCCTCGACCACTGCCGGACTTTCACCCGGCAGCCGACCAACACCGGAGTTCTGCCCGATCACCAACTTACACCGAAATTAACCAAAGGAAGAAAATGAAGTGAATCCTCCTTGACCATGTTGGACATCCGACCATTGTTGGATTTCTACCCTACACCGGACTTCCGCCAATCATCGGACTTATGCTTGTCGCCGAACTTCCACCCGACGTCAGACTTCTGCCCGTCATCACATTTCTACTCGTCTCCGGACTTCTGCCCGTCGCTGGACTTCTACCCAACCGCCAACTTACGTCAGACTTCTACACGTCTACCAACTGCCAATTAATGCCAATTTTTTTGCCCGACCACCAATTAATGTCGGACTTTTGCAAAGCAACCAATTGATGACGAACCTCCATCGCCTTCTGACTACAGTCCTTCCGACCTCCGTCGCCTGCCAACTATGGCCTTTATGACCTCTGTTACTAGATAACAGTCCTTCTGACCTCCGTTGCCCGCCGACTACAATCCTTCTGACCTTTATCACTAGACAACGGTCCTTCCGACCTCAATTGCCCGCCGACTATGATCCTTCCGACCTCCGTCACCACATAACAGTCTTTATGATATCCGTCGCTCGCCGACTATGGTCCTTACTACCAAACAAATACATCAACAGCGATTCTTCCTATTTCCACCATATAACACACTCCATATGATGTATATTTATTACATCAAGCCAAGGCCTTACCCCCAATGAAGTGCATCATTTGTAATCGACTCCAAATAATAGTGGATTCATTTAAACTAGGTTAGATCCCATGATTTTTCCCCTTTTTAGGGGTTTCCAAGAAAAAATCTTGGTGTCTCTTATGAATGCTCCACCATCTCTTTTTATCTGTATGCGTATTGGATCTTCGTATAAAGCTAATACATTAAAATTTATATTTCTCTACCGCCACAAATATTCTATGACACAATAGTTTGATGCCGTCTGTGGGAACATCGTTCTCGACTGGGGGGAAATTTTTGTTCCAATCTTAAAAGGTCGTTTGTATCAACGTCCTAGCATCAGTTATTGCTACATCAATTTCATAGGAATTAAATATGGACAAGAGGGTAACCTTGACTACAACCGTGGTTAAGAAGATTCCTCCAACTCTTCTAATATATAAGACAATATCTTGGGATCATAAAGCTTTTAAAAAATGCAATGATGCTTCTAATAAATTTTAAGCTTTATACAATCTATTACAAGACTTCTACTCTTTGAGCAAGGTCTTAATCTCGACCTCAAAAGATAGTAACAATCTAAAGATAAATCATTCTTTACCTTTAATTTGGGATACACGTGGCGTTCACCCCCTCCAAATCATTGTAAAATTGATCCCAGGGGGATTCGATTCGACCTCTTCCATACAATTTAATATCATCGAGTAGGGCTCTGACATATAACCTCATATAAGTCATACATCCTTGATGTATTCTCTATACCTCTTCCATATATGCTAACATCATTAAGCATTGCTATAACATAAAACTTTGGATAGGTCATACATTATTGGTGGATTCTCTCGACCTTTTTCATATAGGTTAACATCATCGAGCATGGCTCTAACATACAACCTCGGATAGGTCATACATCTTTGGTGGATTCTCTCGACCTCTTTCATATAGGTTAATGTCATCGAGTAGGGCTCTAACATAAAATTGCAGATAGGTCATACATCATTGGTGGATTCTCTTGATCTCTTTTATATATGTTAATATAATCTAACAGGGCT
The DNA here is from genome assembly GCA_022539455.1 of Dendrobium nobile. NCBI lineage: Eukaryota > Viridiplantae > Streptophyta > Magnoliopsida > Asparagales > Orchidaceae > Dendrobium > Dendrobium nobile. The sequence goes on along the minus strand of CM039722.1, from coordinate 35,702,633 downwards.
CTTATATATAACCGTAGATAGGTCATACATCTTTGGTGGATTCTCTCTACCCCTTTCATATAGGTTAACGCCATCGAGCAGAGCTCTGACATATACAACCTCAGATAGGTTATACATAATTGATGGATTCTCTTGACCTCTTATATATATGTTAACGTCATTGAGTAGGGCTCTGACATTCAACCTAGGATAGGTCATACATCCTTGGTGGATTCTCTCAACCTCTTCCTCATAAATTAACATCATCGAGCAATGCTCTGACATACAATCTCAGAAAGAGCATAAATCCTTTATGGATTCTTTAGACCTCTTCTATAGAGGTTAACATCATCGAGCAATGCTCTGAGTAAATAATATTCTATCTATAAAGATTCCATGAAAGAAAGTTGTTGATAAAATCATCAATCATATGAAAACCTTAGCCGTCTAAAAAAGCTTAAAATATCATGAGGACTATATATCAAAGTATATCTCAAAGATGCATAAACAACTTAGTTTCCTCTGGAGGACAAGTTCATTTTAAATAAAAAATAAGCATTAAGTTAATACAATAATCTCAACTTTATATATAATATCAATGGAGTTACATAAATTAAACATCAGATTCAAGTGTACATCTATTCTTACTAGAAGCTGAAATTAAAAGTGCATCGACATTATCTGTATAAGTTAATGTCATCAAGAAGCAAACAACTTCAAAAAGGGTAAATATAATTGATGGATTCTATTGACCTTCTTCAAAGAAAAAATTTTAACCTGGTCATCATCAGGTACCCACTTAATTGATACTATTAGTGTGTCGTCAGACTACTAACATGGCACACTGCTTCGACTCCAATCAGGGATATATAATATTCACACATGTTTGTATAAATGTCTAGTGCCTTAATACAATGCAACTAGTCCACCGCCATCATCGACCCTTCATCTGATGTCCGTCATTGGTCCTTTACTTCATATCAACCATCACCAGCTTCTCGCTCGACTGCTATTAGCAACACAACCTCCAACTATCTCCTTCAGTTCTCTACGCCTCCATCAATCGATATCAGACTTCTACTTGACAACTCTCCACCCCTCCATCGATCGATATTAGACTTCTACTTGATCGTCGATTGCCTCTTGATTTCTGCTCAAACATCATTAAACTTCTTGTTGTATACTAAGAACCAGTGGTTCTCCTCTCGGGTATTATTACCACCAGATCTTCTCAAATCACCCTTGCAGGCAAATAATATTTGATTTTCATCTGTCAAGGATAGTTTTCATCATGAATTCTTCTATAAGAGAGGGGCACTAAATTTTGATAGGGGATAACACTTATCTCAGACAATGGAATGCCTCTAATATAAGAAGAAAACTAGAAGAGATGACAATAGAAGGAAAAATAAATTCCAACTTCTACACAAGGAGAGGGGTATTGAATTTAAGTAGGGATGCCACCTACTAAAAATACTAGAATGCCTCAACTATAAGAGAGTTAGAGGGAGAAGGGAAGAGAAGAGAGGAGCAATTTTTATCCTACCCCAAGGGGGTATTTATATGACTAAAATGGGGGGATAATGTTCAGATTTGGGGGGGGGGGGGGGAGGTGGAAAATTTACCTCAATTTTCTTTCATAATTTTTTGAATTCTAGAAGTTTTTTGAAATTTATTGGACCCACATATGATAATTTTGGAATTATGAAAAAAATTTTGTGAGGCCCACAAAAACTGGAATGGGTACTATAGCAAACCACAGTTACTGTAGCATTGAGGGTTACTATAGCAACCAAAAGAAATGAAGTAAATTTTTTTTTATGAACGTAACTACATACAATTTAATAATAGGCTGCATGCTATGATTGCGTGCCCCAAGGGGCATGCCCTTTCATCTGTTGGCGGTGGCATCTGTTGGCGGTTGGCGGTTGTCGGCGGTTGGCGGCCAGCTTGTTGTCCGGTTTAGCTATTTCGAGCCCGATTTTTTGGCATGGATAGTCCAAATCAGACATTTTTGGGGTCTCTGGAACCATATTTGGCGTTCCATATCCAACTTTCACACTTTTGAAGTTCAATGGAGCTTCTATAAACAATTTCTAGCAATTTTAAATGTTTTCAACACAATTTTCTGTCAATTTTTGTGATTTGCTCAATTTGAAATTTTGTGACAAGTATTTTTGGACTTCTGGAGCTTCGATGTCCGAAAATATGGAGGCAACTAATATATCATAAAAAAATAATCTTGATCGGGCATGAATCTCAAGGCAAAAATAAAGTTGAAAATTCAAAAATTAAATTGGAGACCATCTAAACTCTGATCTTAGCAAACTTACAGTCGAATTGAACCTCTCGGAAATACAAACCCAACAATACCAAATTCAACCCAATCCAAGCTCAAATGGGTCCAAATCGAAGACTCGAAGCGCATTTGGAAGGTTCAATTCATAATTTGGATTACCAAATGGTTTTCAAACGTGACATGCTTATAGTCGAATTGAGCAGATCGACAAGACGAGTCTAATAAGCTCAAGAGCATCAAATTATGATATCATTAAGACATATAAATATCCTTTAAATGATCTATTATCGAGGGATTCAACATCGGTTATCCATTCAAACCACTCCCAAATTACCCTTGATCTTCCTCCTATTTACTTGCCATGCCACTACCATAAAATTATAAATAGACCCCTCATTTCTCATAGAAAGAGACCCCAAAAGGGGTGAAAGAAGGAGGCCCAAGCAATAAGAGAATAGAAGGAAACAAGGAAGAAAAGGAAGAGAAGGAAGAGACTCCTCCTTGACCACCGCCGAACTTTCACCCAGCATCCGACCAACGCTGAAGTTTTGCCCAATCACCAACTAACGCTGTAATTAGGCAAGGAAGTAAGAGGAAAATGGAGACAAGGAAGAGACTCCTCCTCGACCACATCAGACTTTCAGTCGTAGTTGGATTTGTACCCGACACCAGGCTTTCGCCTATTGCCAGATTTACGCTTGTCACTAGACTTCTACCCGACATCGGACTTCTTCCCGTTGCTGAATTTCTACCCATCTCCAGACTTCTGTCTGACCACCAACCTACACCAGACTTCTATACGACTACCAACTAACATTGGACTTCTACTTAATTGCCAATTAATGCCAATTTTTCTACCCGGCCACCAACTATTGTTAGACTTTTGCAAGGCCACCAATTAATGTCGGACCTCCATCACCTTCCAACTATGGTCCTTTCGACCTCTATTGCTCACCAACTATGGCCCTTCTGATCTCTGTCACTAGACAATGGTCCTTTCGACCTCTGTCGTCTGCTGACTACGATCCTTCTAACCTTTATCACTAGACAACAATCCTTCCGACCTCCATCACCCATTAACTACGATCCTTTCGACCTCTGTCGCCACACAACGGTCTTTATGACTTTCGTCATCCGCCGACTATGGTCCTTATGACCAAACAAGCACATCAACAATGATTCTTCCTATTTCCACCATGTAACACACTCTGTATGATGTATATTTATTACATTAAGCCACGACCTTCCCCCCAATGAAGGGCCTCATTTGTAATTGACTGCAACATAGGCTTTGATACTACAATAATGCTTTCCTGGTATTGCTGCACTCACAAACATAGGACTATAACACTCTAGTTTAAAATTTCTTTAGATTTTCAAGTTAAAATTATTTTTATAATTTTAGGCCATTACAATAGGTATGGTTATATAAAGAAAAAATAAAATAAAAAAGTACAACACTATGTAGAATACCCGTATAGTGCAACACACCCCTTAAACACATGTCACCCCTTTGGTGTACACCTACACCAAAGATTTAACAAACCTCAATGATGAAAACTAAGAGTGAAGGAAAGAGAAGGACCTATTACCAACATTTAAATAAAGAAAACTTAGGAAAATTCTTGCATTATTATTTGTAAAAAAAATTTCATTATAATTTTGTTATAATTGTATTGCATTTGGTTAAGAGTGCACTGGAGTGGACTTGAGTGCACCCAAGTGTTCATTTATATGTGTAATTCAGAATATCCTAGTGAGTGAGAAGTGTCACATGTTGGCTTTTTAGACATGAAGTTGACAACTAAGTGAATGGATAGAGTAGTTTTGGTGGTTAATCTAATGGGTGGCTAGGCATCTCTTCACTCCCAAACTCCCTAGTTTAAATCCTATATTGTATGTGTATTTAAAACTTATTTTGCAAATGAAAAGAGGAGTTGATTATGTGAAGAAATTTTTTAATTGAAGAAGAAGGTTTGGTGGCTTTACCTAAGGGAGGAGGCTTGGTGGCTTGCTCCTTGGACATGATTTGGTGATCATATCCTTTATATGCGACTTTGGTGAGCCTTATGTTTTATCTGTGATTCCCGAAGATCTAATATAAAAGAATTATCTATTTAATCTCTTAATTATTTTACTAGAGCCACTAATTTTTATTAATTTACTAAAATTAAGCTAAAGAAAGCATATACATCAAAATATTTTACTATATTCATCATTCATCCAAAATTCATAAACATTGGCTAGAAGTTAAATTAATAAATTAGTATTTATTTAAATATTTTTGACTACACACACACACACACACAAAACAAAACCATATATGAATATTCTATTCGGTCTCCTTCCACTAGATCCTGACCCCTTCCTAAAAAATATAAAAGCCATAGAGTGAGCTAACAACTCAATAGGTTACTAAAACCTACCATCATAATCAATGCACTATAATTGAAAGAATATCATGTAATAATTCAATCCATGTCAGTCTAATCACTTAACAATAAGAATAAGAAACAATTAATTTGAACGATGATATTCCGTATGAATAATAAAAACCAATATAAACAATAAACTTATAATCAATGAGCAGTGGCCATATAAAGATCTTTATGTTCTATCATTCATATACCCTTGTCAAGTTATGACACAACAATTCTATTGTGAATGTATGCATATTTATACATTATGCTTTCTTTAAATCTATATAACATTTCATATACATGTATATATACCTATATTTATCTTAAATATGTAGTACAATATCAATTAAATGTATATCATATTCTCTATCAAATAAAAAGTATCATATATATTGTCTTTGTACTAATCATATAAGGCTTAGGTGACCATTCTTATTATATATCTTATCAGTCATGTCATGTATCATATGTATATTATTTTATATCATGTTATTTATGCAACTTATCTGGCTACTTATAAATTTTTTCTTGCTTCAAGTTCAGTAGGCCCTTCAGACCATATAAGAATCAATCTCAATCATATTAGTCCTGTTATCATGAAACATTCTCATATCACATATCATAAGTTAAGTAGCTTTCATGTAAGAAGTCATCACTTTATGCCCATTGTCATATTATGTCTTATCAGTCAATATTTTTATATCTCACTTTTAATATCACTTAGGATTATATCATAAATTTTATTTAAAAGAAAGCTCATTAGTTCACCCTCATATACAAGATAATATATATCTAGCTGTAATAATTGTAAAATTTTTCAGGAGTTATTATAAGTTAAAATCACAAACCGAACATTGATATTATAATATTTTAATTACTTTATTTTTTTTTCAAAAATTTTGGGCACTGGTGAAAATCCTTAAGAAATTGACACATGTTGATATAAATGGGGATTATGGGACTGTTAGGTGTCTGTTTTGCAAATTAATTTTATCAAAATTTTTTAAATAAAATGAGCTATTCCATGGATATTTTTCTATAAGTTTTGAAGCTTCAAAAGAATTATAGGAATTTTAAAATAAAAAAAAAATAAAAAATAGGGAATTTAAAAGGAAAATTAGTTAAATTAAATAATTATTCTAATGTTATATATTATTTTATTATAAACATTAAAAGCCACTTAATGTTTATTGAATAAGTTTTTTTTTTTTTAATTTTGGCAAACAAAGGTTTGTTAAGGGAAATTTGAGAGGTGTTTAAGTAGAGAGAAAATAAGAAGCTAGATTTGTATGTCACTGAGTGATTTTCATTAGTCGAGCCAGTTGAGAGATTTTCTCGACTCATTGTATGGAACTTTTATCCTATTTTTGATATCATGAATTTTGCATTTTTGATATTTTTTTTGATCAAATTTTATTTCTATTATAAAAAAATAAGGATAATTTTATATTGATAAAACTTTCAACTCGTAACTTTTTATATATTATAGAGATTTAGATTATAAACTTTTTGAGTATTTATTTAAGATTTTTATCGGGTAATTTTTAAAATGCAATAATTTTTTCATATTCAAAATTTTATTTTGACATCTAAAATAGTTCTTTAATTAAATAAAAGCTTCAAAATGTTATTTTATACAATTCTTAATAATTTGGTTAATTTTAAAAAATTTGAATATTTGCTTAGTAAGATTTTTTTTGCTTACCCACTATAAGAAAATCACTAATTTTTTGCAGTTTTTCAGTTGAATAATTTTTTTTAAATTAAAAAAAAATAAAAAAACCAAGCTACCCACTGCCCTCCTATGCTACTGCCAGACTGACTGCTGCCCAACCTGCCAGCTTGGTTGCAGTCTACCCAACTGCTTGCCGCTTTGCCCACCAGGCTGCCTGCCCCACCCCTATGCTACTTGTGAGGCTGCCGACTTCCTTGCCCACCAACCCGATTACCTGCATTGCCTGGATGATTGAGCTGCCTGCATATGCTGGGATTCAAAGTGAGTATGATTTCAAAGACCCAACTAGTTTACTGGAAGGCCAAAAGTGTTTAAATGACACACTTTTTTATTTAAATTATAAGAATTAAAATCCAACAAAGAAATCGATGGAGAAAGTCCGCTGGGAAAATGTTGGAAAGCCCCTAGAAAGTCACTGATAATCATCGATTTTCCTGTAGTGAACATTATAATATTTTGACACTTTTTGAATTAAACTTAATTATACTTTATTTATTGTAATGCAATAGGAATGAATGTATATATGTGATTGAGATTATTGTTGTAGTACTTTGATAATAATAATGTGTGTATAAAAGATAAATAAATACTGGTTGACTCATTAGTTGGAGACTGATTGACTTATACAAGATGGTGAGCAAACGAGTTTTTTTTTAAATACTGTGGTTTAGCATTATTCTCTACTAATTTACATGATACTTATTGAGAGTTATAAGGAGATGATTACTATGCTATTGGGCAAAGAGTGATGATTCTATTTACTGAGCTAATAGTTTACTAACACTGGTATAATACTAAAAACACTATGATAGTCAAAATTCTTACTTATTTAGTATGACTACTGAAATGAATATTATTGAGGCATTATTCATAATATTATATGGATATATTATTAATATTATTACTGATTTATTGATACAAAAAATATGATATATATTTTAAGCATGTGATCTAAATAATATACTAAGAATGAGATTAAGATACTGATTTAATAATGATATAAAATAACTGGATAACATGTGTACACTCATATATGATTTTACTATATTGATTTAATATTGATAGTCTTTATAATTTGATCTTATCACTTTATATGATTTTTCTATTGATTATAGTATTGATATGATGATTGCTTAGTAATTTGATGCTCATACTGATTTACTATCTTTCATATCATACAGTTTTAATATTTTTATACTGATTCAATAATTATATCAATATAACTACTATGAATTAACTGTTTGAATAGTTGCTATTTGAATGAGTTATATTTATGCAACTTATGTAGTTTTGATGATTCCAAACATTATTGTTCAAATGTATAGTTATCTCCTAACAATTTCAGAAGATTTGCACTTGCTCTTGTGTGTACTAACATTTCAGGAAAATCAGACTCCAGACTACGAAAACTTCAATTCAAATTCAACATGAGATATTATGTATAATTGATGTTTATCTTTTCTTTGAATTAACTTTGAAAGGGAGTGATTGTAATTGAGTGAATAAAATCTCACACACACACACAAATAAGGAGATCTTGAAATTCTATACTGATCGTACAGGACGATATTTATCGTACTGGACGATCTGTCAGTTATCTCCTATAGAGCACTTGGAACGAATAGGAACTTGCCTTGAAAAATTTTCTAAGTCCTATTCGTCCAGGACGAAATTTATCATCGTCCCAGGCGATGGGTTCTCTGCAAAATTTTCGTCCAGACGAATGTTACCATCGTACGAGGCGACCAGTCCTCTGGAAAATTTTCGTCCCGACGAAAATAAATATCGTACAGGACGATCAGCTCTCTGGAACTTTTTTCGTACAGACGAAAACAAGTTATCGTCCGCGGCGATAGGTTCTCTGGAAAATTTTCGTCCAGACGAAATAAATAATCGTCCAGGACGATAGGCTCTCTGGAAAATTTTCGTCCAGACGACCACATTTTCGTTCAAACGACAAACCGACTTAGAACAGTTTTCAGCAGTTTCTAGAACCGACCTTGCAATAACCGTTCGTACTGGACGAACCAAGTTCGTACAGGACGATCAGATGTACGAAGTCAGTTCGTACACATATACAAATTGGGTCGTTTCAGATCGTTTAAGTAAAATCGTCCAGGACGATCCAGAATCGTACAGGACGATCCACTGCGTACAGAATTGAAAATTTGCAGTTTTTGGGCGGTTTCACTTGTCTTTTATATAAATAGTCCAAATTAGACTGCCACCCAATCTTTTTGTCATTTGATCTTCGTGCCTTTTGAGAGAATAGCCAAGGAGAGAGTGGAAGAGAGCATTCAAAGGAGGATTCCTACCACTGGAGCTAGAAGGCTTCACTTGGATTGCTAAGGTAAGAGTCTCTACTTGTGAAATTGGTTTTCTTCACTCTTTTTCTTTCTTCCTTCTAGATTCTTGTGAGAAGATCATTCAAGAAGGTCCGGTTCTCTGCCGACACTTGGAGAGTGTGAACAGACGAAGGGTTCTCTGCCCACACTAGGAGAGTGTGAAAGGACGAAGGGTTCTCTGCCCACACTAGGAGAGTGTGAAAGGACGAAGGGTTCTCTGCCCACACTAGGAGAGTGTGAAAGGACGAAGGGTTCTCTGCCCACACTAGGAGAGTGTGAAAGGACGAAGGGTTCTCTGCCTACACTTGGAGGGTGTGAAAGGACGACGGTTCTCTGCCGACACTGGGTTTTGTGTAAAAGGACGGACGGTTCTCTACCGCACCTGGGAGTGGTGAAAAGAGTGTGTTGTAAGGGCTTCTCCGCCTTGCTGTGGGTGCAAAAGGAGAGTCACTATTGGTATTAGTGCAATACTCAGAGGGTGCCTCTGAGGAGTGGATGTAGGTCTGGTTATAGACCGAACCACTATAAATCTGGTGTCATTTACTTTATAGCTTTTACGTTTCCGCACTTTTAAAATTCAGTTTTAACAACTCTGTGGTTGAAAAATATTTTTCTACTAACTTTAAAAAAGAAAATTTTATTTCGGTTCAACTTTATTTTTAAGAGGGTTTAAAATTTTAAAAACTACCAATTCACCCCCCTCTTGGTAGCCTTGGGACACTTACTTAGGCTTAACAACCTAATTACTGGACTCAACAAGTGGTATCAGAGCAGAGTTTCAAAATCATAAGTTTGAACTACTTTTTGATTAACGTAGATGGCTACATTTGGAAACCGAAACACACCTGAGGGTTACTCTATCACTAGACCTCCACTGTTTGATAATATTCCTTTTGATTTTTGGAAAACACGCATGTCTACTTTCTTACAGTCACTTGATTATCGCATGTGGATGCTAGTCCAGGAAGGTTACACAAAACCAACTAGATTAGTTGATGGAATTAGGGTAGATACACCCTATGCAGATTGGACTATAGAAGAACGTGACTTAGCACAATTAAATGCGAAATGTTTAAATAGTTTCTTTTGTGCTTTAAAATCTGAAGACTACATGCGAGTTTCCACTTGTAAAAGCGGAAAAGACATATGGGATAGACTTTGTATTACTTATGAAGGGACAAATGAGGTTAAGCAATCAAGACTCAATATCTTGTTACATGACTACGAACTGTTTCGCATGAAACCTAATGAATCTATATCTGACATGTACACAAGATTCACTCAAATTGTCACCTCTTTGCATGCACTTGGTAGGGAATTAACTAATGCTGAAATGGTAAATAAGATTCTTCGTTGTTTACCTACTACATACGATGCTAAAATTACTGCAATTACAGAGTCAAAAGATCTGAACATTTATTCTATTGACAATCTTCTTGGTTCACTCATTGCTTACGAGCAAGGAGTAAGTCAAAGAAAGATTGATGCAGGTGAACCAAGAAAGGACAAGAATCTTGCATTAAATGTGGAAGAGTCAGAAAGTGAACACTCACAACCTGAGGATGAAGACGATATAGCACTGATGACTAGACAATTCAGAAGCTTTTTAAAGAGGAAGCAGAAGAGACGCCAGCAATGGAATAGAGGTAAGTATAACAAAAATGGCAGGGTTTCTAATGAATTGATTTGTTATGAATGCAGGAAACCAGGTCATATAAAAACTGATTGTCCAAAACTTAAAGCCACTCCTAGCAAGGAGAAGGTAGAGGAGAAACCAATGGTAAAAAAGGGCAAGAAGAAGTTTCAAAAGGCTTTTTGGGCGGACTCAGCTTCAGACTCATCTGAGACTGAAAACGAAGAAGAAGTCACCAACCTTTGCTTGATGGCAGATAAAGCTGAACAATCAGATCAAGAAGAGGTATGTGATTTAACATATGATGAACTGTTTGAAGTTTCTGAACACATGCATGATGCATATAGGAAAACTAAAAAGATGCATTCTAGTTTAGTTTTAGAATTGGAAGAGCTTAATAAGGAACACGAAATCCTTAGGAAAGATCATGCTTTAATTGATAGCAACCACATGAAACTACTTGATGAATATGATGACTTGAATAAAAATTTTGAAAATTTAAAATCATCCTATGCTGAACTTGAAAAAGAATTTAAGAAATTTAAGGATGAATCTGAGCACAAGACATATAGAATCAATTATACAAATCGAATCTTGGAGGATATGAATTCATTTTACAAACTTACTATAAGAGCTCTCGAGGATAATAGGAACCCCCCTAAACTTGAAGATTTTACAAATCCTAAATATTATCCTAAATTCATGAAATCCCTTAGAAGACAATCATATGAAAGAAAACATAGGAATATTTTTCCTAATGTTAAATGTAACAATTGTGGATTTTTGGGACATATATCTCACACCTGCACTTTAAAGATGAAACCTAATTTGGTGTGGAGAACTAAGATGCATAAACCTAGACATATCACACATGCATCTGATTATAAATTTCATAAAGGTGAACCCAAACTAGTTTGGGTTCCCAGGTCTAACAATTGAGAATTTTGCAGGAATACTCTCACACAAGACCTCGTGAGAGTATATGGTACCTGGACAGCGGATGTTCTAAGCACATGACTGGAGATACTGCTCAATTCATAACGCTGGAAGCCAGGAGTGGAGGCAAGGTTACACTTGGAGATAATACCACAAAGAAGGTGGTTGGATCAGGTATGATTGGAAATTTGAAAAACTTTTTCATAGATAATGTTTTATTAGTTGAAGGCTTAAAACATAATTTGCTTAGCATAAGTCAGCTATGTGATAAGGGCTATAATGTAAAATTTTTACCTACTAGCTGCATAATTAGCCTAAATGGGAAAATTGTTTTAAATGGAAAAAGGGTGAACAATGTCTACATGCTAGATTTAAATTGTATTCAATCTCCTACTGCTTTTTGTTTGAAAACTGTTTCTGATGAATCATGGCTTTGGCATAGGAGACTTTGTCATTCTAGTATGAAAAATCTTAGAAGAATTACCCAAAAGAATTTGGTTAGAGGAATACCTAAACTAGACTTTACTAAGAACCACTTATGTGATGCATGTCAATTAGGAAAACAAGTGAAGTCCTCTTTTAAATCCAATAAAGATCTTAGGACCAGTAAACCTTTAGAAATTCTTCACATGGATCTTTTTGGACCTGTAAGCACGGTTAGTCTAGGAGGAAAGGTATATGGATTTGTAATAGTAGATGATTTTTCAAGATTCACCTGGGTTAAATTTCTTTTTCATAAGAGTGAATCATTTGAGGAATTCAGAAATTTTTCAACTTGGATACAAAGAAAACTAGGATGTGAAATAATTTCTATACAAAGTGATCATGGAGGAGAATTTGAAAATGAAAGATTTGAAGATTTCTGTAAAGAAAAGGGGATTGATCACAACTTTTCTGCACCTAGAACTCCTCAACAAAATGGAGTAGTTGAAAGAAAGAACAGAACATTAATAGAAGCCGCCCGAGCAATGTTAGCAGAATACTCTCTTCCTAGATATTTTTGGGCTGAGGCGGTTAGCACTGCATGCTATGTTCTGAATAGGGTAAATGTGAGATCAAATTTGAATAAAACACCCTATGAATTGGTAAAAGGTAGAACACCAAATTTGTCTCATTTACATGTATTTGGTTGCAAGGTGTTCATACATAATAATGGAAAATTTGCCTTAGGAAAATTTGATCCAAAATCAGATGAAGGAATTTTTGTTGGATATTCAAGTGTTGGAAAATCTTATAGAGTATTCAACAAAAGAACTTTAGTCATTGAAGAAACCACACATGTTGTTTTTGATGAAAATGGAAACATAGAAGAGCCAAAAGTTGTTGAAGAAGAAATTGAAGAAAACTCCCAAAAGATTGATAGATTAAATTTGGAAGAAAATGTGGAAGAAAATATAGAAAGAGAAGACCCTTTGCCTAGAGATTTGAGATTCTCTAAAAATCACCCAAAGGAATTAATTATAGGTGAACCAAGTGAGGGTGTTAGAACTAGGCGTGGATTAAACAAGGAAGTCAATCAGTCAGCCTTCATTTCAACTATTGAACCCACTAACATTGATCAAGCACTTTCAGATGAATTTTGGATATTGGCCATGCAAGAAGAGTTAAATCAATTTGTAAGAAATAAAGTTTGGGAACTAACTACAAGGCCAAAAGATCAAAGTGTTGTTGGAACCAAGTGGGTGTTCAAAAATAAAATGAATGACTCAGGAGTAGTCATTAGAAATAAGGCTAGATTAGTAGCTAAGGGGTATAATCAAATTGAAGGAATTGATTTTGAGGAAACTTTTGCCCCTGTAGCTAGACTTGAAGCAATTAGGGTTTTACTAGCCTTTGCCTGTTTTAAAGGTTTTAAATTGTTTCAAATGGATGTTAAAAGTGCCTTTTTAAATGGAGTAATTGAAGAAGATGTTTTTGTAGAACAACCTCCAGGTTTTGAAAATTCAAAATTTCCAAATCATGTTTTCAAATTAAAAAAGGCATTATATGGATTGAAACAGGCACCTAGGGCTTGGTATGAGAGGTTAAGCACCTTCCTACTTGAAAGATCTTTTGAAAAAGGAAGTGTGGATACAACTCTCTTTTTAAGAAAAATTGGAAAGGATATACTTATTGTTCAAATTTATGTGAATGACATCATCTTTGGATCTTCAAATAAACATCTTTGTGATGATTTTTCTAAAACAATGAGTAATGAATTCGAAATGAGTCTAATGGGAGATTTAAATTACTTTCTAGGATTTAGCATTAAGCAACTTGAGGAAGGTACTTTTCTTAGTCAAAACAAATATATTAAGGACATCCTCAAAAAATATGAAATGGACAATGCTAAACCTGTTAGTACACCAATGAGTTCTTCAGTTCAGTTGGATAAGGACCTTAAGGGAAAATCTGTTGATCAAAAGAAATTTAGAGGGATAATTGGATCTTTACTTTACTTGACTGCTAGCCGACCAGATATTATGTTTAGTGTTTGCCTATGTGCTAGATTTCAATCAGATCCAAAAGAATCACATTTGACAGCAGTAAAAAGGATTTTAAGATATCTACTAGGAACTCAAAACTTAGGAATTTGGTATCCTAAGTTTAGCTCTTCATTTGAAATTATTGGTTACTCAGATTCTGACTTTGCAGGCTGTAGAGTGGATAGGAAAAGCACTTCTGGAACATGTCAATTCATTGGAAATTCATTAGTTTCATGGTCTAGTAGAAAACAAAATTCAGTGGCACTATCTACTGCAGAAGCAGAATACATTGCATTAGGAAGTTGTGTGGCACAAGTACTTTGGTTAAAACAACAGTTGATTGACTTAGGATTAACTATAGGCACTATTCCAATTTATTGTGACAATACTAGTGCTATTTGTATTTCAAAAAATCCTATTCAACATTCTAGAACCAAACACATCGATATAAGGCATCATTTCATAAGGGATCACGTATCCAAAGGAGAAATTGAACTCATACATGTTTCAACTGAAAATCAACTTGCAGACATTTTTACAAAACCTTTAGCCTTTGATACCTTCAGTACTTTAAGAACAAGGCTTGGTGTTATTGATTTGAATGCTTAACTCAAATGTCTTTGCAAACATTGATACTTGTTATGTTTTGTTTTTGAAATTTTGTGAATTTTGTGTGTTTTTTTTTAATGAATTGTTTTTGGATTTATGATTTTGTTTTATGTTTTCTGTGTTTCTGATTGTTTTTGTTGATTTTGTTAATTTAAAAATTTAAAAAATCAAAATTAATTTTTGGAGGAAATCGTCCAGGACGAAATATTTTCGTACGGGACGATGTGTAAAGGAACAGTTTGCGAAAATTTAAACCGTTTTAGAGCAGTTTTTTATTGGATCGTCTGTACGATCTGTGATCGTCCAGGACGAAATTTTTTTTCTCTCAAACGTCGGGACGATTGAATGCAGCGGTTGAGTGGATAAGATAGTTTTTAATACGAACTTCGTCTGTACGAAATTTTCGTTCGTCCAGACGAACATGTGTCGTTTCATTGTAGGGGACGGTTTTCAAGAGTCATTAAAACGAAATACTTTTCGATCGTCTGTACGAAATTGTTTTCGTCTGTACGATCGGTCAAGTCAAAAAGCCTGTACGAAGGGACGCATCGTAAGTTGTGTTGAATACGAAAAGCCGTTACATTTTGGACGAATTGGATCGTCTGTACGAACATGTTTCGTCCAGACGAATTATTATGTTCGTCCAGGACGAATATTTTCGTCCAGGACGAAAGTATCGTTTTTCCTTTAAATATGAAGGCTTTTCAAACTTGAAAATCACACTTTCAAATTTCTTTTTCAATCCCCTTCAACTTCAAATCAACAATGGCCTCCTCTAGCAAAAGACAAAAGGTTTTGGTGAAGAAACCAAACAGGAATGCCCCAGACAACTTTCTTTCTAAGGAAAATGAGGAATCTTTTCCTCGTTTTGCTTCAGCAAAAATCACTCCGTCTCGCATTCTTATCCCTGCAGAGTTGAAATATCGGGTAATGCACCTCTTCGCCTCAACCCAATTTCAGTTCATTCTTTCTCTCGTTTACCTCTACAACAAACAAACCTACCATTACTTCCTTGCCAACATGAGTTTCAATTCTGACCACTCTATCATTAGTTCTTTTGTTTTTAAGAAAAAAGTTGAGATCACCAAGCACGATCTTGGTGCATTTTTAAACTTAAGAACTGAGGGATATAGAGCCCACACCCTAATGTCAGAAAACTCCTTCAAATGGTTTGAAATAAATAGGGTAATTAGAGGAAATGCAATTGACAATCATGTTGCTAGAGTCTCAGGTATGACCCAAGATGCCCGAATCATCCAGCATATCCTTAGATCCTCAATTATTCCTAAAGCTGGTGATAGGATTAACATCACTCCTCTCCTTTCTTGTCTAACCTTTTTAATCATGTCAAGACATCCTATTGATGAAGCCCAACTCATCATAGATCATATCTATAGGCTTTCAGAAATAGGACATGCTGATCAGAAGAAAAAGAAAAACATTTCATTAGGGCACTTAATTACCTATATTTTGGAGAAGAAATACAATATAGTGCATCCTGATGAAGAATATGAAGAGCCAGTTTACTATAACAATACATCATTCAGACTGCTCTTCAAGGAAGAAAAAGAAAAAGGGAAAGCACATGACAGTGCTTCAGAAGAAGAAGAAAGAGAAGAAGGAGAGCATACCTCTGCACCTCAGTCAGATTATCAGAATCTGATTGAGAGATTTGATCGTTTAGAGACTCATATTGATCAAAGATTTGATCAATTTGATGCTCAACTTGTGCAGCAACAACATGACATTGGTGTTATTAGAAATGAAGTACATGATATCAATACCAATGTAATGTTGATGGCCTCCTACTTTAACCTTTTCGGTGGCATTCCTCCTCCTCCTCCTCCAGAACAGTAGAGATGATTTTATGTGTTTTTGTAGTACTTGTGTTGTATTTTTTGTTGTGTTGTTGTGATTGTTACTCATTTTTTTTGTTATGTTAATGTTTTTTGTTAAATGTAGGTATTTGTCTTTTATTTTATGTTGTGTTTAGCTTTTGTGAAATGTAATCTTTTCATATAAATCAATGCATTTCACACTTGTTTCAGTATTGATTTGTTATTGAAATGTGGTTAATTTTTTATGAATTTCATTAGTATTATTTAATCTTCATAGTGCTTAAATTAGATTGTAATTGGAGATTATCTACATTAGAAAATCTAGTCTTTCAAAATTTAAAAGTTGTTTATAACTTGTTGTAATTAGAATTTTTAAATTCATGTCTATTCATTTAGACTACATAAAATTTAAAATTATTATTGCAATTTAGATGTTTACTTATTTTGTATTTCTTTGTTCAAATAATATTTATGTACTTAGAAATATTTGAAATTTTAGATTATTGATTTTGGAAAGAATTGGTGTAAAGTACTCTTGAAAATTGTACAAAAAGTACAAAAAATCAAAAGAAATGCGCAATGGTTCGCAAATATGAAAAAGAGGCACAAAATCACCTCAATATCAATAGATGCACAAAAATGTGCTCAAAAAGTTGAAAAAGATGCGCAAAGCGCCACATGTGGTAATTCTCTTCTTTCCAAATTCTTTCAATCTCTTAATTCAAATTGATCTTATGTTCATTTATATTCTATTGAATTTTGAAATATAGAATTTTTTCTTCATCTCTCTTGTAATGATTTTCTATATTCAAATGTCTAAATTGAATCATGTCTTTGCTAAATTCTTCTTACTTACAATGTTATATCACTTTTTAAATCTCCTGAATTTCTATGATTGACCTAATGTTTTTAGTTTAAAATTGCATACCCTATGTCAATCACCATTTAGATTAAATTTTAACAATGAATTTCATATAATTATTTACATTTCTGGTCTTTTTCTTCTTCACTTTTTGTTGCTGTCAAAAAGGGGGAGAAATTATTAGTTTGTGTATGTTTGTGTTTTATCTTTTTTTAGTGGTTCTGTTTGCAATTTTTTTAAAATAAAAAAAAAAAAAAAAAAAAAAAAAAAATTGTTCTTTAATGCCTCCTTATTTTAATGTACTCATAAATTCAGGGGGAGTTTAGGAGATAAAAAATGTGTTTTAACTTGAAACCATACTAATAATAATTGTTTTGCCATCATCAAAAAGGGGGAGATTGTTTGAATAGTTGCTATTTGAATGAGTTATATTTATGCAACTTATGTAGTTTTGATGATTCCAAACATTATTGTTCAAATGTATAGTTATCTCCTAACAATTTCAGAAGATTTGCACTTGCTCTTGTGTGTACTAACATTTCAGGAAAATCAGACTCCAGACTACGAAAACTTCAATTCAAATTCAACATGAGATATTATGTATAATTGATGTTTATCTTTTCTTTGAATTAACTTTGAAAGGGAGTGATTGTAATTGAGTGAATAAAATCTCACACACACACACAAATAAGGAGATCTTGAAATTCTATACTGATCGTACAGGACGATATTTATCGTACTGGACGATCTGTCAGTTATCTCCTATAGAGCACTTGGAACGAATAGGAACTTGCCTTGAAAAATTTTCTAAGTCCTATTCGTCCAGGACGAAATTTATCATCGTCCCAGGCGATGGGTTCTCTGCAAAATTTTCGTCCAGACGAATGTTACCATCGTACGAGGCGACCAGTCCTCTGGAAAATTTTCGTCCCGACGAAAATAAATATCGTACAGGACGATCAGCTCTCTGGAACTTTTTTCGTACAGACGAAAACAAGTTATCGTCCGCGGCGATAGGTTCTCTGGAAAATTTTCGTCCAGACGAAATAAATAATCGTCCAGGACGATAGGCTCTCTGGAAAATTTTCGTCCAGACGACCACATTTTCGTTCAAACGACAAACCGACTTAGAACAGTTTTCAGCAGTTTCTAGAACCGACCTTGCAATAACCGTTCGTACTGGACGAACCAAGTTCGTACAGGACGATCAGATGTACGAAGTCAGTTCGTACACATATACAAATTGGGTCGTTTCAGATCGTTTAAGTAAAATCGTCCAGGACGATCCAGAATCGTACAGGACGATCCACTGCGTACAGAATTGAAAATTTGCAGTTTTTGGGCGGTTTCACTTGTCTTTTATATAAATAGTCCAAATTAGACTGCCACCCAATCTTTTTGTCATTTGATCTTCGTGCCTTTTGAGAGAATAGCCAAGGAGAGAGTGGAAGAGAGCATTCAAAGGAGGATTCCTACCACTGGAGCTAGAAGGCTTCACTTGGATTGCTAAGGTAAGAGTCTCTACTTGTGAAATTGGATTTCTTCACTCTTTTTCTTTCTTCCTTCTAGATTCTTGTGAGAAGATCATTCAAGAAGGTCCGGTTCTCTGCCGACACTTGGAGAGTGTGAACAGACGAAGGGTTCTCTGCCCACACTAGGAGAGTGTGAAAGGACGAAGGGTTCTCTGCCCACACTAGGAGAGTGTGAAAGGACGAAGGGTTCTCTGCCCACACTAGGAGAGTGTGAAAGGACGAAGGGTTCTCTGCCCACACTAGGAGAGTGTGAAAGGACGAAGGGTTCTCTGCCTACACTTGGAGGGTGTGAAAGGACGACGGTTCTCTGCCGACACTGGGTTTTGTGTAAAAGGACGGACGGTTCTCTACCGCACCTGGGAGTGGTGAAAAGAGTGTGTTGTAAGGGCTTCTCCGCCTTGCTGTGGGTGCAAAAGGAGAGTCACTATTGGTATTAGTGCAATACTCAGAGGGTGCCTCTGAGGAGTGGATGTAGGTCTGGTTATAGACCGAACCACTATAAATCTGGTGTCATTTACTTTATAGCTTTTACGTTTCCGCACTTTTAAAATTCAGTTTTAACAACTCTGTGGTTGAAAAATATTTTTCTACTAACTTTAAAAAAGAAAATTTTATTTCGGTTCAACTTTATTTTTAAGAGGGTTTAAAATTTTAAAAACTACCAATTCACCCCCCTCTTGGTAGCCTTGGGACACTTACTTAGGCTTAACAACCTAATTACTGGACTCAACATTAACTATTGACATGCATATTTCTCCTTTACCCTACTTTGATTTTAGTTGTAGGATTTGGTTTTATGCTAGACTTTTTAAATCATTATATATGGTTAAATATTTTCAGGTCAAGACAAGGGAGAGCATGAGTATGAGATTGATCAGGGTCCTTCAGGTTTAGGTTTCTTTTCTTTTATTTTAATTTTTTTTTTGTACTCATGACAGATTAGTTTTATATAATTGTATATATCCTAAATAGTGTATATGATTTTTGGGAAATAAGTATAAATGTATATATTGATGTTTTGATCAATAGTTTTATTTCTACTATTGATATTGATAAATAAAATTAGATAGCTCTGGTTATATAAATTAAAAGATAAAAGAATAATTTTTTCAAATTAGATTTTGGGCCATCACACCAGCTAACCTGAATTATTTAATTACTTATAAAGAATCTTTCTTGATTTCACACACATAACATATCATATAAATCATAATAACAAACATTATATACATTCAGTGTAATTTTCATTATACTTGTCATTATGCATGTGTTATACTAAAAAGCATATTAGACTATATACATAATAAATTAATGCATATTATATATTAATGTCCAAATGCAATGTACTAACTCCTAATCATTTTATACTCAATATTACATTACTAATTTCAATTTAAATGATATATATAACTAATTAGTGAAATTTTAATATAAATCTACCAAAATATTCATGATAATGATTTCTATCACATATCAAAAGTTACATAATAGAATTTCACTAAAATGAGAGATATTATATTTTATTCAATTTTAAGAGAAAGGAAGATAGATAAAACTTAGTGAAATTTAACTTAAGACTCTGTTTACCCACCTTAGAAAATATCATCCTCAATATTTCTCCCTACAAATCACTAACATACAGAACAAAACTACTAATCACTAGTCACATCAATCATCAATAAGTCATATATTCATTCATTCACATATGTTTTCATATCAATCAATCGATCATATAGTATGTTATGCAATTCATTTCAAGAAACATAGAATTATACTAATGGATATTTCAAGTGCATCTCTCACTTCTCGGTGAAATAAACTATACACCATTTTCTAAACTAATGTTGTCATTATTGATAGTGTGGTATGCCTCTGACTCTCACTCATATTTCTCCCATCTGTCCCACTCATATAGCCTTAAATAGATATCATGGATCATGCAATTCTATTTCAATATATTTGTCAAGATGGATTTATTCTAGATCTTGGTCTTTCACTATATCCGCTCTATGGACAATCCATCTTTTTACGAGCATACTGACTATATCTAACAGACTGTCATGTGATCGAGTAACACTATTCTACATGCCTTCTATCACATCAGGGCACTCTTATTCAATAGCAGCTGGTACCATGGGTCCTCTTTTAAAATCAATAAATGTGTTTTTCTTCTTGTTGCTTTCTTCTCTTATCACTTCTTCACCTACTTTCTTTCTATTTATATCTCGTCTGAACTGAGAAATGACATAATCATTTTGTACTAACATTGCTCTCTCAACCAATTCTAAAATCTACTGATTTCTTAGTGGTACTAGTGGGTGTCTTAATTCATCTTTCAACTCCCTCAAGAACCTGTAGCTTTTCTCCTTAGCAATACTAATCAATTGAGGTGCATAATTTACCAATAAAGTAAACATATTTTATATTGCATCACTATTTTGTTTCCTTACTCTAGCCTCATGAAGTCCTTCTACATCTGTTATTAGGCTGACAGAGGTAAAAAATCAATATGAAAGTTTTGACAAAATGTTCCCACAAAATCAATGTGTTCAAATTGCCCTAAAACGTTTCTCTTAGTTGTCCTATCTGCCATCTTTCAGCTTCACATTCAAATAAAAAGATTGCCATTGAATCTTTCTTAGTCTCTAAATATTTCATAATGTCACATATTTTTTTATTCTAGATAATTAGTCCTTAGTTACTTGTGGCTCTACAACTCTCTTAAATAATGGGTGCTTCAACTTCTAGATCATCTATAAGTACTTATCTTCCTCAATCTCCTTTCTCCCATTCTATCTACTCTATGCTTCACTCATCATTTGAGCTATCAATCTAGCGAACTACATTATTATGTCAGAACTCTTTAGGACTATTATACTCTGCTCATTTGGTACTTTATGGCTAGATGAGTCCATTGCAATCAATGTAGTTTTCTTTTTTATCAAATTATAATTCAACCATACATTTAATCTTAACATTACCTATTTTTATCTCTCAATCAATTCTTATAATTCTAATTATAATTCAATTCTTCTAATAGCCATTGCTCTTATACCACATCTGTGGTGCCCCAAGATATATATGAAAGAATTGTCTATTTAATCTCTTAAAAATTTTATCAGAGCAGCTAATTTTCATTATTTAATAAAATCTAGCTAAAGTAATCATATATATCAAAATAATTTATTATATTCATCATTCATCCAAATTTTTATTTATAATAGCCTGAAGTTTAATCATTATATTAGTCCATCTTTTAATACTTATGACTACAAAACAATAACACAAAAAATATATAAAATAAAATTAGACTTGATTATTATGTTGAACCTTGGTCCACTAGATCCTGATCCCTAATTAAAAATTTATTAAAAGCATAGAGTGAGCTAGCATTTTGGTAGATTACTAGAACCTACCACTATAATCAATACATGGTAGTAGAAATAATATGCATGTAATCATTTAATCAATATCAGTCTAATCATATAGTAATAAGAATAATTAGTAATCAATATGAATAATGACATTTCTTATGAATAATGAAAACAAATATAAGCATTATAACTTGCAATCAATAATTAGTTCCCATCTAAGGGATTAGTATGTTTTGTCTTTTCTTTACCCTTAAGTTATGACACAACAATCAACGATCAATGTTTATCTAAAGGATCTACATGTTTTGTCATTCATATACCCCAAAGTTACGATGTAGTAGATCTATTATGAATCTCTGCATATTTATAAATTATACTTTCTTTAAATTTATATATTATTTCATATGCATATTTGTATTTATATACCTATATTTGTCTTATACATGTAGTATAATATCAATGAAATGTATATTATATTATCTATCAAATGCAAGATATCATGTGTACTGCCTTTGTACTAATCGTATCGGGTGCTTCAATTCAATGTTGTTATATTTATCTATATCACCCATGTCCTATATCGCATGCATAACATATTATATCATATTATTTATGAAACATATCATATATGTTCATGTTTTATGCATATGTAAGCAAGAGAGAACATTTGACTACATATGGTTTTTTTTCTTGTATTAAATCCTACATGTTCTTCATACCAAATAGGAATCAATCTCAGTCATATTAGTCATGTTATCAGGATTCAATCTCATAAAACATATCATAAGTTAGGTGACTTTCATATAAGAAGTCATCACTTCCTGCTCATCGAAGTATCATGTCATATCGGCCAATCTGATTATGCCACCCTTTTCATATCACTCAGGATACACCATAAACCTTATTAAAAGAAATCCTGTCATCCCACTTTTTTTATAGGGTAACATGCTTTTAGCCAAGTTGAATAAGTCAATTATTTTTAGCCAACCTTTCTTGCTTTCACACACATAACATAACATATAAATCATAATAATAAATATCATATACATATAGTATAAACATCATTATACTCATAAGTATGCATGTATTATGCCAAAATGCATGTTAGATGAGATGCATGGTAAATTAATGCATATTATATATTTAATATCCAAATATATTATATTAACTCTGAATCATTTTATACACAACAATACACTACTTATTTAAAATAAAATTATATATATGCAAAGCTAATTGGTAAAATTTTAATATAAACCTACTAAAAATATTCAAGGTAATGATATTTACCACATATCTAAAGTTACATGATGGAAGTTCACTAAAACTAGAGAAATTACATTTTAATTAATTTTAAAAGAGAAAAATAGATTAAACTCAAAATTATTAAAAATAAAGGTAGGTTTAAGGTTACCTACCACAATCAAAATATTTTTCACAACTAAGGTGATGAAAATTATCATCTTAAACATTGCTTTCTCTCTCCTCTTTTCTCCTCTCTTCTTTTTGCTTCTCTTCTCTCTCTTCTATCACCTAACAATGCAATGAAATGGGGAAGGGAAGGGCTTAGGTGGCTATTTTGATAAAATGTAATTTGATATTTTTATAAAAAAATATTTTTTCTAACCCAACATTGCAATACTCAAGACCCTAGCGCTGCGACACTCACTTAAATTCCAGAAAAACTAAGAGCTTGCCACTGCAACATTTAGTAGGCTCAGTGCTGCAGTTCTCCCTAAGATAGTTTTTATAAATTTAGTGAAATTTAACTTGAGGCCATTACATTATTTATGGTGAGTATTACCGCTCAAACATTTGTGAATTTTATGTGGAATGTTTAATTTTTGTTTTGAGTTGGTTTTGTTAAAATTTACTCATTTTTATTACTGTTTTCCTCCGCCAAACCTCCACTAGAAGTGGTCGGCTAAGGGTGATAGAGTTCCAGACCTAATTTGATTCTCTTATTCTTTTGATGGATAAAACATTTCCTAAACCTTGCGAAAACTTTAGGGATTGATCTAAAGATTTCATGGATCCATTTCCTATAATTTGGCCCCTTTGATTACACTCTTTTATGTTAGCAAAAAATTCAAAATCCTAACCTTTGTTTCTATTTTCATTGTTTTCTCCTTAGTCCAATAAATATATAATTCTTGAAAAAATATCAAAACGTTTCTTAAATTATAAATTTAGTTAAAATTTTTTGAGGATTTTCCTTAACATATCCAAATAAAATTTCTCAATTCACCCAAATATTTTTAAGTATGGAACTATTTTTCCAAAGTTGGTCAATCTAGATAAAAAATTGAGTTTTCTCTCAATCTTGATTTACTTTTTATAATAATGGTCCAATGGATGGCTAAGTGATTTTCATATTATAATTACTCATGGAATGTTAATTTGAATAATCCTTTTAAGTATAGTTTTGGGTCTCTGAAAGGGGATTGCTCATGGTGGTTAGAATGTAAATGGTATGATCGTACTGTCCATAGAACAAAATGATTGTGAATCTTTACACTCTATACAAGCAGGCCAATAAAAGAGAAGATAAAATCATACTATGATTATCCATAAAAAATAATATCCTTCACCTACATATCTTGATAGATAATGATATTTATAATTCAAAAGCCACATGATTTCTTTCATTTGATACATCATCTGAATGAGATTAATTTTGATGGATGTCAATTTTCCATAAGTTCAAGTCCCGTGGTTAATTACATCTTAGGCCTCACCTAAGAACACTCTTGATTTGGGATGTTTTTTTTATTCTCTTCTTATTTGATACATATTGGAATTCCCTAAGTTCTTTAATTCAAAGGAGATAGGCTCAATGAGATATTCAACACACACAAAGATCATGCAATCATTTAGTCAATCTTAAGGAAGAAATCAAGAGAGAGAAATCACACGTAAATCATGTAAGAGAGAAATACAAAAGAGGCACTATAGAAAAAATGTCATTTTTTATGGTAATTTTTGCCGCAAATGAAGAAAATTCATTTTTAATTTAATTTCTGACATTATTTTGAAAAAAAAATTTCCAATGGTAATTCACATGTCAAAAAATAAACACCGGTGAAAAAATATATTCATTGGAAATGTTTCTAAATCCATTAGAAATTGCTTAAAAAAATTAAGAAAAATTGTTATTAGCCCAAGCAGGCCAACTACCATCATCGTTGGCCTGTGAATCGAGCCCTCCTACAAACCACCCTATGGGCCTATGAACCATGAGCGCATGCTAGACTGCCATCCCGGCAGTCGACCCTTGCCCGTGAACACCCATTCCCTTGAACACCCCGCAAGCCCGTGAACCAGGCCTGCCTACAAACCCGCGGGCCCGTGAATAAGGCTTGCCTGCTAATCCAATAGCCTTGCTTGTGGGGGTTTCAAACCATCGCCACTCCGAAGCCACCCACGTGGACAGCTGCCTAAGCTGCTATGCATAATATGTTTCTTTTACTGCGTTTTTTATATTTAAAATTATATTTTATTCAAAATTATATATATTTGATATTATGTTTAACATGATAATAATTATTAAAAATGATAATATTTAATTTAATGATTTTTTTAACAATATTTTGTTTTGCTTAATTTTTAACATTATTCAGTTTAATTAATTTATATTAATAAAATGAATATTATTAAAACTTTTTTATTATTAATTTAACCATATTTAGTTTAAAAATAAAATGAATAATTATTAAAACTATTAGTATAATAATAATAATAATAATTAAACCTTTTTTGTTATTTGAGTTTAATGAAATTTTATTTAACAGAAAAAGAATAATTTAAAAAATCAATAATAAATATTTTACAAAAATTTCAAAATTCCATTGGAAATCTGATGGAAATTTCATAAAAAAATATGTGAGAAAATCTCCTTGAAATATTCATCGGAAATCCAATGAAAAACCCACCGTAAATATTATGTCTAAAATATGTCGAAATTTCTGACGGATTTATTTCCGCCAAAAAATCCACTGAAAATGAGTTTTTTTTCTGTTAAATTTGACATTATTTGTGTGACATATATAAGTGTGGATTTATAGCCTTTTAAGAATGAATAGCTCATCCCCAATGATATGGCATGCAATGATATACTAATAAAAACTGCCTTTAATCCTAAATTTATAAGGGATATATTTACTACTCCCAGTACTAGTTCCCTTGACCTAGCTAATGCATTACAATGAGGGATTTATAACTTTAATCCCATCAGGAATCTAAGCAATCTGACATTAATTTATCGCTCTGTTTTGGGAAAGGGGTGCAGCTAGAACTCCACCTATTATCTTAAACATATGCATTCTAGTCTTTTATAAATATAAGAGTGGCATATGGGGGATATGGAAGAAGAATGGGCAATGGGCCTGACCATAAATGGTATTATATTAATGCAGTAAGGAAAAAACTAATGCTGAAATGGTAAATAAGATTCTTCGTTGTTTACCTACTACATACGATGCTAAAATTAATGCAATTACAGAGTCAAAAGATTGAACTTTTATTTATTCTATTGACAATCTTCTTGGTTCACTCATTGCTACGAGCAAGGAGTAAGTCAAAGAAAGATTGATGCAGGTGAACCAAGGAAGGACAAGAATCTTGCATTAAATGTGGAAGAGTCAGAAAGTGAACACCACAACTGAGGATGAAGACGATATAGCACTGTGACTAGACAATTCAGAACTTTAAGAGGAA
This sequence comes from Dendrobium nobile, assembly GCA_022539455.1. Classification (NCBI taxonomy): domain Eukaryota; kingdom Viridiplantae; phylum Streptophyta; class Magnoliopsida; order Asparagales; family Orchidaceae; genus Dendrobium; species Dendrobium nobile. The sequence goes on along the minus strand of CM039722.1, from coordinate 35,675,890 downwards.
GCAGAAGAGACGCAGCAATGGAATAGAGGTAAGTATAAACAAAATGGCAGGGTTTCTAATGAATTGATTTGTTATGAATGCAGGAAACCAGGTCATATAAAAAAACTGATTGTCCAAAACTTAAAGCCACTCCTAGCAAGGAGAAGGTAGAGGAGAAACCAATGGTAAAAAAGGGCAAGAAAAGTTTCAAAAGGCTTTTTGGGCGGACCAGCTTCAGACTCATCTGAGACTGAAACGAAGAAGAAGTCACCAACCTTTGCTTGATGGCAGATAAAGCTGAACAATCAGATCAAGAAAGGTATGTGATTTAACATATGATGAACTGTTTGAAGTTTCTGAACACATGCATGATGCATATAGGAAACTAAAAAAGATGCATCTAGTTTAGTTTTAGAATTGGAAGAGCTTAATAAGGAACACGAAACCAAGGAAAGATCATGCTTTAATTGATAGCAACCAATGAAACTCTGATGAATATAGACTTGAATAAAAATTTTGAAAATTTAAAATCATCCTATCCTGAACTTGAAAAAGAATTAAGAAATTTAAGGATGAATCTGAGCACAAGACATATAGAATCAATTATACAAATCGAATCTTGGAGGATATGAATTCATTTCAAACTTACTATAAGAGCTCTCGAGGATAATAGGAACCCCCCTAAACTTGAGATTTTACAAATCCTAAATATTATCCTAATTATCCATGAAATCCTTAGAACACATATGAAAGAAAACATAGGAATATTTTTCCTAATGTTAAATGTAACAATTGTGGATTTTTGGGACAATATCTCACACCTGCACTTTAAAGATGAAACCTAATTTGGTGTGAGAAACTAAGATGCATAAACTAGACATATCACACATGCATCTGATTATAAATTTCATAAAGGTGAACCCAAACTAGTTTGGGTCCCAGGTCTAACAATTGAGAATTTTGCAGGAATACTCTCACACAAGACCTCGTGAGAGTATATGGTACCTGGACAGCGGATTTTCTAAGCACATGACTGGAGATATCTGCTCAATTCATAACGCTGGAAGCCAGAGTGGAGGCAAGGTTACACTTGGAGATAATACCACAAAGAAGGTGGTTGGATCAGGTATATTGGAAATTTGAAAAACTTTTTCATAATAATGTTTTATTAGTTGAAGGCTTAAACATAATTTGTTAGCATAAGTCAGCTATGTGATAAGGCTATAATGTAAAATTTTTACCTACTAGCTTCATAATAGCCTAAATGGAAAATTGTTTTAATGGAAAAAGGTGTAACAATGTCTACAGCTAGATTTAAATTGTATTCAATCTCCTACTGCTTTTGTTTGAAAACTGTTTCTGATGAATCATGGCTTTGGCATAGGAGACTTTGTCATTCTAGTATGAAAAATCTTAGAAGATTACCCAAAAGAATTTGGTTAGAGGAATACCTAAACTAGACTTTACTAAGAACCACTATGTGATGCATGTCATTAGGAAAACAAGTGAAGTCCTCTTTTAAATCCAAAAATCTTAGGACCAGTAAACCTTTAGAAATTCTTCACAGGATCTTTTTGGACCTGTAAGCACGGTTAGTCTGAGAGGAAAGGTATATTGGATTTGTAATAGTAGATGATTTTTCAAGATTCCACCTGGTTAAATTTCTTTTTCATAAAGTGAATCATTTGAGGAATTCAGAAATTTTTCAACTTGGATACAAAGAAACTAGGATGTGAAATAATTTCTATACAAAGTGATCAGGAGGAGAATTTGAAAATGAAAATTTGAAGATTTCTGTAAAGAAAAGGGATTGATCACAACTTTTCTGCACCTAGAACTCCTCAACAAAATGGAGTAGTAAAGAAAGAACAAACATTAATAGAAGCCGCCCGAGCATTGTAGCAGAATACTCTCTTCCTAGATATTTTTTGGGCTGAGGCGGTAGCACTGCATGCTATGTTCTGAATAGGGTAAATGTGAGAATCAATTTGAATAAAACACCCTATGAATTGGTAAAAGGTAGAACACCAAATTTGTCTCATTACATGTATTTGGTTGCAAGGTGTTCATACATAATAATGGAAAATTTGCCTTAGGAAAATTTGATCCAAAATCAGATGAAGGAATTTTGTTGGATATTCAAGTGTTGGAAAATCTTATAGAGTATTCAACAAAAGAACTTTAGTCATTGAAGAAACCACACATGTTGTTTTTGATGAAAATGGAAACATAGAGAGCCAAAATTTGTTGAAGAAGAAATTGAAGAAAATCTCCCAAAAGATTGATAGATTAAATTTGGAAGAAAATGGGAAGAAAATATAGAAAGAGAAGACCCTTTGCCTAGAGATTTGAGATTCTCTAAAAATCACCCAAAGGAATTAATTATAGTGGAACCAAGTGAGGGTGTTAAGAACTAGGCGTGGATTAACAAGGAAGTCAATCAGTCAGCCTTCATTTCAACTTATTGAACCCACTAACATTGATCAAGCACTTTCAGATGAATTTTGGATTTGGCCATGCAAGAAGAGTTAAATCAATTTGTAAAAATAAAGTTTGGGAACTAACTACAAGGCCAAAAGATCAAAGTGTTGTTGGAACTACAGTGGGTGTTCAAAAATAAAATGAATGACTCAGGAGTAGTCATTAGAAATTAAGGCTAGATTAGTAGCTAAGGGGTATAATCAAATTGAAGGAATTGATTTTGAGGAAACTTTGGCCCCTGTAGCTAGACTTGAAGCAATTAGGGTTTTACTAGCCTTTGCCTGATTTTAAAGGTTTTAAATTGTTTCAAATGGATGTTAAAAGTGCCTTTTAAAATGGAGTAATTGAAGAAGATGTTTTTTAGAACAACCTCCAGGTTTTGAAAATTCAAAATTCCAAATCATGTTTTCAAATTAAAAAAGGCATTATATGGATTGAAACAGCACCTAGGCTTGGTATAGAGGTTAAGCACCTTCCTACTTGAAAGATCTTTTGAAAAAGGAAGTGTGGATACAACTCTCTTTTTAAGAAAAATTGGAAAGGATATACTTATTGTCAAATTTTTGAATGACATCATCTTTGGATCTTCAAATAAACATCTTTTGTGATATTTTCTAAAACAATGAGTAATGAATCGAAATGAGTCTAATGGGAGATTTAAATTACTTCTAGGATTTAGCATTAAGCAACTTAGGAAGGTACTTTTCTTAGTCAAAACAAATATATTAAGGACACCTCAAAAAATATGAAATGGACAATGCTAAACCTGTTAGTACACCAAGAGATTCTTCAGTTCAGTTGGATAAGGACCTTAAGGAAAATCTGTTGATCAAAAGAAATTTAGAGGGATAATTGGATCTTTACTTTACTTGACTGCTAGCCGACCAGATATTATGTTTTAGTGTTTTGCCTATGTGCTAGATTTCAATCAGATCCAAAAGAATCACATTTGACAGCAGTAAAAAGGATTTTAAGATATCTACTAGGAACTCAAAACTTAGAATTTGGTATCCTAAGTTTAGCTCTTCATTGAAATTATATTAGTTTACTCAGATTCTGACTTGCAGGCTGTAGAGTGGATAGGAAAGCACTTCTGGAACATGTCAATTCATTGAAATTCATTAGTTTCATGGTCTAGTAAGAAAACAAAATTCAGTGGCACTATCTACTGCAGAAGCAGAATACATTGCATTAGGAAGTTGTGTGGCACAAGTACTTGGTTAAAACAACAGTTGATTGACTTAGGATTAACTATAGGCACTATCCAATTTATTGTGACAATACTATGCTATTTGTATTTCAAAAAATCCTATTCAAATTCTAGAACCAAACACATCGATATAAGGCATCATTTCATAAGGGATCACGTATCCAAAGGAGAAATTGAACTCATACATGTTTCAACTGAAAATCAACTTGCAGACATTTTTACAAAACCTTTAGCCTTTGATACCTTCAGTACTTTAAGAACAAGGCTTGTTGTTATTGATTGAATGCTTAACTCAAATGTCTTTGCAAACATTGATACTTGTTATGTTTTTGTTTTGAAATTTTTGTGAATTTTGGGTGTTTTTTTTTAATGAATTTGTTTTTGGATTTATGATTTTGTTTTATGTTTTCTGTGTTTCTGATTGTTTTTGTTGATTTGTTAATTTAAAAATTTAAAAAAATCAAAATTAATTTTTGGAGGAAATCGTCCAGACGAAATATTTCGTACGGGACGATGTGTAAAGGAACATTTTGCGAAAATTTAAACCGTTTTAGAGCAGTTTTTTATTGGATCGTCTGTACGATCTGTGATCGTCCAGGACAAATTTTTTTCTCTCAAACGTCGGGACGATATATGCAGCGGTTGAGTGGAAAGATAGTTTTTAATACGAACATTCGTCTGTACGAAATTTTCGTTCGTCCAGACGAACATGTGTCGTTTCATTGTAGGGGACGGTTTTCAAGAGTCATTAAAATGAAATACTTTTCGATCGTCTGTACGAAATGTTTTCGTCTGTACGATCGGTCAAGTCAAAAAGCTGTACGAAGGGACGCATCGTAAGTTGTGTTGAATACAAAAAAGCCGTTACATTTTGGACGAATTGGATCGTCTGTACGAACATGTTTCGTCCAGACAATTAATTATGTTCGTCCAGACGAATATTTTCGTCCAGGACGAAAGTATCGTTTTTCCTTTAAATATGAAGGCTTTTCAAACTTGAAAATCACACTTTCAAATTTCTTTTTTCAATCCCCTTCAACTCAAATCAACAATGGCCTCCTCTAGCAAGAACAAAATGTTTTGGTGAAGAAACCAAACAGGATGCCCCAGACAACTTCTTTCTAAGGAAAATGAGGAATCTTTTCCTCGTTTTGCTTCAGCAAAATCACTCCGTCTCGCATTCTTATCCCTGCAAGTTGAAATATCGGTAATGCACCTCTTCGCCTCAACCCATTTCAGTTCATTCTTTCTCTCGTTTACCTCTACAACAAACAAACCTACCATTACTTCCTGCCAACATGAGTTCAATTCTGACCACTCTATCATTAGTTCTTTTTGTTTTTAAGAAAAAAGTTGAGATCACCAAGCACGATCTTGGTGCATTTTTTAAACTTAAGACTGAGGATATAGAGCCACACCCTAATGTCAGAAAACTCCTTCAATGGTTTGAAATAAATAGGTAATTAGAGGAAATGCAATTGACAATCATGTTGCTAGAGCCTCAGGTAGACCCAAGATGCCCGAATCATCCAGCATATCCTTAGATCCTCATTATTCCTAAAGCTGGTGATAGGATTAACATCACTCCTCTCCTTCTTGTCTAACCTTTTTAATCAGTCAAGACATACCTATTGATGAAGCCCAACTCATCATAGATCATATCTATAGGCTTTCAGAAATAGGACATGCTGATCAGAAGAAAAAGAAACAATTCATTAGGGCACTTAATTACCTATTTTTTGGAGAAGAAATACAATATAGTGCATCCTGATGAAGAATATGAGAGCCAGTTTACTATAACAAAACATCATTCGACTGCTCTTCAGGAAGAAAAAGAAAAAGGGAAAGCACATGACAGTGCTTCAGAAAAGAAGAAAGAGAAGAAGGAGAGCATACCTCTGCACCTCAGTCAGATTATCAGAATCGATATGAGAGATATGATCGTTAGAGACTCATATTGATCAAAGATTGATCAATATGCTTCTCAACTGTGCAGCAACAACATGACATTGGTGTTATTAGAAATAAACATGATATCAATACCAAAGTAATGTTGATGGCCTCCTACTATTAACCTTTTCGGTGGCATTCCTCCCTCCTCCTCCTCCAGAACAGTAAGATGATTTTATGTGTTTTTGTAGTACTTGTGTTGTATTTTTGTTGTGTTGTTGTGATTGTTACTCATTTTTTTTTGTTATGTTAATGTTTTTTGTAAATGTAGGTATTGTCTTTTATTTTATGTTGTGTTAGCTTTTGTGAAAGTAATCTTTTCATAAAAATCAATGCATTTCACAACTTGTTTCAGTATTGATTTGTTATTGAAATGTGGTTAATTTTTTATGAATTTCATTAGTATTATTAATCTTCATAGGTGCTTAAATATGATTAGTATTGGAGATATATCTACATTAGAAAATCTAGTCCTTTCAAAATTTAAAATTGTTTATAACTTGTTGTAATTAGAATTTTAAAATTCATGTCTATTCATTTAGACTACATAAAATTTAAAATATTATTGCAATTTAGATGTTTACTTATTTTGTATTTCTTTGTTCAAATATATTTATGTACTTAGAAATATTTGAAATTTTAGATTATGATTTTGGAAAGAATTGTGTAAAGTACTCTTGAAAATTGTACAAAAAGTACAAAAAATCAAAAGAAATGCGCAATGGTTCGCAAATATGAAAAAGAGGCACAAAATCACCTCAATACAATAGATGCACAAAAAGTTGCTCAAAAGTTGAAAAAGATGCGCAAAGCGCCACATGTGGTAATTCTCTCTTTCCAAATCTTTCAATCTCTTAATTCAAATTGATCTTATGTTCATTTATATTCTATTGAATTTTGAAATATAGAATTTTTTTCTTCATCTCTCTTGTAATGATTTTCTATATTCAAATGTCTAAATTGAATCATGTCTTTGCTAAATTCTTCTTACTTACAATGTTATATCACTTTTTAAATCTCCTGAATTTCTATGATTGACCTAATGTTTTTTAGTTTAAAATTGCATACCCTTGTCAATCACCATTTAGATTAAATTTTAACAATGAATTTCCATATAATTATTTACATTTCTGGTCTTTTTTCTTCTTCACTTTTGTTGCTGTCAAAAAGGGGGAAAATTATTATTTTGTGTATGTTTTGTTTTATCTTTTTTAGTGGTTCTGTTTGCAATTTTTTTTAAAAAAAAAAAAAAAAAAAAAAAAAAAAAAAAAAATTGTTCTTTAATGCCTCCTTATTTTAATGTACTCATAAATCAGGGGAGTTTAGGAGATAAAAAATGTGTTTTAACTTGAAACCATACTAATAATAATTGTTTTTGCCATCATCAAAAAGGGGGAGATTGTTTGAAAAGTGCTATTTGAATGAGTTTATATTATGCAACTTATGTAGTTTTGATGATTCCAAACATTATTGTTCAAATGTATAGTTATCTCCTAACATTTTTTAGAAGATTTGCACTGCTCTTGTGTGTACTAACATTTCAGGAAATCAGACTCCAGACTACGAAAACTTCAATTCAAATTCAACATGAGATATATGTATAATTGATGTTTATCTTTTCTTTGAATTTAACTTGAAAGGAGTGATTGTAATTGAGTGAATAAAATCTCACACACACCACACAAATAAGGAGATCTTGAAATTCTACTGATCGTACAGGACGATATTTATCGTACTGGACGATCTGTCAGTTACCCTATAGAGCACTTGGAACGAATAGGAACTTGCCTTGAAAAATTTTCTAATCCTATTCGTCCAGGACGAAATTATCATCGTCCCAGGCGATGGTTTCTCTGCAAAATTCGTCCAGACGAATGTTACCATCGTACGAGGCGACCAGTCCCTGGAAAATTTTCGTCCCGACGAAAATAAATATCGTACAGGACCTCAGCTCTCTGGAACTTTTTTCGTACAGACGAAAACAAGTTATCGTCCGGGCGATATATCTCTGGAAAATTTCGTCCAGACGAAATAAATAATCGTCCAGGACGATAGGCTCTCTGGAAAATTTTCGTCCAGAGACCACATTTTCGTTCAAACGACAAACCGACTTAGAACATTTCAGCCAGTTTCTAGAACCGACCTTGCAATAACCGTTCGTACTGGACGAACCAAGTTCGTACAGGACGATCAGATGTACGAAGCAGTTCGTACACATACAAATTGGGTCGTTTCAGATCGTTTAAGTAAAATCGTCCAGGACGATCCAGAATCGTACAGGACATCCACTGCGTACAGAATTGAAAATTTGCAGTTTTTGGGCGGTTTCACTTGTCTTTTATATAAATAGTCCAAATTAGACTGCCACCCAATCTTTTTGTCATTTGATCTTCGTGCCTTTGAGAGAATAGCCAAGGAGAGAGTGGAAGAGAGCATTCAAAGGAGGATTCCTACCACGGAGCTAGAAGGCTTCACTTGGATTGCTAAGGTAAGAGTCTCTACTTGTGAAATTGGATTTCTTCACTCTTTTTTTCTTCTCCTTCTAGATTCTTGTGAGAAATCATTCAAGAAGGTCCGGTTCTCTGCCGACACTTGGAGAGTGTGAACAGACGAAGGGTTCTCTGCCCACACTAGGAGAGTGTAAAGGACGAAGGGTCTCTGCCCACACTAGAGAGTGTGAAGGACGAAGGGTTCTCTGCCCACACTAGGAGAGTGTGAAAGGACGAAGGGTTCTCTGCCCACACTAGGAAGTGTGAAAGGACGAAGGGTTCTCTGCCTACACTTGGAGGGTGTGAAAGGACGACGGTTCTCTGCCGACACTGGGTTTTGTGTAAAAGGACGGACGGTTCTCTACCGCACCTGGGAGTGGAAAAGAGTGTTGTTGTAAGGCTTCTCCGCCTTGCTGTGGGTGCAAAAGGAGAGTCACAATTGGTATAGTGCAATACTCAGAGGGTGCCTCTGAGGAGTGGATGTAGGTCTGGTTATAGACCGAACCACTATAAACTGTGTGCATTACTATAGCTTTACGTTCCGCACTTTAAAATTCAGTTTTAACAACTCTGTGTTGAAAAATATTTTCTACTAACTTAAAAAAGAAAATTTTATTTCGGTTCAACTTATTTTTAAGAGGGTTTAAAATTTTAAAAACTACCAATTCACCCCCTCTTGGTACCTTGGACACTACTAGGCTTAACAACCTAATTACTGGACCAACATTAACTATTGACATGCATATTTCTCCTTTACCCTACTTTGATTTTAGTGTAGAAGATGTTGGTTTTTAGCTAGACTTTTTAAATCATTATATATGGTTAAATATTTTCAGGCAAGACAAGGAGAGAATGAGTTATGAGATTGATCAGGGTCCTTCAGGTTTAGGTTTCTTTTCTTTTATTTTAATTTTTTTTTTTTGTACTCATGACGATTAGTTTATATAATTGTATATATCCTAATAGTGTATATGATTTTTGGAAATAAGTATAAATGTATATATTGATGTTTTGATCAATAGTTTTTATTTCTACTATGATATTGATAAATAAAATTAGATAGCTCTGGTTATATAAATTAAAAGATAAAGAATAATTTTTAAATTAGATTTTGGCCATCACACCACTAACCTGAATTATTTAATACTTATAAAGAATCTTTCTTGATTTCACACACATAACATATCATATAAATCATAATAACAAACATTATATACATTCAGTGTAATTTTCATTATACTTGCATTATGCATGTTTTATACAAAAAGCATATTAGACATATTACATAATAAATAATCATATTATATATTAATGTCCAAATGCAATGTACTAACTCCTAATCATTTTATACTCAATATTACATTACTAATTTCAATTAAAATGATATATATAACTAATTAGTGAAATTTTAATATAAAATCTACCAAAATATTCATGATAATGATTTCTATCACATATCAAAAGTTACATAATAGAATTTCACTAAAATGAGATATATTATATTTTATTCAATTTAAGAGAAAGGAGATAATAAAACTTAGTGAAATTTAACTTAAGACTCTGTTTACCCACCTTAGAAAATCATCCCTCAATATTTCTCCCTACAAATCACTAACATACAGAACAAAACTACTAATCACTTCACATCAATCATCAATTAAGTCATATATTCATTCATTCACATATGTTTTCATATCAATCAATTCGATCATATAGTATGTTATGCAATTCATTTCAAGAAACATAGAATTATACAATGGATATTCAAGTGCATCTCTCACTTCTCGGTGAAATAACTATACACCATTTTCTAAACTAATGTTGTCATTATTGATTAGTGTGGTATGCCTCTGACTCACTCATATTTTCTCCCTCTGTCCCACTCATAATAGCCTTAAATAGATATCATGGATCATGCAATTCTATTTCAATATATTTGTCAAGATGGATTTATTCTAGATCTTGGCTCTTTCACTATATCCTCTATGGACAATCCATCTTTTACGAGCATACTGACTATATCTAACAGACTGTCATGTGATCGAGTAACACTATTCTACATGCCTTCTATCACATCAGGGCACTCTTATTCAATAGCAGCTGGTACCATGGGTCCTCTTTAAAATCAATAAATGTGTTTTTCTCTTGTTGCTTTCTTCTCTTATCACCTTCTTCACCTACTTTCTTTCTATTTATATCTCGTCTGAACTGAGAAATGACATAATCATTTTGTACTAACATTGCTCTCTCAACCAATTCTAAAATCTACTGATTTCTTGTGGTTACTAGTGGTGTCTTAATTCATCTTTCAACTCCCTCAAGAACCTGTACTTTTCTCCTTAGCAATACTAATCAATTGAGGTGCATAATTACCAATAAAGTAAACATATTTTAATTGCATCACTATTTGTTTCCTTACTCTAGCCCATGAAGTCCTTCTACATCTGTTATTAGGCTGACAGAGGTAAAAAATCAATATGAAAGTTTTGACAAAATGTTCCCACAAAATCAATGTGTTCAAATTGCCCTAAAAGCGTTTCTCTTAGTTGTCCTATCTGCCATCTTTCAGCTTCACATTCAAATAAAAAGATTGCCATTGAATCTTTCTTATCTCTAAATATTTCATAATGTACATATTTTTTATTCTAGATAATTAGTCCTTAGTTACTTGTGGCTCTACAACTCTCTTAAAAAATGGGTGCTTCAACTTCTAGATCATCTATAAGTACTTATCTTCCTCAATCTCCTTTCTCCCATTCTATCTACTCTATGCTTCACTCATCATTTGAGCTATCAATCTAGCGAACTACATTATTATGTCAGAACTCTTTAGGACTATTAAACTCTGCTCATTGGTACTTTATGGCTAGATGAGTCCATTGCAATCAATGTAGTTTTCTTTTTTTATCAAATTATAAATCAACCATACATTTAATCTTAACATTACCTATTTTATCTCTCAATCAATTCTTATAATTCTAATTATAATTCAATTCTTCTAATAGCCATTGCTCTTATACCACATCTTGTGGTGCCCCAAGATATATATGAAAGAATTGTCTATTTAATCTCTTAAAAATTTTATCAGAGCAGCTAATTTTCATTATTTAATAAAAATCTAGCTAAAGTAATCATATATATCAAAATAATTTATATATTCATCATTCATCCAAATTTTTATTTATATAGCCTGAAGTTTAATCATTTATTAGTCCATCTTTTAATACTTATGACTACAAAACAATAACACAAAAAATATATAAAAATAAATTAGACTTGATTATTATGTTGAACCTTGGTCCACTAGATCCTGTCCCTAATTAAAATTTATTAAAAGCATAGAGTGAGCTAGCATTTTGGTAGATTACTAAACCTACCACTATAATCAATACATGTTAGTAGAAATAATATGCATGTAATCACTTAATCAATATCAGTCAAATCATATAGTAATAAGAATAATTAGTAATCAATATGAAATAATTGACATTTCTTATGATAATGAAAACAAATATAATCATTATAACTTGCAATCATATAATTATTCCCATCTAAGGGATTAGTATGTTTTGTCTTTTCTTTACCCTTAAGTTATGCATACAACAATCAACGATCATTTGTTTATCTAAAGGATCTACATGTTTTGTCATTCATATACCCCAAAGTTACGATGTAGTAGATCTATTATGAATCTCTGCATATTTATAAATTATACTTTCTTTTAAATTTATATATTATTTCATATGCATATATGTATTTATATACCTATATTTGTCTTATACATGTAGTATAATATCAATGAAATGTATATTATATTATCTATCAAATGCAAAATATCATGTTGTACTGCTTTGTACTAATCGTATCGGGTGCTTCAATTCAATGTTGTTATATTTATCTAATCACCCATGTCCTATATCGCATGCATAACATATTATATCATATTATTTATGAAACAATCATAATGTTCATGTTTTATGCTATGTAAGCAAGAGAGAACATTTGACTACAAATGGTTTTTTTTCTTGTATTAAATCCTACATTTCTTCATACCAAATATGGAACAATCTCAGTCATATAGTCATGTTATCAGGATTCAATCTCATAAAACATATCATAAGTTAGTGACTTTCATATAAGAAGTCATCACTTCCTGCCAACGAATATCATGTCATATCGGCCAATCTGATTATGCCACCCTTTTCATATCACTCAGGATACACCATAAACCTTATTTAAAAGAAATCCTGTCATCCCACTTTTTTATAGGGGTAACATGCTTTTAGCCAGTTGAATAAGTCAATTATTTTTAGCCAACCTTTCTTGCTTTCACACACATAACATAAAATATAATCATAATAATAAATATCATATACATATAGTATAAACACAATTATACTCATAAGTATGCATGTATTATGCCAAAATGCATGTTAGATGAGATGCATGGTAAATTAATGCATATTATATATTAATATCCAAATATATTATATTAACTCTGAATCATTTTATACACAACAATACACACTTTATTTAAAATAAAATTATATATATGCAAAGCTAATTGGTAAAATTTAATATAAACCTACTAAAAATATTCAAGGTAATGATATTTACCACATATCTAAAGTTACATGATGGAAGTTCACTAAAACTAGAGAAATTACATTTTAATTAATTTTAAAGAGAAAAATAATTAAACTCAAAATTATTAAAAATAAAGTAGGTTTAAGGTTACCTACCACATCAAAATATTTTTCACAACTAAGGTGATGAAAATTATCATCTTAAACATTGCTTCCTCTCTCCTCTTTTCTCCTCTTCTTTTTTGCTTCTCTTCTCTCTCTTCTATCACCTAACAATGCAATGAAATGGGGAAGGGAAGGCTTAGGTGGCTATTTGATAAAATGTAAATTTGATATTTTTATAAAAAAATATTTTTCTAACCCAACATTGCAATACTCAAGACCCTAGCGCTGCGACACTCACTAAATTCCAGAAAAACAAGAGCTGCCACTGCAACATTTAGTAGGCTCAGTGCTGCAGTTCTCCCTAAGATAGTTTTTATAAATTTAGTGAAATTTAACTTTGAGGCCATTACATTATTTATGGTGAGTATTACCGCTCAAACATTTGTGAATTTTATGTGGAATGTTTAATTTTTGTTTTGAGTGGTTTGTTAAATTTACTCATTTTATTACTTTTCCTCCGCAAACCTCCACTAGACTGATTTACTATCTTTCATATCATACAGTTTAATATTTTTTATACTGATTCAATAATTATATCAATATAACTACTATGAATTAACTGTTTGAATAGTTGCTATTTGAATGAGTTATATTTATGCAACTTATGTAGTTTTGATGATTCCAAACATTATTGTTCAAATGTATAGTTATCTCCTAACAATTTCAGAAGATTTGCACTTGCTCTTGTGTGTACTAACATTTCAGGAAAATCAGACTCCAGACTACGAAAACTTCAATTCAAATTCAACATGAGATATTATGTATAATTGATGTTTATCTTTTCTTTGAATTAACTTTGAAAGGAGTGATTGTAATTGAGTGAATAAAATCTCACACACACACACAAATAAGGAGATCTTGAAATTCTATACTGATCGTACAGGACGATATTTATCGTACTGGACGATCTGTCAGTTATCTCCTATAGAGCACTTGGAACGAATAGGAACTTGCCTTGAAAAATTTTCTAAGTCCTATTCGTCCAGGACGAAATTTATCATCGTCCCAGGCGATGGGTTCTCTGCAAAATTTTCGTCCAGACGAATGTTACCATCGTACGAGGCGACCAGTCCTGGGAAAATTTTCGTCCCGACGAAAATAAATATCGTACAGGACGATCAGCTCTCTGGAACTTTTTTCGTACAGACGAAAACAAGTTATCGTCCGCGGCGATAGGTTCTCTGGAAAATTTTCGTCCAGACGAAATAAATAATCGTCCAGGACGATCGGCTCTCTGGAAAATTTTCGTCCAGACGACCACATTTTCGTTCAAACGACAAACCGACTTAGAACAGTTTTCAGCAGTTTCTAGAACCGACCTTGTAATAACCGTTCGTACTGGACGAACCAAGTTCGTACAGGACGATCAGATGTACGAAGTCAGTTCGTACACATATACAAATTGGGTCGTTTCAGATCGTTTAAGTAAAATCGTCCAGGACGATCCAGAATCGTACAGGACGATCCACTGCGTACAGAATTGAAAATTTGCAGTTTTTGGGCGGTTTCACTTGTCTTTTATATAAATAGTCCAAATTAGACTGCCACCCAATCTTTTTGTCATTTGATCTTCGTGCCTTTTGAGAGAATAGCCAAGGAGAGAGTGGAAGAGAGCATTCAAAGGAGGATTCCTACCACTGGAGCTAGAAGGCTTCACTTGGATTGCTAAGGTAAGAGTCTCTACTTGTGAAATTGGTTTTCTTCACTCTTTTTCTTTCTTCCTTCTAGATTCTTGTGAGAAGATCATTCAAGAAGGTCCGGTTCTCTGCCGACACTTGGAGAGTGTGAACAGACGAAGGGTTCTCTGCCCACACTAGGAGAGTGTGAAAGGACGAAGGGTTCTCTGCCCACACTAGGAGAGTGTGAAAGGACGAAGGGTTCTCTGCCCACACTAGGAGAGTGTGAAAGGACGAAGGGTTCTCTGCCCACACTAGGAGAGTGTGAAAGGACGAAGGGTTCTCTGCCTACACTTGGAGGGTGTGAAAGGACGACGGTTCTCTGCCGACACTGGGTTTTGTGTAAAAGGACGGACGGTTCTCTACCGCACCTGGGAGTGGTGAAAAGAGTGTGTTGTAAGGGCTTCTCCGCCTTGCTGTGGGTGCAAAAGGAGAGTCACTATTGGTATTAGTGCAATACTCAGAGGGTGCCTCTGAGGAGTGGATGTAGGTCTGGTTATAGACCGAACCACTATAAATCTGGTGTCATTTACTTTATAGCTTTTACGTTTCCGCACTTTTAAAATTCAGTTTTAACAACTCTGTGGTTGAAAAATATTTTTCTACTAACTTTAAAAAGAAAATTTTATTTCGGTTCAACTTTATTTTTAAGAGGGTTTAAAATTTTAAAAACTACCAATTCACCCCCCTCTTGGTAGCCTTGGGACACTTACTTAGGCTTAACAACCTAATTACTGGACTCAACAAGTGGTATCAGAGCAGAGTTTCAAAATCATAAGTTTGAACTACTTTTTGATTAACGTAGATGGCTACATTTGGAAACCGAAACACACCTGAGGGTTACTCTATCACTAGACCTCCACTGTTTGATAATATTCCTTTTGATTTTTGGAAAACACGCATGTCTACTTTCTTACAGTCACTTGATTATCGCATGTGGATGCTAGTCCAGGAAGGTTACACAAAACCAACTAGATTAGTTGATGGAATTAGGGTAGATACACCCTATGCAGATTGGACTATAGAAGAACGTGACTTAGCACAATTAAATGCGAAATGTTTAAATAGTTTCTTTTGTGCTTTAAAATCTGAAGACTACATGCGAGTTTCCACTTGTAAAAGCGGAAAAGACATATGGGATAGACTTTGTATTACTTATGAAGGGACAAATGAGGTTAAGCAATCAAGACTCAATATCTTGTTACATGACTACGAACTGTTTCGCATGAAACCTAATGAATCTATATCTGACATGTACACAAGATTCACTCAAATTGTCACCTCTTTGCATGCACTTGGTAGGGAATTAACTAATGCTGAAATGGTAAATAAGATTCTTCGTTGTTTACCTACTACATACGATGCTAAAATTACTGCAATTACAGAGTCAAAAGATCTGAACATTTATTCTATTGACAATCTTCTTGGTTCACTCATTGCTTACGAGCAAGGAGTAAGTCAAAGAAAGATTGATGCAGGTGAACCAAGAAAGGACAAGAATCTTGCATTAAATGTGGAAGAGTCAGAAAGTGAACACTCACAACCTGAGGATGAAGACGATATAGCACTGATGACTAGACAATTCAGAAGCTTTTTAAAGAGGAAGCAGAAGAGACGCCAGCAATGGAATAGAGGTAAGTATAACAAAAATGGCAGGGTTTCTAATGAATTGATTTGTTATGAATGCAGGAAACCAGGTCATATAAAAACTGATTGTCCAAAACTTAAAGCCACTCCTAGCAAGGAGAAGGTAGAGGAGAAACCAATGGTAAAAAAGGGCAAGAAGAAGTTTCAAAAGGCTTTTTGGGCGGACTCAGCTTCAGACTCATCTGAGACTGAAAACGAAGAAGAAGTCACCAACCTTTGCTTGATGGCAGATAAAGCTGAACAATCAGATCAAGAAGAGGTATGTGATTTAACATATGATGAACTGTTTGAAGTTTCTGAACACATGCATGATGCATATAGGAAAACTAAAAAGATGCATTCTAGTTTAGTTTTAGAATTGGAAGAGCTTAATAAGGAACACGAAATCCTTAGGAAAGATCATGCTTTAATTGATAGCAACCACATGAAACTACTTGATGAATATGATGACTTGAATAAAAATTTTGAAAATTTAAAATCATCCTATGCTGAACTTGAAAAAGAATTTAAGAAATTTAAGGATGAATCTGAGCACAAGACATATAGAATCAATTATACAAATCGAATCTTGGAGGATATGAATTCATTTTACAAACTTACTATAAGAGCTCTCGAGGATAATAGGAACCCCCCTAAACTTGAAGATTTTACAAATCCTAAATATTATCCTAAATTCATGAAATCCCTTAGAAGACAATCATATGAAAGAAAACATAGGAATATTTTTCCTAATGTTAAATGTAACAATTGTGGATTTTTGGGACATATATCTCACACCTGCACTTTAAAGATGAAACCTAATTTGGTGTGGAGAACTAAGATGCATAAACCTAGACATATCACACATGCATCTGATTATAAATTTCATAAAGGTGAACCCAAACTAGTTTGGGTTCCCAGGTCTAACAATTGAGAATTTTGCAGGAATACTCTCACACAAGACCTCGTGAGAGTATATGGTACCTGGACAGCGGATGTTCTAAGCACATGACTGGAGATACTGCTCAATTCATAACGCTGGAAGCCAGGAGTGGAGGCAAGGTTACACTTGGAGATAATACCACAAAGAAGGTGGTTGGATCAGGTATGATTGGAAATTTGAAAAACTTTTTCATAGATAATGTTTTATTAGTTGAAGGCTTAAAACATAATTTGCTTAGCATAAGTCAGCTATGTGATAAGGGCTATAATGTAAAATTTTTACCTACTAGCTGCATAATTAGCCTAAATGGGAAAATTGTTTTAAATGGAAAAAGGGTGAACAATGTCTACATGCTAGATTTAAATTGTATTCAATCTCCTACTGCTTTTTGTTTGAAAACTGTTTCTGATGAATCATGGCTTTGGCATAGGAGACTTTGTCATTCTAGTATGAAAAATCTTAGAAGAATTACCCAAAAGAATTTGGTTAGAGGAATACCTAAACTAGACTTTACTAAGAACCACTTATGTGATGCATGTCAATTAGGAAAACAAGTGAAGTCCTCTTTTAAATCCAATAAAGATCTTAGGACCAGTAAACCTTTAGAAATTCTTCACATGGATCTTTTTGGACCTGTAAGCACGGTTAGTCTAGGAGGAAAGGTATATGGATTTGTAATAGTAGATGATTTTTCAAGATTCACCTGGGTTAAATTTCTTTTTCATAAGAGTGAATCATTTGAGGAATTCAGAAATTTTTCAACTTGGATACAAAGAAAACTAGGATGTGAAATAATTTCTATACAAAGTGATCATGGAGGAGAATTTGAAAATGAAAGATTTGAAGATTTCTGTAAAGAAAAGGGGATTGATCACAACTTTTCTGCACCTAGAACTCCTCAACAAAATGGAGTAGTTGAAAGAAAGAACAGAACATTAATAGAAGCCGCCCGAGCAATGTTAGCAGAATACTCTCTTCCTAGATATTTTTGGGCTGAGGCGGTTAGCACTGCATGCTATGTTCTGAATAGGGTAAATGTGAGATCAAATTTGAATAAAACACCCTATGAATTGGTAAAAGGTAGAACACCAAATTTGTCTCATTTACATGTATTTGGTTGCAAGGTGTTCATACATAATAATGGAAAATTTGCCTTAGGAAAATTTGATCCAAAATCAGATGAAGGAATTTTTGTTGGATATTCAAGTGTTGGAAAATCTTATAGAGTATTCAACAAAAGAACTTTAGTCATTGAAGAAACCACACATGTTGTTTTTGATGAAAATGGAAACATAGAAGAGCCAAAAGTTGTTGAAGAAGAAATTGAAGAAAACTCCCAAAAGATTGATAGATTAAATTTGGAAGAAAATGTGGAAGAAAATATAGAAAGAGAAGACCCTTTGCCTAGAGATTTGAGATTCTCTAAAAATCACCCAAAGGAATTAATTATAGGTGAACCAAGTGAGGGTGTTAGAACTAGGCGTGGATTAAACAAGGAAGTCAATCAGTCAGCCTTCATTTCAACTATTGAACCCACTAACATTGATCAAGCACTTTCAGATGAATTTTGGATATTGGCCATGCAAGAAGAGTTAAATCAATTTGTAAGAAATAAAGTTTGGGAACTAACTACAAGGCCAAAAGATCAAAGTGTTGTTGGAACCAAGTGGGTGTTCAAAAATAAAATGAATGACTCAGGAGTAGTCATTAGAAATAAGGCTAGATTAGTAGCTAAGGGGTATAATCAAATTGAAGGAATTGATTTTGAGGAAACTTTTGCCCCTGTAGCTAGACTTGAAGCAATTAGGGTTTTACTAGCCTTTGCCTGTTTTAAAGGTTTTAAATTGTTTCAAATGGATGTTAAAAGTGCCTTTTTAAATGGAGTAATTGAAGAAGATGTTTTTGTAGAACAACCTCCAGGTTTTGAAAATTCAAAATTTCCAAATCATGTTTTCAAATTAAAAAAGGCATTATATGGATTGAAACAGGCACCTAGGGCTTGGTATGAGAGGTTAAGCACCTTCCTACTTGAAAGATCTTTTGAAAAAGGAAGTGTGGATACAACTCTCTTTTTAAGAAAAATTGGAAAGGATATACTTATTGTTCAAATTTATGTGAATGACATCATCTTTGGATCTTCAAATAAACATCTTTGTGATGATTTTTCTAAAACAATGAGTAATGAATTCGAAATGAGTCTAATGGGAGATTTAAATTACTTTCTAGGATTTAGCATTAAGCAACTTGAGGAAGGTACTTTTCTTAGTCAAAACAAATATATTAAGGACATCCTCAAAAAATATGAAATGGACAATGCTAAACCTGTTAGTACACCAATGAGTTCTTCAGTTCAGTTGGATAAGGACCTTAAGGGAAAATCTGTTGATCAAAAGAAATTTAGAGGGATAATTGGATCTTTACTTTACTTGACTGCTAGCCGACCAGATATTATGTTTAGTGTTTGCCTATGTGCTAGATTTCAATCAGATCCAAAAGAATCACATTTGACAGCAGTAAAAAGGATTTTAAGATATCTACTAGGAACTCAAAACTTAGGAATTTGGTATCCTAAGTTTAGCTCTTCATTTGAAATTATTGGTTACTCAGATTCTGACTTTGCAGGCTGTAGAGTGGATAGGAAAAGCACTTCTGGAACATGTCAATTCATTGGAAATTCATTAGTTTCATGGTCTAGTAGAAAACAAAATTCAGTGGCACTATCTACTGCAGAAGCAGAATACATTGCATTAGGAAGTTGTGTGGCACAAGTACTTTGGTTAAAACAACAGTTGATTGACTTAGGATTAACTATAGGCACTATTCCAATTTATTGTGACAATACTAGTGCTATTTGTATTTCAAAAAATCCTATTCAACATTCTAGAACCAAACACATCGATATAAGGCATCATTTCATAAGGGATCACGTATCCAAAGGAGAAATTGAACTCATACATGTTTCAACTGAAAATCAACTTGCAGACATTTTTACAAAACCTTTAGCCTTTGATACCTTCAGTACTTTAAGAACAAGGCTTGGTGTTATTGATTTGAATGCTTAACTCAAATGTCTTTGCAAACATTGATACTTGTTATGTTTTGTTTTTGAAATTTTGTGAATTTTGTGTGTTTTTTTTTAATGAATTGTTTTTGGATTTATGATTTTGTTTTATGTTTTCTGTGTTTCTGATTGTTTTTGTTGATTTTGTTAATTTAAAAATTTAAAAAATCAAAATTAATTTTTGGAGGAAATCGTCCAGGACGAAATATTTTCGTACGGGACGATGTGTAAAGGAACAGTTTGCGAAAATTTAAACCGTTTTAGAGCAGTTTTTTATTGGATCGTCTGTACGATCTGTGATCGTCCAGGACGAAATTTTTTTTCTCTCAAACGTCGGGACGATTGAATGCAGCGGTTGAGTGGATAAGATAGTTTTTAATACGAACTTCGTCTGTACGAAATTTTCGTTCGTCCAGACGAACATGTGTCGTTTCATTGTAGGGGACGGTTTTCAAGAGTCATTAAAACGAAATACTTTTCGATCGTCTGTACGAAATTGTTTTCGTCTGTACGATCGGTCAAGTCAAAAAGCCTGTACGAAGGGACGCATCGTAAGTTGTGTTGAATACGAAAAGCCGTTACATTTTGGACGAATTGGATCGTCTGTACGAACATGTTTCGTCCAGACGAATTATTATGTTCGTCCAGGACGAATATTTTCGTCCAGGACGAAAGTATCGTTTTTCCTTTAAATATGAAGGCTTTTCAAACTTGAAAATCACACTTTCAAATTTCTTTTTCAATCCCCTTCAACTTCAAATCAACAATGGCCTCCTCTAGCAAAAGACAAAAGGTTTTGGTGAAGAAACCAAACAGGAATGCCCCAGACAACTTTCTTTCTAAGGAAAATGAGGAATCTTTTCCTCGTTTTGCTTCAGCAAAAATCACTCCGTCTCGCATTCTTATCCCTGCAGAGTTGAAATATCGGGTAATGCACCTCTTCGCCTCAACCCAATTTCAGTTCATTCTTTCTCTCGTTTACCTCTACAACAAACAAACCTACCATTACTTCCTTGCCAACATGAGTTTCAATTCTGACCACTCTATCATTAGTTCTTTTGTTTTTAAGAAAAAAGTTGAGATCACCAAGCACGATCTTGGTGCATTTTTAAACTTAAGAACTGAGGGATATAGAGCCCACACCCTAATGTCAGAAAACTCCTTCAAATGGTTTGAAATAAATAGGGTAATTAGAGGAAATGCAATTGACAATCATGTTGCTAGAGTCTCAGGTATGACCCAAGATGCCCGAATCATCCAGCATATCCTTAGATCCTCAATTATTCCTAAAGCTGGTGATAGGATTAACATCACTCCTCTCCTTTCTTGTCTAACCTTTTTAATCATGTCAAGACATCCTATTGATGAAGCCCAACTCATCATAGATCATATCTATAGGCTTTCAGAAATAGGACATGCTGATCAGAAGAAAAAGAAAAACATTTCATTAGGGCACTTAATTACCTATATTTTGGAGAAGAAATACAATATAGTGCATCCTGATGAAGAATATGAAGAGCCAGTTTACTATAACAATACATCATTCAGACTGCTCTTCAAGGAAGAAAAAGAAAAAGGGAAAGCACATGACAGTGCTTCAGAAGAAGAAGAAAGAGAAGAAGGAGAGCATACCTCTGCACCTCAGTCAGATTATCAGAATCTGATTGAGAGATTTGATCGTTTAGAGACTCATATTGATCAAAGATTTGATCAATTTGATGCTCAACTTGTGCAGCAACAACATGACATTGGTGTTATTAGAAATGAAGTACATGATATCAATACCAATGTAATGTTGATGGCCTCCTACTTTAACCTTTTCGGTGGCATTCCTCCTCCTCCTCCTCCAGAACAGTAGAGATGATTTTATGTGTTTTTGTAGTACTTGTGTTGTATTTTTTGTTGTGTTGTTGTGATTGTTACTCATTTTTTTTGTTATGTTAATGTTTTTTGTTAAATGTAGGTATTTGTCTTTTATTTTATGTTGTGTTTAGCTTTTGTGAAATGTAATCTTTTCATATAAATCAATGCATTTCACACTTGTTTCAGTATTGATTTGTTATTGAAATGTGGTTAATTTTTTATGAATTTCATTAGTATTATTTAATCTTCATAGTGCTTAAATTAGATTGTAATTGGAGATTATCTACATTAGAAAATCTAGTCTTTCAAAATTTAAAAGTTGTTTATAACTTGTTGTAATTAGAATTTTTAAATTCATGTCTATTCATTTAGACTACATAAAATTTAAAATTATTATTGCAATTTAGATGTTTACTTATTTTGTATTTCTTTGTTCAAATAATATTTATGTACTTAGAAATATTTGAAATTTTAGATTATTGATTTTGGAAAGAATTGGTGTAAAGTACTCTTGAAAATTGTACAAAAAGTACAAAAAATCAAAAGAAATGCGCAATGGTTCGCAAATATGAAAAAGAGGCACAAAATCACCTCAATATCAATAGATGCACAAAAATGTGCTCAAAAAGTTGAAAAAGATGCGCAAAGCGCCACATGTGGTAATTCTCTTCTTTCCAAATTCTTTCAATCTCTTAATTCAAATTGATCTTATGTTCATTTATATTCTATTGAATTTTGAAATATAGAATTTTTTCTTCATCTCTCTTGTAATGATTTTCTATATTCAAATGTCTAAATTGAATCATGTCTTTGCTAAATTCTTCTTACTTACAATGTTATATCACTTTTTAAATCTCCTGAATTTCTATGATTGACCTAATGTTTTTAGTTTAAAATTGCATACCCTATGTCAATCACCATTTAGATTAAATTTTAACAATGAATTTCATATAATTATTTACATTTCTGGTCTTTTTCTTCTTCACTTTTTGTTGCTGTCAAAAAGGGGGAGAAATTATTAGTTTGTGTATGTTTGTGTTTTATCTTTTTTTAGTGGTTCTGTTTGCAATTTTTTTAAAATAAAAAAAAAAAAAAAAAAAAAAAAAAAAATTGTTCTTTAATGCCTCCTTATTTTAATGTACTCATAAATTCAGGGGGAGTTTAGGAGATAAAAAATGTGTTTTAACTTGAAACCATACTAATAATAATTGTTTTGCCATCATCAAAAAGGGGGAGATTGTTTGAATAGTTGCTATTTGAATGAGTTATATTTATGCAACTTATGTAGTTTTGATGATTCCAAACATTATTGTTCAAATGTATAGTTATCTCCTAACAATTTCAGAAGATTTGCACTTGCTCTTGTGTGTACTAACATTTCAGGAAAATCAGACTCCAGACTACGAAAACTTCAATTCAAATTCAACATGAGATATTATGTATAATTGATGTTTATCTTTTCTTTGAATTAACTTTGAAAGGGAGTGATTGTAATTGAGTGAATAAAATCTCACACACACACACAAATAAGGAGATCTTGAAATTCTATACTGATCGTACAGGACGATATTTATCGTACTGGACGATCTGTCAGTTATCTCCTATAGAGCACTTGGAACGAATAGGAACTTGCCTTGAAAAATTTTCTAAGTCCTATTCGTCCAGGACGAAATTTATCATCGTCCCAGGCGATGGGTTCTCTGCAAAATTTTCGTCCAGACGAATGTTACCATCGTACGAGGCGACCAGTCCTCTGGAAAATTTTCGTCCCGACGAAAATAAATATCGTACAGGACGATCAGCTCTCTGGAACTTTTTTCGTACAGACGAAAACAAGTTATCGTCCGCGGCGATAGGTTCTCTGGAAAATTTTCGTCCAGACGAAATAAATAATCGTCCAGGACGATAGGCTCTCTGGAAAATTTTCGTCCAGACGACCACATTTTCGTTCAAACGACAAACCGACTTAGAACAGTTTTCAGCAGTTTCTAGAACCGACCTTGCAATAACCGTTCGTACTGGACGAACCAAGTTCGTACAGGACGATCAGATGTACGAAGTCAGTTCGTACACATATACAAATTGGGTCGTTTCAGATCGTTTAAGTAAAATCGTCCAGGACGATCCAGAATCGTACAGGACGATCCACTGCGTACAGAATTGAAAATTTGCAGTTTTTGGGCGGTTTCACTTGTCTTTTATATAAATAGTCCAAATTAGACTGCCACCCAATCTTTTTGTCATTTGATCTTCGTGCCTTTTGAGAGAATAGCCAAGGAGAGAGTGGAAGAGAGCATTCAAAGGAGGATTCCTACCACTGGAGCTAGAAGGCTTCACTTGGATTGCTAAGGTAAGAGTCTCTACTTGTGAAATTGGATTTCTTCACTCTTTTTCTTTCTTCCTTCTAGATTCTTGTGAGAAGATCATTCAAGAAGGTCCGGTTCTCTGCCGACACTTGGAGAGTGTGAACAGACGAAGGGTTCTCTGCCCACACTAGGAGAGTGTGAAAGGACGAAGGGTTCTCTGCCCACACTAGGAGAGTGTGAAAGGACGAAGGGTTCTCTGCCCACACTAGGAGAGTGTGAAAGGACGAAGGGTTCTCTGCCCACACTAGGAGAGTGTGAAAGGACGAAGGGTTCTCTGCCTACACTTGGAGGGTGTGAAAGGACGACGGTTCTCTGCCGACACTGGGTTTTGTGTAAAAGGACGGACGGTTCTCTACCGCACCTGGGAGTGGTGAAAAGAGTGTGTTGTAAGGGCTTCTCCGCCTTGCTGTGGGTGCAAAAGGAGAGTCACTATTGGTATTAGTGCAATACTCAGAGGGTGCCTCTGAGGAGTGGATGTAGGTCTGGTTATAGACCGAACCACTATAAATCTGGTGTCATTTACTTTATAGCTTTTACGTTTCCGCACTTTTAAAATTCAGTTTTAACAACTCTGTGGTTGAAAAATATTTTTCTACTAACTTTAAAAAAGAAAATTTTATTTCGGTTCAACTTTATTTTTAAGAGGGTTTAAAATTTTAAAAACTACCAATTCACCCCCCTCTTGGTAGCCTTGGGACACTTACTTAGGCTTAACAACCTAATTACTGGACTCAACATTAACTATTGACATGCATATTTCTCCTTTACCCTACTTTGATTTTAGTTGTAGGATTTGGTTTTAGCTAGACTTTTTAAATCATTATATATGGTTAAATATTTTCAGGTCAAGACAAGGGAGAGCATGAGTATGAGATTGATCAGGGTCCTTCAGGTTTAGGTTTCTTTTCTTTTATTTTAATTTTTTTTTTGTACTCATGACAGATTAGTTTTATATAATTGTATATATCCTAAATAGTGTATATGATTTTTGGGAAATAAGTATAAATGTATATATTGATGTTTTGATCAATAGTTTTATTTCTACTATTGATATTGATAAATAAAATTAGATAGCTCTGGTTATATAAATTAAAAGATAAAAGAATAATTTTTTCAAATTAGATTTTGGGCCATCACACCAGCTAACCTGAATTATTTAATTACTTATAACGAATCTTTCTTGATTTCACACACATAACATATCATATAAATCATAATAACAAACATTATATACATTCAGTGTAATTTTCATTATACTTGTCATTATGCATGTGTTATACTAAAAAGCATATTAGACTATATACATAATAAATTAATGCATATTATATATTAATGTCCAAATGCAATGTACTAACTCCTAATCATTTTATACTCAATATTACATTACTAATTTCAATTAAAATGATATATATAACTAATTAGTGAAATTTTAATATAAATCTACCAAAATATTCATGATAATGATTTCTATCACATATCAAAAGTTACATAATAGAATTTCACTAAAATGAGAGATATTATATTTTATTCAATTTTAAGAGAAAGGAAGATAGATAAAACTTAGTGAAATTTAACTTAAGACTCTGTTTACCCACCTTAGAAAATATCATCCTCAATATTTCTCCCTACAAATCACTAACATACAGAACAAAACTACTAATCACTAGTCACATCAATCATCAATTAAGTCATATATTCATTCATTCACATATGTTTTCATATCAATCAATCGATCATATAGTATGTTATGCAATTCATTTCAAGAAACATAGAATTATACTAATGGATATTTCAAGTGCATCTCTCACTTCTCGGTGAAATAAACTATACACCATTTTCTAAACTAATGTTGTCATTATTGATAGTGTGGTATGCCTCTGACTCTCACTCATATTTCTCCCATCTGTCCCACTCATATAGCCTTAAATAGATATCATGGATCATGCAATTCTATTTCAATATATTTGTCAAGATGGATTTATTCTAGATCTTGGTCTTTCACTATATCCGCTCTATGGACAATCCATCTTTTTACGAGCATACTGACTATATCTAACAGACTGTCATGTGATCGAGTAACACTATTCTACATGCCTTCTATCACATCAGGGCACTCTTATTCAATAGCAGCTGGTACCATGGGTCCTCTTTTAAAATCAATAAATGTGTTTTTCTTCTTGTTGCTTTCTTCTCTTATCACTTCTTCACCTACTTTCTTTCTATTTATATCTCGTCTGAACTGAGAAATGACATAATCATTTTGTACTAACATTGCTCTCTCAACCAATTCTAAAATCTACTGATTTCTTAGTGGTACTAGTGGGTGTCTTAATTCATCTTTCAACTCCCTCAAGAACCTGTAGCTTTTCTCCTTAGCAATACTAATCAATTGAGGTGCATAATTTACCAATAAAGTAAACATATTTTATATTGCATCACTATTTTGTTTCCTTACTCTAGCCTCATGAAGTCCTTCTACATCTGTTATTAGGCTGACAGAGGTAAAAAATCAATATGAAAGTTTTGACAAAATGTTCCCACAAAATCAATGTGTTCAAATTGCCCTAAAACGTTTCTCTTAGTTGTCCTATCTGCCATCTTTCAGCTTCACATTCAAATAAAAAGATTGCCATTGAATCTTTCTTAGTCTCTAAATATTTCATAATGTCACATATTTTTTTATTCTAGATAATTAGTCCTTAGTTACTTGTGGCTCTACAACTCTCTTAAATAATGGGTGCTTCAACTTCTAGATCATCTATAAGTACTTATCTTCCTCAATCTCCTTTCTCCCATTCTATCTACTCTATGCTTCACTCATCATTTGAGCTATCAATCTAGCGAACTACATTATTATGTCAGAACTCTTTAGGACTATTATACTCTGCTCATTTGGTACTTTATGGCTAGATGAGTCCATTGCAATCAATGTAGTTTTCTTTTTTATCAAATTATAATTCAACCATACATTTAATCTTAACATTACCTATTTTTATCTCTCAATCAATTCTTATAATTCTAATTATAATTCAATTCTTCTAATAGCCATTGCTCTTATACCACATCTGTGGTGCCCCAAGATATATATGAAAGAATTGTCTATTTAATCTCTTAAAAATTTTATCAGAGCAGCTAATTTTCATTATTTAATAAAATCTAGCTAAAGTAATCATATATATCAAAATAATTTATTATATTCATCATTCATCCAAATTTTTATTTATAATAGCCTGAAGTTTAATCATTATATTAGTCCATCTTTTAATACTTATGACTACAAAACAATAACACAAAAAATATATAAAATAAAATTAGACTTGATTATTATGTTGAACCTTGGTCCACTAGATCCTGATCCCTAATTAAAAATTTATTAAAAGCATAGAGTGAGCTAGCATTTTGGTAGATTACTAGAACCTACCACTATAATCAATACATGGTAGTAGAAATAATATGCATGTAATCATTTAATCAATATCAGTCTAATCATATAGTAATAAGAATAATTAGTAATCAATATGAATAATGACATTTCTTATGAATAATGAAAACAAATATAAGCATTATAACTTGCAATCAATAATTAGTTCCCATCTAAGGGATTAGTATGTTTTGTCTTTTCTTTACCCTTAAGTTATGACACAACAATCAACGATCAATGTTTATCTAAAGGATCTACATGTTTTGTCATTCATATACCCCAAAGTTACGATGTAGTAGATCTATTATGAATCTCTGCATATTTATAAATTATACTTTCTTTAAATTTATATATTATTTCATATGCATATTTGTATTTATATACCTATATTTGTCTTATACATGTAGTATAATATCAATGAAATGTATATTATATTATCTATCAAATGCAAGATATCATGTGTACTGCCTTTGTACTAATCGTATCGGGTGCTTCAATTCAATGTTGTTATATTTATCTATATCACCCATGTCCTATATCGCATGCATAACATATTATATCATATTATTTATGAAACATATCATATATGTTCATGTTTTATGCATATGTAAGCAAGAGAGAACATTTGACTACATATGGTTTTTTTTCTTGTATTAAATCCTACATGTTCTTCATACCAAATAGGAATCAATCTCAGTCATATTAGTCATGTTATCAGGATTCAATCTCATAAAACATATCATAAGTTAGGTGACTTTCATATAAGAAGTCATCACTTCCTGCTCATCGAAGTATCATGTCATATCGGCCAATCTGATTATGCCACCCTTTTCATATCACTCAGGATACACCATAAACCTTATTTAAAAGAAATCCTGTCATCCCACTTTTTTTATAGGGTAACATGCTTTTAGCCAAGTTGAATAAGTCAATTATTTTTAGCCAACCTTTCTTGCTTTCACACACATAACATAACATATAAATCATAATAATAAATATCATATACATATAGTATAAACATCATTATACTCATAAGTAAGCATGTATTATGCCAAAATGCATGTTAGATGAGATGCATGGTAAATTAATGCATATTATATATTTAATATCCAAATATATTATATTAACTCTGAATCATTTTATACACAACAATACACTACTTATTTAAAATAAAATTATATATATGCAAAGCTAATTGGTAAAATTTTAATATAAACCTACTAAAAATATTCAAGGTAATGATATTTACCACATATCTAAAGTTACATGATGGAAGTTCACTAAAACTAGAGAAATTACATTTTAATTAATTTTAAAAGAGAAAAATAGATTAAACTCAAAATTATTAAAAATAAAGGTAGGTTTAAGGTTACCTACCACAATCAAAATATTT
This sequence comes from Dendrobium nobile, assembly GCA_022539455.1. Classification (NCBI taxonomy): domain Eukaryota; kingdom Viridiplantae; phylum Streptophyta; class Magnoliopsida; order Asparagales; family Orchidaceae; genus Dendrobium; species Dendrobium nobile. The sequence goes on along the minus strand of CM039722.1, from coordinate 35,646,681 downwards.
TTCACAACTAAGGTGATGAAAATTATCATCTTAAACATTGCTTTCTCTCTCCTCTTTTCTCCTCTCTTCTTTTTGCTTCTCTTCTCTCTCTTCTATCACCTAACAATGCAATGAAATGGGGAAGGGAAGGGCTTAGGTGGCTATTTTGATAAAATGTAATTTGATATTTTTATAAAAAAATATTTTTTCTAACCCAACATTGCAATACTCAAGACCCTAGCGCTGCGACACTCACTTAAATTCCAGAAAAACTAAGAGCTTGCCACTGCAACATTTAGTAGGCTCAGTGCTGCAGTTCTCCCTAAGATAGTTTTTATAAATTTAGTGAAATTTAACTTGAGGCCATTACATTATTTATGGTGAGTATTACCGCTCAAACATTTGTGAATTTTATGTGGAATGTTTAATTTTTGTTTTGAGTTGGTTTTGTTAAAATTTACTCATTTTTATTACTGTTTTCCTCCGCCAAACCTCCACTAGAAGTGGTCGGCTAAGGGTGATAGAGTTCCAGACCTAATTTGATTCTCTTATTCTTTTGATGGATAAAACATTTCCTAAACCTTGCGAAAACTTTAGGGATTGATCTAAAGATTTCATGGATCCATTTCCTATAATTTGGCCCCTTTGATTACACTCTTTTATGTTAGCAAAAAATTCAAAATCCTAACCTTTGTTTCTATTTTCATTGTTTTCTCCTTAGTCCAATAAATATATAATTCTTGAAAAAATATCAAAACGTTTCTTAAATTATAAATTTAGTTAAAATTTTTTGAGGATTTTCCTTAACATATCCAAATAAAATTTCTCAATTCACCCAAATATTTTTAAGTATGGAACTATTTTTCCAAAGTTGGTCAATCTAGATAAAAAATTGAGTTTTCTCTCAATCTTGATTTACTTTTTATAAATAATGGTCCAATGGATGGCTAAGTGATTTTCATATTATAATTACTCATGGAATGTTAATTTGAATAATCCTTTTAAGTATAGTTTTGGGTCTCTGAAAGGGGATTGCTCATGGTGGTTAGAATGTAAATGGTATGATCGTACTGTCCATAGAACAAAATGATTGTGAATCTTTACACTCTATACAAGCAGGCCAATAAAAGAGAAGATAAAATCATACCTATGATTATCCATAAAAAATAATATCCTTCACCTACATATCTTGATAGATAATGATATTTATAATTCAAAAGCCACATGATTTCTTTCATTTGATACATCATCTTGAATGAGATTTATTTGATATGGATGTCAATTTTCCATAAGTTCAAGTCCCGTGGTTAATTACATCTTAGGCCTCAACCTAAGAACACTCTTGATTTGGGATGTTTTTTTTATTCTCTTCTTATTTGATACATATTGGAATTCCTAAGTTCTTTTAATTCAAAGGAGATAGGCTCAATGAGATATTCAACACACACAAAGATCATGCAATCATTTAGTCAATCTTAAGGAAAGAAATCAAGAGAGGAGAAATCACACGTAAATCATGTAAGAGAGAAATACAAAAGAGGCACTATAGAAAAAATGTCATTTTTTATGGTCATTTTTGCCGCAAAATGAAGAAAATTCATTTTTAATTTATATTTCTGACATATTTTTGACAAAAAAATTTCCAATGGTAATTCACATGTCAAAAAATAAACACCGGTGAAAAAATATTCATTGGAAATGTTTCTAAATCCATTAGAAATTGCTTAAAAAAATTAAGAAAAATTGTTATTAGCCCAAGCAGGCCAACTACCATCATCGTTGGCCTGTGAATCGAGCCCTCCTACAAACCACCCTATGGGCCTATGAACCATGAGCGCATGCTAGACTGCCATCCCCGGCAGTCGACCTTGCCCGTGAACACCCATTCCCTTGAACACACCCGCAAGCCCGTGAACCAGGCCTGCCTACAAACCCGCGGGCCCGTGAATAAGGCTTGCCTGCTAATCCAATAGCCTTGCTTGTGGGGGTTTCAAACCATCGCCACTCCGAAGCCACCCACGTGGACAGCTGCCTAAGCTGCTATGCATAATATGTTTCTTTTACTGCGTTTTTATATTTAAATTATATTTTATTCAAAATTATATATATTTGATATTATGTTTAACATGATAATAATTATTAAAAATGATAATATTTAATTTAATGATTTTTTAACAATATTTTGTTTGCTTAATTTTTAACATTATTCAGTTTAATTAATTTTATTTAATAAAATGAATAGTTATTAAAACTTTTTTATTATTAATTTAACCATATTTAGTTTAAAATTAAATGAATAATTATTAAAACTATTAGTATAATAATAATAATAATAATTAAACCTTTTTTGTTATTTGAGTTTAATGAAATTTTATTTAACAAAAAGAATAATTTAAAAAATCAATAATAAATATTTTACAAAAAATTCAAAATTCCATTGGAAATCTGATGGAAATTTCATAAAAAAATATGTGAGAAAATCTCCTTGAAATATTCATCGGAAATCCAATGAAAAACCCACCGTAAATATTATGTCTAAAATATGTCGAAATTTCTGACGGATTTATTTCCGCCAAAAAATCCACTGAAAATGAGTTTTTTTTCTGTAATTTGACATTATTTGTGTGACATATATAAGTGGGATTTATAGCCTTTTAAGAATGAATAGCTCATCCAATGATATGGCATGCAATGATATACTAATAAAACCTGCCTTTAATCCTAAATTTATAAGGGATATATTATACTCCCAGTACTAGTTCCCTTGACCTAGCTAATGCATTACAATGAGGGATTTATAACTTAAATCCCATCAGGAATCTAAGCAATCCTGACATTAATTTATCGCTCTGTTTGGAAAGGGGTGCAGCTAGAACTCCACCTATTATCTTAAACATATGCATTCTAGTCTTTTATAAATATAAGAGTGGCATATGGGGGATATGGAAGAAGAATGGGCAATGGGCCTGACCATAAATGGTATTATATTAATGCAATGGCAGACTATCCCTCTATGTGATAAAATAAAATTTATATGCTTATCTCAGGCTATGCATAAAGGGCAGGGCTAATCAGAATTAGTCAGGAGCCACGATGAAGTGGACTGAGTTTTTGATATAAATTATAATTTAAAAACGTTACCTAAGAGTGGTCCTTCATTAAGTTTTAAGAACATGTTGGTTGATTTTACATCCTATATTTCTTTTATCTTGATTAAGCACATTTTATCTTTTATAAAAAATTTAATATCCTAAGAGCTTATCATGAAGACTCCATCCAAGCCACTCCTAGCAAAATAATTAAAGAAACATGGCAATTCTAATCCATAAACAAAATAAACATACCAATCATCCTCAAATAATTAATAAATAACTAGCCAAAAGTGCATGTGGGTTCTGCAATACATCCTAGAAAAAGAGGTAGATGAGCTTTACTATAATTATAACTCAGCCAAAACTATGCATTATTGAATGAAATTTGGGTCTTATCCAATCTTCAAATATTTGGCCTCCTATATTCCACATGCATATATGGCTTTCCTAATTAAAATTACATATAAAAAGAATAATTATATAAGCTCCCTAAAAATAGAGTTTAACACAATTATAATAAAGTATTTATAATCATATCCAAACATGGTCCGTAGGACCATATCCCAAGGGCTTAGTAATCCTTGTGGTACTTATTGGAGAGCACATTTATAATGATAATTATAGTATTTTTATTAACCCATTGAGAATGTGGCCACTGGCAGAAGATATTTCTAGAAAAATTCTAACCACTAAAAGTCAAGTGTCCACTCATCAATCCATAAAATAAGAAATAAAATAGCCACAAATAATCCAAAATAAAATATGACATCATAACATTACAAATACAAAGTAAAAAGTAAAAAAAAAAGTTATCTTAGATACACTCTACTTTAAGATGCTTAAAAAAGTATCATACTTAGTACCTAAGTTTGTGTAAAGTTTGTGTTGCTAACTACACTATTTAGGTGGAGGTTTCAAGTTGCAAGGTCGAGTTCATATTATTTAATTTATTAAACCTAGATATTTATCTTTAAGTGATTATCCGTTTAGGGTGAATTAATTATGATATTATTTTTAAAGTTATAATTTTGATTATTAAGTTATGAAGATCCTATCATACATGGGCCCTAGTCTATACTAGACTTGTAAAGAATTAAGGTGCAAGTGATACATCCTTAATACAAAACCTAACTAAGGCTAGAATGATTATAAGATTACAAGGTGTGCTAATACCCCCTTGGTCTCCTAGGAATCAAGGTAAGGCCAATATGTGACATACTAAAATGGGTTTATTACTCACCATAAAATCCTAGACTTCCTATGTCTAAGGTTAATCAATTTTAAAGGGTGACATAGGAATGGAGAACTCATTACATAAGAATACAGAAGTGTTCTATCAGACTATGGTTTAACATTTAGGTGGTTTAAGGAGTTAGGTTGGGCTTCTAAAGGTGACTTTAAATTTCTAAAAGAGAATAATTTGTGTAAATCTTTCACCCATTTTCCCCTTTGCTTGTGAAGTACGTTGCATCACAATAAAAGGTATGAGGATGAAAGACTCCTTAGGATATACATCCCCTTAGCCTAAGGATTCCATCATATATACTTCACGTGAGTTTAAGGTAGAATCAGCAAAAAGAATAAACACAAGACAAACATATATTAAGGCACTAAGACTTGACTTGAAGTTAATTTGCTTTTCCAACACCATATATTGTATTTAAAAATATATTTTAAATGGAATTTTCTCTTTCTTTTTATAAGATTTACAATTTAACCCTTAAATCCCATCAATTCATTTGTGATGTTGTCATAATGGGCATGAGGACCAATGCCTCCTAAGGACACATAGTTTAGTAACTCTAGGTTTCCAGCCTATAAACTTCATTGATGGAACATGTAATATGAAAGATATACATATATACTAGAATTTAGTCATGAAAATTTTAAAATAACAATTAAAAATAAAACATGGGATCCTAGCCTTGGTCGAAGCAATGGAGTCTAATCTATTACCTATGCAGAGACACACTACACAAAGCTAGCACATAGATCAACTTATTATACTATAGCTCATATTTTACTTTCTTTTTCACATTCTTAACATATTTATGGAAATAAGATTTAAAAGCTCAAAATTATTAAGAAGGTAATTTTTATAATTACTAAAGTGTTTTATTAGCAAAACAAAAAAATCCTAACAGGTCTGCTTCATTCAAAAAAATATCAATGCATATGGTACAAATGGGTGGCCTACACTAGATGGCTAGTTGACCATATGAAGACCACTAAGGTTCACAAAGGGGGCAAACCTAGGCCAACAAGGCTACGGCTTCAAATGTGAGCTAACCTATGTCCAATTTCTAACACTTCCTACCACATATCTTTGGGTGAAAGTAAAAACAGTCCAAAGTATGTATGTGAGTGTCTCCAAGTCATTTATAATAAAAAAGGAGGTATTGACAAAGTTGTAGAAATTATACCTGACTCCGAAGCAAGCTGGGACATGAATGTATGCCCTAACACAACAAATGAGCCTCCGTAGAGGTCCGAGGAGCGATGAACCGCCTACTAAAACATGAACATGATTGTCCCTAAAAAATCACACAAAGAGAACAAACATATAAGTGATATGTAAATGATGCATGTACATGTGAAATGATGCATGTAACAAGATGACCTATGCATGCATGCACTAAGATAAGTAATCTTCTAAATTTTGAAAAATCAAATACCAAACCTAGGAGGATCACCAAGCCTAGAGAAAATTCAGAGATATAGGGAACATTCCCTAATTTTCCCTAGCTAAATTTAAGCCCAAGATGATGCCTAGTTGGGGAGTAATTTATAAAATACCCTATGAATTCAATTATAAATTAATCTCCAAATATCTGTCAAAACTCTTTGATTTTATTTTTAAAATGTAGGGCTCATCCTTTCGGTTCCATTGAGCCTAAAATTATTAAATTTGCTATATAAATGATTTTTTGGTGAATTTTTGCAGTTATGGTTATTTTTTAATTAGAAAAAATAAATTTTTTGAATTTCAGGCGGCAGCCTACGGTGAAATAGTGATGGAGGCATGGTGTCTACAGGATGGATGCCGGGTGATGGTGAGAGTGGGCCAAGACAACAATTGCCATGTGTTGTTAATTTGGGTGGCCAATTATCCACATCAGCATTGGGAGGGATCTAGGGGTTAGATCATATGCTACGGGTCGGATGGATCGGCTGTTTGACAAAATATGGATTGTTTAATCAAAGATGGATGGACCATATTTTTTCTTCTTCATTTAGAATAGATTTTTTTTGAAATTTTCTTTTGCTTGCTATAGGTTACTTACAAGACCAAACTTAATAAAATTTTTAGGGAATGTTTATGACTTTATAAACTACATGCACCTTGATTTTGGGGATTTATATGGTGCATTTGGAAAGTTGTTAAAAATCAAAGTTTAATTAAAAGTTGAAATATAATTCTATCGAGTGGATGAAATGGCTCATTCTTGGGTTCATTTTCTTCGCAAGAATGAGAGGAACATCTTTTATGAAGGACTCCCCCTCTGAAAATGTTTGGGTCAAAAGTTATGCTGACTTGAAGTAAAATGACCTATGTGTCACCTTAGATCTCTCTTCTAACTCACTTTTGGTGGTGGGAGAGAGTGGGGAAGGGAGGAAGGAAGCTCTGGCAACCAAATGAAAGTAATGGGATCTTTGGAGGTGGCATGGTTAGAGAACTTTTGGGTGTTATGTGTGTAATGAGGGTTTTGGAGGGTTTTGCCCTTTTCTAAGTCATGCAGCTTGCATGGATGGTTAGGATGGATTAAAGTTTTTCCTTGGATGTTTTCCAAGTGTCCCATGAGGTTAGGTGGGGCAGCTTTAGCCAGATAAGGGCAATCTATGTGGAAAGCCCATTTGACATTTCATGAAGGGGGTACCATTTGGGCTAAGTTTGGGTTGAACTAAGGGTTAAGCTTAGGTTTGAGCAGCTCTAGGAAGGTTCTAGAGTGGTAATTTTAGATCAGCTCTAAGGGTTGGCATGGGTTGAAGGCATGAAATTTGAAGCATTTGACCAAATTTGACCTTTTGTATATTTTAAAAAATTTTAATTGGTTTGACCACTTTGACAGGTCAAACTTGGTCAAGTTGATTAGCATGGGCCTTGGGGGGTCCCAAGAAGCCATGTGGCATGCATGCATGCCATTTGACCAACTTTGACTTTTTGAATATTTAATGAATTTGACCTCTTTGACTAAGTTAACTAAGTTAACTTGATCCATGTGTGTGGGCTCCAAAAATTCGGCCCCGGCCTCCCCGCCGAGCTTTTTCTTCGACGAGGGAGTTTTAACGGAATAAGTTCCGGGGTAAATTTTGGAAGGCAGATGGGTTTGTAGATAAGACACTACCCAGAGATTTCGCCCTCATTTTGTGAGGACTTTATGATCTGAGTTCTGGTTTCCTATAGGCGCAAGCCCCTATAGTTAATTACCCCTCCCGATAACGAGAGAAAACTTTCGATTAAGGCTAGTCGTCAATCAGATATGTAGAGAACACGTGTTATCTGGCTATAGTAGCAGCAATGGGTTTGAGATTTGAAACTTGGATTTAAATTTAGAAATTTGTAAGATTTGATATTTAAAATTGGAAATTTCACAATCTTGCACTCAAAGCGAATGGTGGGGGAATGGATGATAGACCCGATCAAGATCCCATGGTTCCGTCATCCCGAGCCATCATGGTCCCTGGTCTACTTAGTCAGAGGTGGTAGTCGACCTAACTTGATAGAAGGATCCTTGTCGGTAGCCATGGGTTGCTTCGTCCAAGGGGACCTTGTAGACCTGGGTTGGATGTTTGTCTAAGGGAACAAATTTGAATCCACCTTAGCTAACAGAGGGCTTTTTGCCCTATCGTTCATATCCTATTGATTCATATCTCAAGGATTTGATGCCAATAAGGAACGTAACGACGATGGCCATAATTGGTATTGCGTGGTGCCATTTGGCAGCAAAACCACTCGGTTCAGAGGGCCCGGGTCATAACCGTTTATCCTGCGGTGCCATTTGGTGGCAAACCGCCAGTTAGAGGACACGTACTACATCCTTAATGGTAGGAGACTGTTTTGAGAATGGATCCTAGTGATATTCTCGACCAGGCATTTGACTCTTTTGTGAGCTGAAGTAGTTTTTAATTTGCCCGCCTCGGCAAACTATTGCGGAGGGCGGATGAATTTTGCTTTAAGTGTTTAATGGTTAGATTTCCATCTTTAAATATTTTTGGAATTTTCTTGGATTCTGGATGATTTTTGGAATTTTTGGGTTTTTGGATTTGGACTTTGTGGAGTTTAGATTTTCGGGCATTTGGATGGAATTTGAAAGTATTTGTGAACCCCTTCGGTTGAGATAACCAATCAATACGGCCATCATCGGGGTGTTCGGGGTAATTTCTCTTTCGTGATTGAACCCTGTCAACTCTGTCGGGTTGTCGACAGAGGATCGAGTTTCGTAGGCTTTATGCCCTTTATAGTGAATTCTCATTGTTATAGGCATTGAATGCCTAATATTAATGTATTAAGACAAATATAACAGCCGCCACAACCGTATATTTGTTTTTTTGGTTTGAACCCTGTTGACTTGTATTAGACCATATGAAAGGATCGATTTCGAACTTGAATTCACTTGTCAACCCGCGCAACATCCCTAGACGTCACGTGTGTACTAATTACACGCTCGTCGGGGCCCTTGCGGGTTTGGGGGCATTTTATAATTAAAACCTATCGATTCCTTTTTATATGCTAAGGAAGATCGGGTTTAAAATTTGATAACCCGTGTAGCATCCATAGACGTCACGTGTGTACCAATAACACGCTCGCCGGGGCCCGTGCGGGTTCTTGATTACTTTTACCCCTTTTAGTTTATCTATGTGTATACAAACTACTGTGCACGTGAGGGGATATTTTTGAAATATTTATAGACGCCTTCTGTCTGCTTGCATAGAAGTTGCGGATCCGGTGGCGTTGCGTTGTAGTTGTGGACGCCTTCTGTCTGCTTATACGAATGTTGCAGATCCGGTGGCGTGGCATAGCAGCTTCTAAATAGAATTTTTCGCTGCTTCGTACAGGTAGACTGTCGTGCACTACTCATTGCTTTCTGCAGGTAGATTGTAGTGCACTAAAGAATCTCCTGCTTTGGATCGTAGGAGCTTGCAGTTGTCGTATTCTTCATGCATTTTGTTGTGGTCTTTGATCTTTTCAGTACATTCGCAACTGCTACATGTATGTAGGTAGATGTCTTCATTTATAGGCTGAAATTAACTTCAGGATACTACATTTACTGAAGTCCTTCTGCATCTACCCATTTACATTCATTTGAGTTCTTTGTGTTATCATCCAAATTGAATTCTTATGGATCATATATTTCATTGCCATTGATTTTATCCTTCATGAGTTTATGATCTTTATTTTAAGCATTAGATTTTTAGTCCAAGTTGGAATTTAAATCTTTTGTCCAATAATCTTGAGAACAAGTTGAGTTCAAGATTATGTTATGCTCCAATCGAGTTCGAGTCCAAATAAAGTCCATCATATGTTCAAGCAAAGTTCAAGCTCAACATGAGCCTCTTCCATTCGTCGAGTCCCCTGTTGTCCAACTCAAGTATTTGCTTGACTTCAAATGTCCAACATCATATTCCTTTTTTTTTTTAAATTTGAGTTCATATTCATTTAGATCAATTGAACCAAGTCCACAAGTCCCAAATTGTTTTAAGTCATTGTCTTATTTCAGATAAAATTTCGGCAGCCTCCCGGCGTCTCCCCTGTTTAGGGGAAAAACCAAGAGGCAACCTTTCCCCTCGGCGCTACGTGAGCGCTTCAGGTAGGTATCAAAAAATGACACCGCGGTCGCAAATGTATTTTTTTATCCCCGCCCGCTACATGTGCGTTTAAGGGTGTTTTTTTATTATTATAAGAAGAAAACAACTGTTAGAAATAAGCACAGATTTCCTCCCTCTGCACCACGTGGGCGTCGGGGGTACTTATATAAAAATAAAGTAAAATAAAAACATATTTTTTGTATCCCCTTCGCCGCAAGCGCCGCTCCAGTTTCCCGCCCTATAATGCTACTTGAGCGCCTCGGGGGTTTGCCGGCTCGTTGCTAGCATTGAAGAGGGATCCTTAAATCGTCGCAAGCATCGCACCGGTTTCCAACCCTACAACGCTACGTGAGCACCTCGGGGGTTTGCCGGCTCGTTGCAAGCATCGAGAAAAGAACCATTTCTTTTTTTTTTGAAATATCTTTTTTTTTTTTTTGCAAGCTCTTTTTCTTTTCTCTTTTTTTTTTTGCATTTAAATAATACAAATCAATGAACAATGTAAATAGCTTCATGAAATCCTGAAAAACCCCCACAATCATACTCAGTAAGTTTGAGCTGAATTCAATATATGAATTCAGGAAAGAAGCTTTTCCCTTAAAAATGTAGTTGGAAAGTTGTTCCTCTCTTCTCGCTGGCCAATCAAATAATAAGCAGGAATCAAAACAAAGTTTCTCCTTTTCCTCAATTCAACATACTTCTTCAATCCCTTCTCAACTTTCTCAAGTTTTTGTCAACACTTTTGCTTTTTTTTTTTTTTTAAAGGCCAATACGGTTTCCAAACATATCAACTCCCTTAGCTTCTGTATGCTGCAGATACATTTGTCCACCAACTAGAAGACTTTCTTCACTCTGCATAGTCTTCAACCATTGTTTGAACAAAGCCGATTCGATGGTGATTTGAGAAATATGAATTAGAACCAATGTCTTCAAATGGCTATTAAAATATCTTGCCTGCTAAACTTTCAAAACAAAATTAAATGGAAGCCATTTGGAATAAAATACCCAATGCTACAGCCCAAATTTTGCATCAAACTGCAGATTATTCATTCATCAAAATATAAATCAGCCGCATATTTGGGAGCTTCAAATATCATTTGAAGCAATAAAACATTCACCCATTGGAGAGATGCACATCAACTATTCGATTAAAGTGCTCAACCGAACTTTTACCCATCAGCAAACTCTAGTAATATTTATAGAAAGGCCAGCCGCCTAAACTCCAATTCGGAGACGCCGGAAGCAGCTGACATCTCAAAGAAGTCTCCATTCGGCAATCTCATGGTCTGCGTCGACGTAGTAGGAGCTTGCACTCCACCGGAGGCCATTTGAGAATTGAATCGGCTCCGACGGCAACAAAGGGTCTCCATAGCCTGATACCATTACTCAACGACAGGAAGTGATGGAGGTCGTGGTGGTTGTATGGGACTTTAGGGAAATTGCTGTCGCAGGTCATAGTCAGAGATTTGAGTGGAGATCACTATATATATCTGCTGCTTTGTGAAGAAGATGGACAAGCACTAGCGTCGGAGGCTCTTAGAGGAGTTCAGGTGATCGACAGAGCTTGTAGTGAGGAGACGAACAATATTCATGACTGTTTGGACGGATGGGAAGAGGGCTTGGACGGGCTACTTGGACTAAATCTCAAAAGGAAGTAAAGCAAGGTAGATAGAGGTTCAACGTGGATTTCACCTTGAGATTAGCTGCAGACGAGTTGGTGGCCGTGAGCTATCAACGTGAGCTGCTCTAGCTACTTGACAGAGAGAGTTGAGAAATGGGATTAGATGAAGGTAGCGAGAAAGCTGGAGTCTACGGCTTAGAGGGACTTTTGAACAGATGAATTGAAGAGGAGCTCGGCTAGTGTGTTGGAGGGAGAAGACGAATGCGGTGAAACAGAGATTTCGGACAGACAGACGGGTGGTAGGGACGTACGAGCTGCGGAGGTTGTTGAAGACGGACAAACTCAAATCTGACGGGTGGAGTTTGGAAAAATCGGCTGCAAGGTGCAGCTGATTCTGTAAGTGCTGCTTGCTGTGGACGGAAGCCGCACTTGAGCTCTGCGATCAGATTTATGAGAGTAGGTGTAGGAATCTGTTGAATATTATGAGCGTGGTCGGTCCTGAAGGAGGAAAGGAGGCAGAAATCTGTTGGAGCTTGTAAGTGAAGGCTTGGATCTGGATGAGAGTGTGGGATTAAAGGAGATTTTCGTGAGTTCTCTCGGCTGGGTGTATGTGAAGGATGAAATTTTGACTTGCTGATTTTTGGTAAGATCAATTGGTAATGTTAATGATGCCCTACCATAATTAGTAATAACATTAATTAGGTTTACAATCATGTTCCAATCAATCTGAAAGCATCCTGATTTGCGCATTTTCTCAATTCGCGTGCATTTTGCCTTGTTTAACGTGTCAAATTTGTCGAATATGGACATTAGACAAATTGGTAGTGTATTTAGGGTATCCCGATGTCCCTGTCACAATGGCGCTGTCCGTTTTATAATCGGACATCATTTGGGCAGCGATGAGACCTAATTTCCTCGAATTACGTGTCTTTGTTCACATTTGAATCGCCTCGGGATTTATTCCACCACTTCAATTGATCCACATTGATTAAATAAAATATATATTCTGAATGTATATGACGTTTCGGACGCAATGACACTGTCCGTTTGTCGATCTGAAATCGTTTGGGCGACATCGAGGGCCAAATTCCTCGATATGCGTGTTATTACCTTGGGATCCGTGTCACCATTACTATTGATCCAAATTAATCACAAAAGATGTACATTTTAAATGTTGAGGACGTTCCTGACGCAATGGCATAGTCTGTTTCATGATCGGACGTCATCTATGGGATGTTGAGGCCTGATTTCCTCGAAATATGCGTTGTCTCGAAATTCATGTCACTCATTAGGATGATCCAAATTGAACATATAAAATTCAATTTTTGAGTGTTTGCAATCTTCTGTACACAATGACGAAGTCCGTTTGTTGATCCGACATCGTTTGATCAGCCTCGCACAATAATTTCAGGTGCCGGTCGTCTCTTTTGACCAATCTCATCTGATTCAATTATGAGGGGCCTCGACCTAGCAGAATTCAGTGTCCTGATCGCAACGATATCATCCGTTTGGCATTTGAAGGTCATTTGACCCCTTAAGTGACGTGTTTCATCAATGCACATATTGCTTTATTTACCCGTTTGAGTCCTTTCTCGCATGGTCTGATGTATAGGGATCAACAATGTGATCCTCCTATGCTTTGGACTAATCACACTAAGGGACATGATTTGAAATTTGGATTTTATGCATGAGACCAAAAGTGAGGTCAACAATAGCAAGAGTCACCCCTAACCCAAAATTGCTTCCCATAAACGACACTAAACTATGTGCTAGAATATTTATGTTGTTAGAGAGAAAGAGTTTTAACATCTCAACTTTGTGTGAAAACACATCACACAAAGATAAAATAAAAATTTTAAGAGACAATAAAGTTTTTACATTAAAATTTAAAAGGGGGAACACCTAATATTTGAATTAATTGAAATGATTTTTCTAGTATATGCTATATATTACAAATGATGCGATTCCTTGGGATTGGTAAAGATGTTGATATAATGTAGTAAATATGAATTCTTGAGAATGGATTTGGTTATAAAAGTTAGAGAAGTTTCAAGTCATTTGAGTTATCTTTAAAGATCGTTTGTAATTTATTCAATAATTCTTCTTTGAAGACTATAAACCAAGAGGTTAAGTATAAATTTTGGTGTTAACACTAAGAGTTAGAGTTATTGTCGACAGCTTGGATCAATGTTATTGGTGATGGTAGGGGATAAATTTAACAAGCATTGATGTATTTATCGATGGCGTGCATTAGTTTTGTAAGATGCAACATTGGTTGATGTTGGTAGTGAAAAAGTTGATAAAATCAATATTTTTGTCAATGATGTGCATTGACCTTATAGATGATGGCATGCACCATTGTTGGTAATGATAGATGTAACAAAATTACTAGAAATTAGTGTTGGTGTCAATTACATGTATCTTCTTTATAAGCAATAGTGTGTGTTAATGTTATATGTGATAAAAAGGTGAAAAGTCAGTGTTAATTATTGTTTGTGTTGATGAAATACATCAACATTAAATGTTATGGTGTAGGCTAATATATTGATGATAATGGACGATAAATTTAGTAGATGTAGGTGTTTGTGTCCCTAATACATGTCAATATTAGTGGCAACAAAATCAACTGGCATATATGTTGGTGTCGATAGTGTGCATTGGATTTTTAGGCAGTGTCATGTATTGATATTGTGGGAAAAAAATATGTGATAATGTTGGTGGGAATCAATATTTATGTTGATAATGTGAAATAGATTTATAAGAGATGGTATGCATCAATGTTGGCAACAATGATGTGTGGTAATGTCATTTGGCATTCATGTTAGTGTCAATGACATGCATGAGCCTTATAGGTATGTGCATTAATGTTGCTTACGATAAGGGTGAAAAAATTGATAAGTGTTAGCCTTTATATCGATGACATGAATTGGCCTTATAATATATGATATATGATGATATGCACTTGCATTTTTATAGATGATGGTGATGAAGTTGACGGTCATCAATATTTATGTTGAAGACATGCAGGCGATGGCATTTGCTGATATTAGGGGGGATGAAGTTGGTAAGCGTTAGTATTAGTGTAGAAGGTGTGCATCAACCATGTGAGTAATGACTCGTGTCTAAATTATTGGTGATTGTGGTTGATTAAGTTGGTGAGCATCGACATTTGTGTTGGTGGTGTCTATCGGCCTTATAGGCAATGTCGTGTAACAATGTTATTAGCCACAATAACGATGAAGTAGATGGGCGTCAACATTTGTATAAATTACATTCATTCCTTGTAAGTGATTTCATGCTTTGATAGTGGTGGTAACGAAGCCGATGGAGGTTGGTTAGTGTTTGTGTGGATAACATGCATTGGATTAATAGACAATGGTGTGCATGGATGTTGTTAGTGATAGAATTGGTGGGAAAGATAATGGTACTCTATAGACTTAGCCAAGTGCATTTTGTCATGGGATTCTGATTGGATAATGATGATTAGATAAGGGTTGTTGAGTGATAATAAATAGCTGACTGCAAACAAGTGAAGGATATGTTGAAAGTGATCATTTACGTCAAATATCGGGTGGAGCTCTAGAGTACTTCAAATCTCAAAACACTCTCAATTTCAAGCCAAGATCCAAGCTCCCTCTTATGTGAAGAATAAAAATTTATTTATAATTTTGTAGAGCGATGCTTTGCAACTTTGGCTAAAATCCTCAAGATTATTAATCAGATGACCCATTATAATTCTCTTAATCATTGAAAGCTTTTTTAGCATTTAATTATCTTAATGATATCATAATTGGTGATCATAAGCTTGTTGGATTCTTGTCACTGTGATACTTATTTTTAATGTCATTCTTGACCTCGAGGCAAGAACTGGCAATGCAAGAGGAGGGAGAAGAAAGAACAGAGAAGCATAAAGTATAAATTCAATATTCATTTTCAAACAATGGTATAGAGGGAATGTAAGCTGAGCCACAACAGGCAGTTAACAAGAAAGGGCAAAAACAAGATCTAGAAATGTATTGGTGATAGTCAGCACTATTAAGTTTTGACGTGTACATGTGTGCTAACATCCCACCTCAAATTAATCATTCTGAGATCGAATGGTTAATTTGGACCTGAGGTTGCTAAAATGGGTTGCAAAAAGTGGCTTGGTGAGTATATCTACAATCTGATTGGTTGAGCTGACATGGTAGATATTGATTGCGCCTTGTTTTATATGTCTGCTAATAAAGTGATAGTCAACTTCGATATGTTAGATTCGAGCCTGGAAGACGGGATTGTTGGTGAGTGCGATGACAGAAGTATTGTTGCAAAAAATAGGTGTTGGAAGAGTCTGCGGTATGTGGAATTCCTCGACTAAGCGATAAAGAAATAAGATGTCGAGGTAGCGGAGGAGTGGGATATGGACTCGGCTTCAGTTGAAGATTTGACAACCATTGCTTGTTTCTTGACCGACCAGAAGACAAGGTTGTGATCAAGGAAGTTGCAAAATCATGTAATGGATATTTGATCTGTTGAATTGGTAGCCCAGTCGATGTCTGTGTATGTGCGGAGGTGAAGATCACCTGATGTAATTTGGTAGACCAAAGTTAAGAGTTCCTTTGATGTACCGTAGAAGGAGCTTGAGGTCCTTGTAGTCACGGTTGTGCGAGTTGTGCATGTGTTGGCAGATGGAGTTTGTTGCAAACACTATGTTTGGTCTGGTGATGGAGAGATATTGTAATGTGTCAGCTAGCTTGTGGAAAAAGCGTGGGATCTATATAAGGCTGATCATATGGTTTGTAACTTCGCTTCATGCCGAGGGGTGTTAGTGATGGTTTGCATTCAAAGAATCTGCATGGTTAAGTAGTTCACAGATGTAGTGTTGTTGGTGCAGAAAGTATCCCTTTGGTGTTTTGAGCACATGTATGCCAAGGAAGAGTGATACGCCTCCAAGCTACTTTAGACTGAACATTGATTGGAGCTGTTGTAGAAAATTTTGAATTTTGGTGGGATTGTTTCCTATAACAAGAATGTCATCTACATATATAAGAATGAACAAATGAATATTATCTTGATTGTAAATTAGTAGTGAGGGATCTGCTTTACTAAATGTGAAATCGAGAGATTGAAGGAAGGTAGTGAATTTTTTGAATCATTGCCGGGGTAACTGTTTTAAGCCATAGATGGATTTGTGTAGTTTCTAAACGTGTTTAGGGTGTTGAGAGTCCTCAAATCCTATGGGTTGTTTAATGTAGACTTCATCATGTAGTTCTCCATACAGAAAAGCGTTTGAAACGTTGAGCTGGATAACCGGCCAGTGTTGGTATAGAGCAACATTGAGAAGAATTCAGATTATTACCATTTTGGCAATGGGATTGAAGGTTTCAGTGTAGTTGACACCGAATTCCTGAGAGCAGCCTTGAGCGACTAGGTGAGTCTTGTATCTGGCGATTTGATCATTGGGTTGGAGCTTTTTTTTATATTGTCCATTTTTACCCGAGGATGGGTTTGTCCTCTGGTGGTGGTATGAGTGACCAGGTTCCTTGTTTTTGCAAGGTGAGGTATTCGGAGGACATGGCGGATCAACAATGTTCATGCTTTGCAGCTTGAGAGTAGGAAGTGGGTGTGTGGTCAGAGATAAGGACGACCGATAGATCAAAGATTTTTTTTGGGTTTGGATATGCCAGATTTTAGTCTTGTTTGCATGGGGTGTGGTTGTGTAGTTGGATAATGAGTTGAAGTGGTGTTGTTAGTGGGCATAGTAGACATAGAGGAAAGGGATGGGAGAGGTATCGAAGGGGTTGGGGAAGTGACAGAGATAGAGGTTGATGGTAAGGTAGGAAATATGGTTGACAGAGGAACAAGTAGAAGAGGGGAATAGGTGGTGTCGGGTGGTAGAGGAGATGAATTTGTCGAGTTGGACTGATAGAGAAATTGATGTTTGTAAAAAACTACATATTTTGATATGTAAATATGATTAGTTTGTATATTCAGACAATGATAGCCTTTGTATTGGGTTGAATAGCCAAGAAAAAACACATTCTTGTGAGCGAGGCGATAATTTGTTTAGGGCTTGAGGTTTGAGCCAAGGAAAACATATGCACCCAAAGGTGCGAAGATGGGTATAAGTAGCATGGTGAACATGTAGCCTTAAGTAAGGGGTTTGATTGGAGATCGTTGTGGATGGTAATCAGTTTATAAGATAATTTGTCGTGGAGAGAGCTTCAACCCATAACAAGTTTGGAAGATGAGCGGCATGAAGTAATGTGCGAGTGAGATTGAGAAGATGGCGGTGCTTTCGTTTAGCTATTGAATTTTGCTTGGGTGTGTAGGGACATTTGACTTGGTGAGTAATACCATTATTTAATAGGTATTTTGAAAAGCAATGCTAGTGAATTAGTCATCTCCATCGGACCAAAATATTTGAATGATAGTATCGAATTTATTTTTTAATAAATCGCAAAAATGTTGAAACTTAGTGGATGTTTCGTGTTTGGGTTGTAATAAGTAGAACCACGACAATCTTGTAAAGTCATTGATAAAGATAACATAGTATTTGAATCCATTCATTGATGATTGAGGTGCCGGACCCCATACATCCGAATGAACTAATTGGAATGGATTATTACACGTAGAAAGACTAGTAGGAAAGGGTAGTTTGTGACTTTTAGAAACATTACAAGAAGCACAGACATTTAAAGACGGAGAAGAGACATATAGGTCCGGGATATATTTAGCTAGAGTGGGAAAAAGACAAGAGTGCGGGTGACCGAGTCGAGCATGCCACAGCTAGTTTGACATTCTTGAAGCTCAGAGAGCTGTGGAGTTATGGTTGGAAGGAACTTTGATTTGATACAGACCATTGCATTTGTGACCGTGGAGAAGCAGTTGATTGTCCTGAAGATCTTGATAGTAAAACCATTAGCATTAAAGAAAACAAAAACATTGTTATCAGATGTTAACTTTGAAATGGACAAAAGATTGTGTGACAGAGATGGGACATGTAGGATGTTATGAAGATGGAGCTTACGAATGGATTCGAGTAAGGTAGAAGACCTTGACCCGAGTTCTGAATGGGTAGCATACTACCATTGGCGATAGAGATTGAATCAAGACCGGTGTATGGGATGGACTATTGGAGATTGGATGTGTTGGTGTCGGCCATTAGGAGTGACGAGGGATGAATGCTGCTGGTGAACCGCTAGAGCTTTGGGATTCGATGGAGAGGCATAGTTTAGATTACATATGTTCCAACAATTCAGTGCCGAGCGGATAGTATTGTCGCAAATTTGACAGCTCGGTTTGTTTGAAGTAGGGGTGTCAATTTCGAGTCACGGGTCGGGTTCGGGTTGAACCCGGAACTGACCCGGGTTCAAACGGGTCGACCCTAACCCAACCTGGGTAGACAAACGGGTCGGAAATCCGAACCCGGACCCGACCCGGCGGGTTGCCGGGTTGACCCGACCCGGTTTTGGGTATTGTCGGCGCCGGAATGGCGGCAGGCGGACGGTGGGGGCGGAGGCGAGCGGGGCGGACGCGAGCGGGGGCAACAGCGCGGGCGTGCGGGGCAGCGGGGGCGCGCGGGCGCGGGGGCAGCGCGGGCAGGCAGCTCGAGCGGGCAGCGCGGAGGGCAGCGGGCGCGGGCAGCGCGCGGGCAGGCAGCGGGTCACAAAATTTCTAACTATGTTTCAAGTGCCTTACTTGGGCTAATTTGAACTCATATTTGGTCACTTTTTAGGGTCATTGAATTTGTTTAGTCAATTATAAGTTTTCGAAAATTTAAATGATTTTGAATGTATTTTTGAAATTTTTTAATTTAGATATTACATCAAAATTTATGCTTCTGAAATGAATATCTTAATCACATATCTCTACTCCATAATTTATTGTTCATTGCATCTATTTTCAACAATTATTCAGATAACATCACTTAAATCTACAGCTTACTTATTCTCTCTCTTCAAGTCTTGGAAAGTTCTCTTAATATGCCCTTTTTCTGCCATATAATTTACTCACATTCTTAAGAAAACATTAAAATTTACTTCTTTCATGATTATAATTACAATCTTCTCCATCGGTTTCCCCATGAAAAAATAAGATAAAAAACTCCATGCTTAGCTTAAATCCGATCATGAAATCCTCACGCTAAGACATATGAACAAGGAAGAACATAATAACTTCGATAGTTCGATAACGCCGGACGTTTCCGTCACAGTTCAAATCCAACCATCATTCCTACAAGACACTAAAACAGAGTATTTCATTCTCTTCTAACAAAACGGGGTAAACTACAGCTGCAGCAGAGATTAAATCCACCTAATCTATACACGCACTTACAACAAAGCAATAAAACAAACAAAATTCTTTGGCCGCTCAGATTCTCTTCTATCTTCAGCAGAAACCAAAAGGAAAATCTGTCTCGAACTCAATCTGCTCCATAGGAAAATCCATCCCAAGCATAGGTGAATTCGTCGAGGAAGCCGCAGCAGATATTATCTCCGCAATCTCCGTATCGAATCCCTGAAGATTAAGCCCACCAGCAAAGTTATTCACCCCGCAAGGTGACAAAGAGAAGTAATTCGATTCAGCTGAAGTAGTGGTGGAGTTGTTCCCCATTAACTGATTCTCCGTCATCGAAGCTGAGGAGAAGAGATTGTTGTGAGGCTTAATACAATTTGGTGGCGTCGAGGGGAAGGAGAAGGAAGGAGAAGACTCCAGTAGCTGGTCATCGAAGTTAAAACCTTCAGTTTTCACTCTGAGGCCTGTTTTCAACTGCTCAAGAAGTAGTTGTTGCTGTTGAGGATGAGCTTGAGGCTTTGATGCCTGGTTTTGGATCAAGATCTCTTCTTTGGGTGACGGAGTTGGGGTTCTCTGCAGGCAGTGATTGCAGGTGTGAACGCCGCGGTAGGTGACGTCGAAGACGAAGTCGTCTTCGCTGGAGCGCTGGACTTGCTTTGTGGCGAGACAGCCATGGGTGTGGCGGTATGTGCATCTGTAGTAGCCCCTGTGGCGTTGCAGAGTACGATAATAAGTTTTTTTATACATACTGTAATAGTTTAATCATAGTTATGTATAATAAAGCTAGGCTATCTTAGACTAAACTTAATATAATTATGATTAAGATCAGGATTAATTTAATGCCTTTTTAATAATGTGCTTCCTAGCTGTCCTGACTTCTCGAGGGCTAATGAACAGCCACTATAGTGAGAATCTTTTGTTGGAAAGAGCAAGTAAAACTATTCTAATATTGATATAGTCAGACTAGAAGAATAAATTTTGTAAAATTTTAAAAGAAGATTACAGATTATTAAATTAAACAGACTATCATTTTCAGAGTTGTAAGTGACAGTTGAAAAGGGAAAGTAGGCAGCAACAGTGTAATAACCTGGGAAACTTAGCTCCAAGTATGTCCTTTTGGCCATACTTCCTCCAGCTATAGCCGTCATCAAGTGGCCCCTCCATGGCTGAATTAGAACAAGCTCTCACCTGGCGGCTCCAACGTGGCAGAGTCTTCCTACAAACAGCGAAAAAGAAACAACTGAGAGCTAAAAAAATGAACTTGCTAGTTACAATGTCTGAAGATATTGATAAAACAAGTACCTCTTCTTGCACATCTCTCTGCGTTCCAGCTCCTTGAAAACCTTATCGGAACTATCACTCTTCGGGCTATCGCTCGCCGATGGCGGCGAGTCGGCGAAGACGGTTGGTCTTTGGCAACTCGGCTCGAGTAGTTTGGCCAAGGAGATGGCTGATGATAGTGCAGACTTAGCCTTGGTTGCTAGCAGCTTACAAGCTTCAGCAGAGAAAGGTTGGTCGAGTTGGGCCTGAAGCTCTCTCATGTGCTCGTTGCCTTGGTTAAGCACATTAATCAGCATGTTCATGTCGCTGGTAACTAAGCAGCTCTCCATTTCCCAACCTTCTGAATGGAGTAGGGGAGGCAGAAGAACTGAAGAAATCACTAAGAACAGAAGGATCTACTCATATTTTTTTCCTGTGCGGTCTCTCGGAACTGGGATTATTTAAGCAGGGAGTGGTGATTATAGGAGGCTAAGACTGGAAATTTGGGGGGAGAGGGAAGGTTGACTGAGAACAGGGTGTTCTTTGGTTTTGGTGGTCAAAATTTGACTAGTCTTTGGTCAAAGAGGGGGTTGGAGGCTTGGGAGAGTTTGAGAAGTGAGAGTCTCATTGTTGAAATGCTGACCGATTCGTAGCGATGAACTGTATCAAAGAGTATTGTTGTTGGAGGAGAAGCTTCGTGGAAGAGAAGAACAAAAGACTCTTCAAACCTGTTTCCGCGTGAGGAAGATAGTGATTAGTGAGATCAGCTCGTGGACCCAACGATTACGCTGCTGATTTGCCACGTGGATCAATGAAAAGAACATTAAGAATTCTTGTCAGTGATATTTTGAGTGAAAGTATCCTGTGCATCTTGGCAAATTATTGGGTCAGGTGACCGAGTCCATCTCTGTGTTCGGTCGCCAATAGAAATGCGACATCTGTTAGGCGTTTTTTTAATTTTATAACTTTGCTTTATGTCTTGTCAGAGTAAGCGACCCGACCCGATAACGCAGTTCATTTGAATTCCGGAAAATAAAGAATGAAAACGCCGCGTATTTTATTTTCAAGTGACATTTTCACTGTTACTCCAGCTCTGGTAAGCGCTCTCGGATTCCTCCAATACCTTCGGTTCTGCAATAGCTTATTCCCGCCGGAGGTAGACGACGAGATTGTAAAAGATCATCAATCAGGAAGAGGTATGGTTTTGCCTAACTTGCGCTTTACTTGCGCTTTCGTTGCGTTTAAGTTATATGTTAAATTTTAGGGTTTGGTTTAGTTATAATTTTACCATTGTTTGTTTAATGTAATGTAATGTTCAAATGTTTATTTTCTGAATTGCAAGCTTCTTCTCTTCGTAAATGGATGAAATAAATGATACGAAAGGTTTACGCTTTCTGCTAAATTTTAGGGTTTAGTAATAATTGTATAACTAGCATATATGTTCAATGTGATGTTCAATTTTTTTTTCTTAATTTAAACATTCTTTTAAGCTAAATAATTACGAAATGTATAGTTGCGTTATGATTGCGCTATGGTTGCGCTATGGTTCTGATTTTTTTTTTTATAGATGAGGACGCCTAATCAAAGGCCAGTAACATCTAGATGCTATGTTACTTCTTTTCGGAAGCATTGTGATACTTTTGTCGAGATTATTGATAATGAAGTAGAGCAAACATTAAAGAATCTGAACATTCATCAGTTTTTGAAGTTCCCCACATTCCAGCAGTGTATACCACTTTTTTTTGAGGTTCTCAAATTTTGGAGTCCTACTGAAGAAGGCTTCATCGTCCTTGGTCATGTACTGAAATTCACTTCTGACGAAGTTGCCTTGTTGATAGGTAATATTTTGAATATGAAATTTTTTATAGGAATATGTTTTTTTAACTTTAACAACTGAAATTTTCTGACAGGTATGCCTGATAGAGGCATTGATATCAAATGGAGGATTGATCCTCTAAATGGACATCTATCAACTGAAATTAAAATAGAAATGTCAAAATTAGATAGATTATCCGATAATGCTACAAAAATAAAGACATTTATTATATTTTTATTATCTAACCTTTTCTTTCTACTAAACAACCATAAAATCCCTAGAAGGCTCACATCCGTTGCAAATAATTTAAGTGAGTTCACTTCCATTAATTGGGCTTCATGCTTAAGGAACTTCATGGTCGGGGAATTTAACACAATTTTTAAGAAGTTTCAAATACAAAGACCATTGGGTTACATCAATGATTTTTTTCCTCTTCTACTGGTAAGTTTCCACTCATACTGGTTATTCTCCTTGTATAATGCTTTTTAATGTTAACTTTTAATTTTTATGTTTGGCATTATACAGATTTGATTTTTGGAACTTTTTTCTTTGAATAAACTATCCGATCCAGAAATAAGACCGCGTTTTCTGAGATGGGAGGGGTATACTGAATTATACTTTACTCAAGAGAATGCAGCAAAATTATTTAAATTTTTAAAGAAAAATGAGGTAATTTTTTCATGTACATGATGCAAATTATGCTATGGTTGCGCTATGGTTGCGCTTTACTTGCGCTATGGTTGCGCTTTAGGAAATTAATACGTTTTTTATTTTTGCAGATTTATGTTTGTCTTGAGAATGTTAGCAATGAAGAAGCCGAAAAATACGGGGCTGGCATTAATGCCATAAAGAACTTGGAAACCCAGGCAGGGCAGAACCACAGAAATTACAGTCACCGCAGAAAATTAAGTCATCCGCAAGGAAAAAACTTGACACCACCCCATCTCCCTCTCCCCCTCTCTCTCTCCCTGATTCTCCTCATAAACAACCACCAGAAAGTTCACCTCTGCCGCCAACTCAACCTTCTACGCGTCCACCTGCTGAAAAAATTTACACCACTCAACCTTCTGCTGAACAGCCACCCATTGGAAGAGCAGATTTAGAGGCTATTTAGAAAAAATGTTTTGAAATATTTGAGAAGATATTGAATAAAATTGAAGAGAATTTGGGAGCTAGATTGGATCATGTTGAAGATATTGTGGAGAAACTTCAAGCAGATCAAGACTCCCTGAAGTACAAATTTATTGAATTTCAAATGAATTGTGATCACAATCCAGAGAAGCCGCCTATATCTAGTTCTTCCTCCAGCCTCCAATCAGTGAAAAATACAGCTATGCATCCTTCAGAACAACCTAAAGAAGATCTTCTTCCAGCTATTCCACAACCTCCCAAACATGTTCTTCCACAGCCACCCATACAAGATGTTCCTCCACCTCCACCATTGGCCAAAGAAGATCTTATTCCACAACCACCAATTCAAGATATTCCTCCACCACCACCATCGGCCAAAAAAGATGTGCCACTACCAACAGATAGTTCATCAAAGCACATCATTCATAAAAGCAAAAGAGAAGATGAAAAAGTAGAGAGTTCATAAAAGCACCTCATACCATATGTAAAAAAGAAGAACAAAGAGGAGGTTATCGCTGTTGATAATATAAAAATTGAGCAACGACCTGCATTGCATATTATGGATTATACAGGGAAGCCATTTCTAACAGAGCAGCAACAACATTTTATGAATGAATGTTTCAGAAAATTTGATAAAAAGTAAGTTCAGTTGTGCTTTACTTGTGCTATGGTTGCGCTTTACTTGCGCTATGGTTGCGCTTTAACATTTTATTTTTTTGGTTGTTGTAGGAACGACGTAATATTTACATCTGGAAATATAGAAATAAAAAGTGTCGATATTGACATTCTGCTCACAAATGATTGGTTAGCAAATAATCATGTTGATGCTTTTGTATTTTTTTTATTAGAGCAGAGTAGGATCATGTCAGACAAATTTCAACGTTATTTGTACATTTCTCCATTATACAGGGTAAGTATAAATAATATTTTAATCCTTTTTTCACCTTTTTTTTCCTTATATAACTGAATTATTGCAGGTATACAAGTTTTACAATCAGGATTATCATATTTTTATCCAACACGTTAATCCTGTTTCTGTTAAAGAAAGCAAACTTATTGTTCAACCCATAATTTTTGAAAAGCATTGGGTTCTTCTTATAGGAAAATTGAAAGAGAAAGTCTGGAAAATGTATGATTCATTACCAAATTCTGAACACAAGAATATTTGTCATACAGTTGTAAGTGCAATTCATATTTTAAGTTAAATCCAGATAACTATGTTTATATACATAATATATTTATAAAATATTTTATTTGTACAGATAAAGTATTTGCACGAGGACACCGTAGGATACTTTTCAAGCGATATAACGAAATGAAACGTACAGACGGTTCGTGGAATTCCATCATAATCAAATGACTACGATTGTGAAATGTTCATTTGTAAATATATGGAAAAGGCCGTGCAACAAAAGAAAGTAGACTGGAATTCCTTTCAAGATTGGCAAACGCATATACCAAAATTTAGGGCAGAGTTAGCATATTTTCTTTTTCTTACAACAAAGAAGTAAATATTATGTAACTTATTGTAAATATTGTCCATGAATTCTAAATGTAGATTTTATTATGTTAATATATAGTTTTTGATTGTTGTGTAACATGTGTCATATTCTGTAACTTCTTACAAAGCTAAACAATAGCGCAACAATAGCTCGGTTGGATTCCTCCATCTCTTCTGAAATGTTCAAGTTCTATTTTATTTTAATATAAGTTATCATTAAAATATATTATATAACTTTTAAATATATTTTAAATTAATTATGTAAAGCGCAAGTAAAGCTAAACCATAGCGCAACCATAGCGCAAGTAAAGCGCAATCATAGCGCAAGTAAGGCACAACTATAGCGCAAGTAAAGCAGATTTTTAATATTAGTAATAAAATCATGATTCATATAAAAATTTTTATTACAACCAATAAATGAAATCATCAACTCTAATTAAATATTATTACATTGCAAATTCATTAAATTCCAACTCCGAAGAAATAAAATCCATCATCAATTTGGTGTATTCAGCTCCAGGTTGGCATGATGGTATGCCGGTTATAAATTCCTCACTGAAACATTCTGGCATGCTTGAAAAGTTCATCTACGTTGAAGAAGGTTCATCCATTGGGTTATCTCCCACCAAAGGTTTCTTATATGTTAGAAACTAGAGTTTTAGTCT
Organism: Dendrobium nobile; assembly: GCA_022539455.1. Lineage (NCBI taxonomy): Eukaryota > Viridiplantae > Streptophyta > Magnoliopsida > Asparagales > Orchidaceae > Dendrobium > Dendrobium nobile. Next base: position 35,620,535 of record CM039722.1, on the reverse strand, counting down.
TACGATTAGGAATTAAATAATTAACAAGTTATTAAAAACTTATTTTTAGGCTGTTTCTTCTTCTCTCAATGGCTTTTCAGTCTTGCATTTGATATGCATTTAGGTCTACGCTTTAAAGGATCTTTCAAATTAGCATTTCCACCTTGGGAACTAGCAACATCCTTCTGATTTCTTTTCTTGCCACCAAGAATTAAGTATAATTTTTTATACATGTCTTGCAATGAGAAAAGAATAAACTCCTCTGCCTCCTCATTCCCTTGAGCTTCTGTGCTCATTTGAAATGCAAACCTGCTCACCTGATTTTTGAATATGAATCCCCTACCACTTTGGAAATTATTACTTCTTTGAGAATTAAGCAAGTAACCTGAATAAAAAACTTGTCGAGCCCTTGCTAACCAACGAAGTAATAAGTACTTCTCAGGGAATTTAGCCATATCCAACTGTTTAAAAACCCTCAAACAATGAGAACACAGCAATCCCATGGTTTCATACTTCTTACAGCTACATTGAATGTTAACTTCTGTTGCATCAAAGTGAACAACCCAAGGATGGTTTTGATTCTTTTTCTCTATGTAGTTGACTAGAAACTTTGAAGAATCAGTCGAGACAAAATTTATACTGATTTCTCCCACAGCCTTTATAAATTCTTCCTCAAAAATTGAATATATTTTTCTTGAGTAAAATCTAGCAGCTTGTTTTAATATTGAGCTGTTCTTTATTACGGGAACAATTTCAGATTGATTGCATTTGTAATCCTCATCCTGCTCATTTCGCTGCCAATTAATTAGTACCTTTTCCATGATCTTAAAAAGTGTCGGTCGACTGGGCTAGCTAATTCATGGTTGTGGGATTCAATAAATCTTTTGACATGCCAGTAACCATCTTATCTGTGACAAACCTCACCATGGCTGGACAACCAGTTCTGACAACTGGTCTAGTGAATTTCTTTCTCTTTCCTGAATTAAGATCATCACTTTTCTTGAAACCAGCTTTTGAACAAACAAAGTCCTTCGATTTTATCTTTCTAGAATTTGGCCAAAAACTGTGATGATCCTTTCAGACACTAAAGCCATTATCGTGAGCATAAGTGCCAAAACATTCATATGCTTCTGCCTCATCTTTAAAAACAGTCTGAAAGCGCAAGTAAAGCGCAACTGAAGCACAAGTAAAGCGCAACTGAAGAGCAACTAGATATCAAACAAGTTTATTTTTTTATTATCATCTTCATCTTAAAATCAATAATGAAAGCTAATCAACAACATTAGATTTTTTTTTTACTTTTTCGACAAAAAAAATTTATTCTGCTTAAAATCGCAAAATCTAAGATCCTAAGAGTCTAATGAGTTGAAAACCTACGTCTTCTTTCTGCGGCGATGAGATTAAAACTGACTGTTTACAACTTTCTAAATCATTTTTCCAAGAAACTTACCGATATGTTGAAACCAGAGGAATTTCCGGCTAAGTTAGGTTCTGATTCCGATTCATGCACCAGCCCTTCCGATTCATGCATCCTTTCCGATTCATTCACTCCCTCTTCCATGCTCTCTTCCACCTCCCTCTTCGCTGGGCAGTCCATTTCTTCTCTACAATTTTCTGGCTCAATTTTTCTTCTACAGCAGTAGATATTTACGTCTTTCACGGGTATTAAATTGCAAAAATAGGGCGGCAAATGTTTAAAAGTTCAAATGAACTGCGTTATCGGGTCGGGTCGCTCACTCTGACAAGACATAAAGCAAAGTTATAAAATTAAAAAAATGCCTAACAGATGTCGCATTTCTATTGGCGACCGAACGCAGAGATGAGTTCGGTCACCTGACCCAGTAATTTGTCGTGCATCAGTAGTTGTAAAAGGATAAATTCAAGATTATAGATTAAATAGCGAGGAATCAGGAGAGAGAGAGAGAGAGAGAGAGAGAAGAGAGAGAGAGAGAGAGAGAGAGAGAGAGAGAGAGAGAGAGAGAGAGAGAGAGAGGGGCAAGGGGGTGGGTGCCAATTTTGAGTTGCGGTCAAATTTGGGTTGAATTTGGAATGATCCGGCTCTATTTGGGTTGACCCAAACCCGATCAGTTTTTACAAACGGGTCAGTTTTTTGAGCCCGGACTTGATCCGTCGGATTTCTAGAATGACCCGACCCGACATAGATTTTCGAAATTTGGCTGAAGAAGCACGAGAAAGGGAGGAAGATAGCGAGCTCACGTCGCTACTTTAGATCCAATAGGAACAGCAAATAGTCGGGACTTCTGATTTGACAGGAAGGACATCATCGAAGGAGGCGAAGAAGGCTTTTAGCGACCCATTCAAACAGCGAACTGTCACGACTTTTGATTCGATAGGAAGATAGAAAGCTCTTGACATCTAATTGACAACATCATGACGTTGCCTCATACCTAACAGCAGACGGCCTGAGTCGCCTGATGACAATGCTTGGCGACGAGAAATGACATGCCTTATGTACGAGACGACGACATGCCTTGATGCACGGACGAGCGAGATGATGATGCGACTTGAGTTACTTGACACGATAGGAGTTTCCAGGTCATTGTCGGTTTCCAAGTTAACCCGAACCAGACCTGTTTTTTCAAACGGGTCGATTTGTTGAATTCTAACCCAACTCGTTTGTGAAACGAGATGACCCCTAATCCAAAATTTTTGGATCGTGTCAAATATTGACACCCCTAAGTTTTAACTCCAGATTTATAATAAATATATTAATATTATATATTAGATTTAAAATTTATATTATCAAATTTAAACATAAAATCAGATGAAAAATAATTTCATAGATTCAATTCCAATACTCATTATTACAAAAAAAAAATAATCTAATATATACGACCATGCATGTAGAATCCAAGACCGAATAAAATATAAAAGAAGTACTACTTATAATTAATAATTAAAGTGTCATACATATTTGTTTAATAGAAAATTATTTTAATCATCTTCTGACCTTGATAAATTTTTAATAAGGTTTTAATAATACTATACTATAAATATACGTCATCTTGGAATTAAATATTGCTTGCTCGATCAAAACTATTGGCTTTGATGATCAACATACAATCATGATTAGAGAAATAATAATCCCTTGAGCTTCTAGACATCAAATTGCATTGAGATTCGTGCTAACCATTGAGATCTAGCTAAATCAAATATATTTAGTCAGCATAAATATCGAATTTGATTTTTTAATCAGATATCAGCTTCAACACCAATCATAAAGCCATCAACATGATCCAATGTTGCAATTCAAATGTTTGATAACTCTTATACCATGAGTCAAAGACCTCCATCTATTTGAATGAATATCAAGGATGACTAACTCAGTGTTTCACCGTTGGAACAATTTGAGTCAATATTACAACTAAGGGTATTTTTGTCTATTATGAATCTAAAAAATGAGATGATATTTCTCTTGAGTGTCAGAAGGAGCGCTATGGAGCTGAAATGGAAGCACTGCAATGTTGAGCTCTCAATCTTTTAGAATACAAAATTGGATGATGAGGGAGTGATGTGATGTTGACGGTTGGAGATATGCAGTACTAAGATCTTCGTGATCTCCGTTTGTGAGAAAATTCAGAATAAATTTCAATGTTTTTATTATATAAATCTATTTTCTCGTCCATCATTCTCTAAGCTATATAGAGAGGAGTTGGGAGAAGATAAGAAAAGAAGTGAGATGAAAGAGAAGAAAAGAATGGAGAGAAAAGAGAGAAAAAAAAAGTTAGGGTTTGGAGGCCGCAAAACTGATTTCAACTGTGGAGCCAATTAAAATAATTGATCACCTGAAGTTAGGTTATCAATACCGTGCTTTATATTTCAATTTTAAGGTTTGTGTGGGTATTTCTGGGGTATTATTTGATTTGGGCTGACCCAAAAAATTTGTACAAAGATTTAGAAAGTTTTTATCTTGTAACTTTTGGTATATTGTAGAATAAAATATTTTAGTCATGTTAACTTGAAAAAAATAACTTTTTATTGGATGGTTTGATTTGTACACTATTTCAAGTATTTTTGTGAGTATGTTGACAATTCTAGAAATTTCTACAATGTGATAAATACTTTAAAATGATGCTATAAGTATTTCTCATTAATGATTTTTTGATTTATTACTGTTGAATATGTATATAAGTTTTACCCCATGCATGCTATTGAATATATCATACATATGATATTTTTGAATTTTTTATGTATCATGTTAAATATTGCTCATACTTGTTGAACATTTTGGTGAAATTGATATGTTATGTTTATGTGTTGGAGGATATGTGGAGGAGGAGGGGGTAGAGAAAGGATGTGGTATAAGTGGTGGTTATTTTATGCTCTCTGCAATACAAGTGGAGCTCTAAGGGTTTGGACACGAATGTAATTCCTCCATTTACTCTAAATAAATGCAAGATGAATAAGAAAAAGTGAAGTTATAAGATGAATCAGGTTATATATAAATCCTCCATAAATTTAAAATAGATGTGAGATGAACAATTGGAGGTATAAGTGAAAGTGAAGTTATAAAAAAATGGTCTAATATAATTAAGTGGAGGTATAAGTGGAAGTGAAAATATAAAGTAGCTTCAAAAAATATGCTATGCGAATATGAATTATGTTTTGATATTTTATATGCTATGTTTCACCATGTATTCTATTCTGATATCATATTCATATGCAAATGAAGTTCATGTTATCGCTATATATAAGTTTAAGAGATGTTTATATTATTACTTGTTATTGTATAACTCCATTGCTTTAATTGAAAATGTATAACTCCATTCTTGTTATTAGACTACTATTGATATTAATTGTATTATTGTTATCATGTTAGTGATAGAACCTTACACAATCACTACATTGCTTTAAGTTAAAATGTATAACTCCAAATTAAGATAATGTTTAGCTTTTTTTTTGCAATTTAATTTAAATATTGAATATTGAATTCTTCCAAAGGTTTTTGTAGCGTATTGAACAAGAGGTTGCTCATTCCACATTATTTATATGTGATTTCAAGAAAGGTAAGCCTCGAGCCTAGTAGAAAAAGAGGTTGATAAGGTTAAAGTTTAGATTACAGGTATATTTTTTTATTATAGATGTATTTTTCTGGCATGCCAGTTATTTCATGTATGTGGGGTGTTGTAAAAAAATATTTATATGGATTATTGTATACGATATATTATTTTGATGATATGAATGAAATGACATTATGTTGTATATGTTTATATATTACTCTACTTGTATGTTATTAGTTGGCTATGAATATTAATTTTTAATGAGGTAAATTAGAATTAGCAATAAATCTTCCAATTAGATTTTAGGCAGTGATAGTTGATATTAGAGTAATGTTTTGGAAGAATTGAGTTGTAACTAGAGCAATAAAAATGATAAGTAGATAAGCGAGGGATGTTATGCTCTAAAATTTAAATATGAAAGAATTACCTATTTTATCTCTTAATTAATCTACTAGAGCCAACAAAATTTATTTATCTAATAGAAACTAATAGAAACAACCATATAAATAAAAACATTTTAGTAGAATTATTATTCATCAAAATACATTTACACAATAGTCTATCTTTCAATACTCCTGATTACAAAAGAGTAAAGTAAAAAGTACACAAACATAAACTTGAAATCCTAAAATCAAATTTACCTCACTCCACTTAATCTCTACAAAGACTTTAGACATTATAACCACAAAGTGAATTAACATCTGAGTAGATTATCAAAACCTACAACTGCTATCAATGCATGATAGTAGAAATAACATTCATGTAATCATTTAACCAAGATCAATATGGATAATATTACGTACTATAAATAGTATGAATCAATATGATCAATATTAATAAAGAAATATTATAAATTAGTGAAATCAACAAGCTCTATTTGTTATGTACTCACATCATAATAAGTAAATATTATTTCTATACAAAGTCATGTGTATAGTATACCTACCATGTAATATCATGTGTTATATAACATGAACATATGTTATATATCCCTCCTATCTGTGTTATCATATACTTGTATTAATCATATCATGTATCATTTTAATATAATTCTATATCATATCACCTATGCAATTTATCATGTGTGCTCATGTCTTATACATATGTTATAATCAATAATAAGTAAGGTAAGACATTTGTCTACATGTGATAATTTTTTGTATCAAGTCCTGTAGACCCTTCAAATTAAAAACAATTCAATCTCAATCATATAAATCATGTAAATAAGAATCAATCTCACATCACATGTCATAAGTCAGGTGGCTTTCATATAAGAAGTAATTACTTTCTGGTCGTCAGTGTCATATCATATTAATCAATCTCCTTAAGCCTCCAATTTCATATCACCTAGAGAATGATCAAGAGGTTCTTATCAAAATGGATTTAGACATTTTTGCATTAAAAATATCTTGATTATGCCAGTGTCGTAATGTTCAAACCCTTAGCATTATAGCCCTAATTCAAACCCTTGTAAACTATAGAGCTAGGCACCACATTGCTTTGTGAACATAGTCACAATGCACCTAGCAAAAATTTTAGATTTATATAAATTTTAGTGAAAATTAAAATTTTGAGTCTATTATAAGGGTAAATTGGGATATTTTGAGGTTATTTTATGCATGTCTTTATCTTTATGTGCGTTATGCTAAGCCTTATATATGTGATAGGCAGGGGTATTAAAAAGTTATGAACCCTCAAGCATAGGAGGGAGTAGATGACAAACAATGTTTGAGTTAGGTTGTAATTGTCTAGAGCATAATGGGGACAATAACATCATACTCATTAATGCATTTTACTAGTTTAGTAGCCTAGTTGATGGTTAAATCACAAAACATGATGTCCACCTCGAGGGTAGAAGGCATGGATAAGCACTTAAAATTATTTTTGAGACTAATACCCCTTTGATTTCAAGGCACTATAAAGCCTCGAGAAACTGAAGACTAGTTATTGAGGATAGAAAAGTTTTTTGGTAGCATACAATGTTCAGAGAACCAAAAGGTGCCATTAGTTATCTTTTTTTTTTTTTGAACGAGGAAGCAAAGCGCTACTTAATGGGCTAGTAAAGAGGGAGGTTTAAGAGTAAGGCAAATGCTGAGATTAGTTAGGAGGAATTTACTATGATGTTTAGAGAGTGGTTCTTGCCTCCATCAGTTAGGCAACAAATGTAATAACCTTTTTTTTGAGGTTGGTGTAGGAAGGTAAGCTAGTAATGCAGTAAGAAGTAGTGTTTATTACTCTAGTTAAGTACGCCTCATAATTTGTTAACACTTCTAAGGAGAAGTGCTAAAGATTTCTGAGAGATTTGAGAGAAAGTACGAGGCACCCATTAGTTCCCTTTTGTATTAGAGATTTCACTGAGCTCCTTGAGAGAGCTGGGTTAATAGAGAATGATATGATGGACACCCAATAGTGTTGGGGGTGAATAGAAAAATATTTGGTGGGGAGTCATCTAGGAGTAGGACTAGTGGGGAAGAAACTAATGAATTAAGGAGGGGAGGTCCAGTAGTTTCTAGGAGTGCATGTTCTTATGTACCTATGAGTGGTGCTCTAGTGCATAGGTCTTATGAGAGGAGGCATTAAGGCCATTATTCTCTATTCATCAGCTAGTGTTTTGGGTGTAGTCATTTTAGCCACTAGATAACTCAGTGTCTCTAGAGAGGAGGGGAAGGTAGATTAGAGGTTAGAGGATAAAAGAGATCTGGATGGTAGTTAGGGGCCATTTCATCTAGGGTTTTTAGTGAGGGATAATATAGTAGAATTAATGGAAGATTTACTAAGAGGCAATTAAGTGGAGCTTAGACAGAGATTAGTGCAGTAGTCAGAACCTCCAAAACTCATTCTCAAATTCATAGTTTGACCCAACAAGAAGCCAAGGTGCACTGGATGCGGTAGAAGAATGGCTCTCATCTCTACCTTTTTTTTATTGGTTTTTAGTTTTTTATAGAGTAAGTCACTCCTCTCTATTTAAGAAGTTTCTGAATTGTTTGAATTTGAATCCTGCTCCTCCATCATCTAGTTTATCTTTATTTTTTTTCCTACATGAGACTATTTGATTACTAGTTAAGTCTGTATGTATGAAATTGAATTTCAAGTAAAAAGTTGGAGTTAGATTTTGTAGTAACATTTAAATTTTAAAAGAGTAATTTTGATCAACAATAATAAAAATTATTTAAGGAGTCATTATAAATCCAAATTACAAACCATCTTCACCATAACATATATATTATTATATTTTAATTACATTATATATTTTAAAATTTTTAGCATGAAAATTATCGATATAAGTGGTATTTTTGGGATCGTTAGGTGTCCGTTCTGCAAATCAATTTCATGGGAGTGTTTCGGACATGCTTAGTTAATTTATGAATATTAGTATAATTTTTTATTCTAGAATTTGAAGATATAAAAAAATTATATGAAATTTATGATAAAAATAATAATCAGAATAATTATATAATATTTTATTATAAAATAATATTTCCACTCCACTTAATATATGCTTTTTAAAAGCCATTACCTTTTGAATTATTTAATAGAGAGGCATCAAAGCAAAAAGAAGGAAAAGTTAAGAAAAAGAGAGGAGCGAGAGAATAGAAACTAGGTTTTAGAGGTTGTAAAGTTGTTTTTATCTGTTGGCCTAATGGAAAATTTGTTCTTCTCGAGGTAGGTTACACTATGCTTATCTCAAATTTAAAAAATACATAATTTTTATCAAATTTTTTGATTAAATATTTGTTTTCATTATAAAAAATAGGAATAATTTTTTACTGATAAAACTTTCAGTGCGTAATTTTTCATATGTTATAAAGATTAAGATTATGATTATTTTGAATATTTTCTAAAAATTTTACACTGGGGGTTTTAAAATTTATGAGATTTTTATTGAATAAAAAATTATCTAGGTGTTTAAAACTAATACTCCAGTACAATTAAAGTCTTAAAATAGTGTTGTACATGATCTCCAATATTTGTTTTTTATTTTTTGAAAATAAATATTTTTGTTTACTAGGATTTTGTGTTATCTACTGTTATAGATAACTATGCAGTTATAAAATATGCTCAATTATAGTTTATTTGTTGTAATATAATTAAATATGTGTTTATGTAATTGAATAAAGTGATATTGAATAGTTTTGATATAAAAATATATGTTGGGAGATATAAAGGGGCATAATCCTGTTAGATTTTATTTGTGACCGGGGATATGAATCTAAAAAAACTCTAAAAAATTTATTTGTTGAGAGTTATATAGGTCAAGAATCCTTTGAGATTCTCTCTAGAAGAGCAAAAAAATTTGCTGGGAGCCCTATGAGGTTTTGTAGAATTTTGACAAAAACTATTATGTGATATGATTTCAATTTTAATTATCTACTTAGTAATATTATTTGAATATAGATAACTACTATTCTTTTATTATTCTACTTAGTATAGTGATTTATTATACTACTTTTAGCTGCATTTAAATATTCTAAAACATTTAATATAATAAATAGTTTGGAAATTTAGATTGGTGTTTGTGGCATGTTGAACTATTATAGCTCATTATGATTTACTTCTGGTTTTCAAAATCTTAAAAGGGAAGAAGCTTATTGATTAGCAATTCAGGATCTAATTTAAGTTATAAATGTTTCTCTATTTTAATTTTGTATAGTAATGGTTAGTTTATTATTTAATTCTATAGTTTTTATTAATAATCATGTACTAAAGTATATATATTTTTTAGAAAATAAAAAAAATTCTTATGAATGAGTTTATTTTTAGTACTTCGATCATTTAATAACTTTATAGTCTATTATTCATTTAAAATGAATATTAAAAAATAATTTTAAACTAGATCTTGAGATTTGTTTATCTCAACTCAATACTTTAGGAATCCTATTATGTTGGGTTATAATAAGCTTTTGTGGTATCAAAATAACGGTTTTACAATGAATCATAAAATAGAGTTATATGAATTGATATGTAAGTCAAGTGAGATAGTTTTGAGTATGTCTTCGTGTTTATTATTATTTATTTTTATGTGCATGTGTATCTAATTGCATATTATGTATGATATGGATCTACCACATCTAGATATTATAGATTGGCAAAGTGTTAGTCAGATAACCCCTATATATAGAACTGTAGTGATAGCTAGTTCTTATATATGATAACCCACATTATAGGTGAGGCAAATAACAGAGTTATCGATATTATATCTGTTGAGGTTTATCGATATATGATGATGTTTATGAGGTTGAAGCCTCCAAGATATGAGGGCACTATTGAGCCTAGAGCAGTAGAGGACTGGTTGAGGAGGCTGAAGAAGATATTTGATGACATGTAGTGTTCTCCTGAGAGGAAGGCACCCTTGAATGCCTTTTGGTTAGATGGCAAGGCGTAGCGCTAGTGGATGAGCCAGCAGGAGGAGAAATTTCTATAGATATTGAACTCATTGATTACTTGAGAGGAGTTCTCTAATATATTTTGAGCCTAATTTGTACCCCTTTCAACACGATAGTAGATGTAGAAGACTGTTCTGAGACTAGTTAAAGGGAGCAAGGTAGACATATAGTGTGAGGAAGAGTTCACTGCTTTAGTCAGATATGTTCCATAACTAGTTAGCACTCTTGTGAAAAAACTGCTACACATTTTTTAGAGGACATCGAGATAGTCTAAGACAACTTGCGGTATCATTTACCATTTTTATTTCTTTGAATTGATGGAGAGAGCTCATTAAATAGAGAATGATTTGATAACTACTCAACAGTAGTGGACTGTTGGTAGGGAAAAATTTAGTGGTGAGATGCTTTGTAGTGGGTTTTTATGGAAGAAGAGTAGATTCACATGTGGAGATTCCAAGAGACATGGACAATCATTATATATAACAATCTTTGGCAGTGTCAGCGTGGCTAATTTTGGCTCTGTTAGTTGGGCACCTGTGTGCTAGGGTTACATTAGATGTAATTCTGATTAGTATTACAGGATGATTGTATAGTGCTTTAGATGTGGTTAGATAGGAAATTGGGTACTAGAGGGTCCAAAAAAAGGATTTGGTCGATGTTGTGAACCCATATATGAGACCTTTATTAGACCGATAGAGGGTACGTAGTTTTTATCTATACATTTTTTGAGGGACCATCTAGTAAAGCCAATGGTTGTGGTTTTGTGGCAATGGAGTTATTTGGTAGTGGTTAGTGATAGCCTAGTAGTTTGAGTGCTCCAGCTCTAGTTCAACCATGTGTATATAGTTTGACTCAGTAAGAGGCTTGTAATACTTCATATATGGTTATAGGTATGGCTTACATTTCTTCTCAACCTTGTCACATTATTTTTAATTCTAGAGCTAATCATTCATTTATTTTGAGTATTTCCTCAATTTGTTGCACTTACCTTTAATTTTACTGTTTGTTTATCTTTTTTTTTTTTACTTTTTTTACTAGAGATGATATGATAACCAATAGAGACCACTTTTGTGAAATTAAAATTTTTGATAGAAAGTAAAAGTATAGTTTGATTTTATTGCCCATTTTTTGTGTTTGATATTATTTTGGGTATGGACTAGTAAAGTTGATATGAAGCTTGAATTGATTGCTTGAAGAAGTCCCACTATTTTTGGGAAATGAGAGTTTTGTATTTCTGGGTGCTAGAGGATTTCTTTCATATTTGATTTTTGTTGTGAAAGCAGAAAGATTATGGAAGAAGGGCAGCATGGTATTTATTGGTATTAGTCCATGATAGGAGTATAAATTTTGGTCTTATTTCTAATGTCCTGTAAGTATGGAAATTCTAGATATATTTATTGAAGAGTTAGTTAGTTTACCTCTATATAGAGAAAAAGTTTTATATTTTTGTATTTTTGGGTACCACCCTAATTTATAAAATTTTGTATAGGAAGACACCCAAGGAGCTTCAGGAGTTGAAGGTTCAACTTCAAAGTTGGTTGATAGGGGATTTGTTCAGCCTAGTGTATCTCTGTGGGGACCATATATTCTATTTATGAATAAAAAGGAGGGTATGATATGTATGTGTATTGATTATAAGGAGTTAAAAAATAGTGAGAACTATGCAAGCTTGAATTTATAAATATTGGTTCAAAATAAATTTAAAAATACTAATTAGCCAAATTTCAATGCTCACCTTGCCAGAGAAAGAGAGAGAGAGAGAGAGAGAGAGAGAGAGAGAGAGAGAGAGAGAGAGAGAGAGAGAGAGAGAGAGATTTATCCCACCATCAACTTCATAAAATCAAGTGGTAGACATTTTACTTTAATGTATATTCATAGTGGATGGGTTTTGAGTACTCACCTTATAAAAATTAGATTATATATATATATATATATATATAATTTAGTTCGAGACTAGAACATCCACGATAGTATAGAGATAAAGAGCTTATTGTTTTAGCTTTGTACAAGGATCAAGCACACATACAGATAAAGAGAGAAGGGTATGAGAGTCATAAGACACCAAAATTTTTACGTGGAGTACCCTTACAAGGGGAAAAAAACTACGGGGTCTAACCTAATTAAAATGAATATATCAGTATTTATTGTTGATTACAAATGAGGCCTTTTTATGGGGGGAAGGCCGTGGCTTAATATAGCAGAGCACATTACATAGTTGGGGTTGAAAGAATCCAATGATAATATAGCCCTTCTCAAGGGAACATTGGTTTGTACATTTGGTTGGCAGGACTGTATATGGCCGATGGAGATCGGAGGGACTATTGTCAGCTGGCGACTGTGGTCGATAGGACCGTAGTCAACAGGCGATGGTGGTTAGAGGGATTGTCACGACTTGACCTAGAGACTCAAATTAATGAGACGAGAACAAATAGTAGACTAAATTTCAACTGATCCAAAACTATCTCAAAAATGAAAGAGCAGCTAAAACCTCAAAATTTAAAACAAATTTTCATAAATACATTTTATTTGGAGTGCTTCCCCTATGATATACTTTTCATTTCTTTTACTCATTTTAGCTAATGGTGTTATACTATAAATATTTTCCAATAGGAAGAGTGAGTCATAATAGAACTTAGTGAATAAAATATGTTTCTAAAATTATAGTAATCCAAGGCAATATGAATAATATACATGACCATTTCATAACATAAATTAATTCTATTTAATCATTTCATATCAAAACGTGCATATATCATATCTGTCAAATATATCATATCTTTATCATTTCTTAATAATACAACCATCACATGAGACACCGTCTAATTTATTACTAATGAAGGCACTCTTTTTTATTTTTATTTCTTTTTCCATAACTTTTTCCATTAACGTGCATGGGTACATTACATCCTCAGCCAGTATCTTAAGGGGGTGAGCTCCATCAGCCAACATGCACATACAATCACATATTTTTAATCATTTCATTCATATTACATTCTTTTACTTTATACTTTATACAGTAATGTGAAGTAAATCATTTAATATGTGTGAGATGAATCATTTATAATGTAATTAGAAGAAATAATAAGATAAATCATTTGCAATAAGAATTAAATACAATTTGAAGCAATACAATTACCATAATAAATAAACATGCATACTCACCTTGAACTTAGGAAATGCGTAGCTTTACTTTTACTCTTTGCTTCCACTTCAAAAGATTATCACCTATATAAAAGACCTCATTATTAACAAATTTATCAATTGCTATTAAACTCTATAACTTGTCTTTCTAAATACATATTTATTCTTAAAATCACTAATTAAGATTTCTTTTATTATAAAATTTTAAAATATATTATGCTCTATCTCTCTCTTTCTCCAATTAACTAATTAATTTACAAATTAAAATTGAATATTTGTTCTCTTTAAATAATATTTTCTTAATTAGCATTTTCATTTAAAAAAATCTATTTCTTATTTAACTTCATAAATTATTATTATTTACAACAACATCAACAACAACAAACATCAAGCCATTGTCCCACTACGTTGGGTCGGCTACATGAATCCTTTTTAGCCATTGTGTTCTGTTAAAAAAAAAATCAAATTCTCATTTAAGTCTAATAAAGAAAAATCATTTTTAATATTTTCTAACCAAGTCTTTTTAGGTCTACCTCTACCTTTCTTAACATAAGTCAAATATAATACCTTAACTTTCCTGACAAGGTCATTAGAAGGCCTTCGTTTAATGTGACCAAACCATCTAAGGTGACTCTATATAATCTTATCTTCCAATGGAGCTAATCCAACCTTTTTCACGTATAAGCTTATTTCATATCCTATCTCTAAGGGTAAAGCCACTCATCCACCTAAGCATCCTCATCTTTGTAACACTTAACTTAGTATTATGCTTCTCTTTTAATGGCCAACATTCAACACCATAAAGCATTGTAGGTCTTACCACCATCTTATAGAATTTTTCCTTAAGTTTGAAGGGGATTTTTTATTGCACAACAAGCCTAAATCATTCATCCACTTCAACCATCCCACTTGAATTTTGCTGATAATATCCCCATCTATTTCACTATCACTTTGAACAATAGATCCAAGATATCTAAAACGTGTACTCTTATTAATGACTTGATCTCCCAAAGTCATAATCCCCTTACTAGGTCTATTACTACTAAAATTACAGTTTATATATTCAGTTTTAGATATACTCAAGCGAAAACCTTTAGACTCTAAGGTTGACCTCCATAATTCAAGTTTTCCTTCAACTCCCTCTCTAGCCTTATTGACAAGAAGAATATCATCAACAAAAATCATACACCAAGATACATCCTCTTGCAAATGTCTAGTGAGAACATCCATAACTAAAGCAAAAAAATATGGACTTAAGGATGATCCTTAGTGTAATCCAACTGAAATAGAAAAATACTTGGCAAAACTATCTTGTGTTTGAACACAAATAAAAGCTCCTGCATACATATCTTTATTTATTTGAATATAACCGTTATTAACTCCTTTTTTCAATAACTCTCCATAACACTTCTCTTGGAACGTTATCATATACTTTCTCTAAAACAATAAATATCATATGCAGATCCTCCTTATTCTCTCTATATTTCTCCATCAAACCTCTCAATAAATGCATGGCTTCCATAGTAGACCTACCTAGCATGAATCCAAATTGATTTTGAGAAACATTAGTATCACGCCGCAACCTACGCTTTATAACTCGCTCCCATAGTTTTAAAGTATGACACATTAACTTAATTCCTTTATAATTCATACACTCATGTGCATCACCTTTATTCCTAAAAATAAAAATTAACACACTCAATCTCTACTGATCTGACATCTTTTTAGTCTTCAAAATAGTATTAAAAAGTTTAGTAAGCCAAGAAATTCCTTCATCTCCTAAGCATTTCCACATCTCTATTGGAATATCATCAGGTCCAACAGCTTTTCCACAATTCATTTTTTTTAAAACCTCTCTAACTTTGGTTTTACTAATACACCGATATAAAAAATCTTTATTTTCATTTAGGGTGCTAAACTCACTAAAGTCAATTGTATTTTTACAATATTCATTAAAAAGTTTAACAAAATATCTCATCCACCTTTATTGAATATCATTTTCTAAGAAAGTACTGTTTGATCTTCATCCTTAATACACTTCACTTGAACTAAATCCTTACTACTCCTGTCTCTTTGTTTGGCAAACTTATACATATATCTCTCTCCCTTCTTAGTATTTAATTTATTATATAAATTATTAAACGCTAAGCTCTTCGTATCGCAAATAGTTTTCTTAGATTTCTTACTAGCCTTTTTATAGTTTTCCTAATTATCCAAATTTTTACATCTAAACCAAATTTTATAACAAATCTTCTTATTTTTTATCTTTTCTTACACAATTGCATTCCACCACAAACTATTTTTACTATTAGAAGCTTTTCCCTTTAAAACTCCAAGCACATCTTTTACAATAATCTTAATATCAGTAGCCACTTTTTCCTACATAACATTATCATCTTCATGTACAGATAAAATCTTAAGATCTAAAATCTTACTCTCCAAAATACTTTTGTTAATATTCTTTAAATGCCCATATCTAATCCTAGAATTTTGTTTTACTTTATTTTTTATTTTCTTCCCATTTATCTTAAAGTCCAAAACTATAATCGATGTAGGATACATAAATTTTTTTCAATCAGAATAACTTTATAATCTTTGCAATCAAAATGATTTAATTTTTTTTATAAGAAAATAATCAATATGTGTTTTACAATATCTATTTTTATAAGTGATAAGATGCCCATCTTTTTTCTTAAATAAAATATTAGCTATTAAAAAATTATAAGCTAGAAAAATATAATATGGTCTTACTACCTTCATTTGTCGTTCCAAACCCATGACCATTATGAATGCTTTTAAAATCATCTACCTCTCTACCAATATGTCCATTTAAATCTCCTCCAATAAAAACTTTTTCTTCAAAAGTTATCTTTTGTATTAATTCTTTTAAGTCATTCTAAAATTTTAATTTTGAACCCATATTCAAACCTACTTGAGGAGCATAAGCATTTATAATATTAACAATCTTTGCATAAATAATAATCTTTAAATCTATAATTCTTTCTTCAATTATATTAATTTTTATAATATTATTTTTTAAACTCTTATCTATAATCACACATACATCATTTCTAGTACGACTATTACCCAAATATCATAGTTTATATCCTAAACTACTAATCTCCTTAGCCTTCTCTTCAACCCATTGTGTTCTGAATGTACAGAATATTTATCTTCATATGAATCATAATATCTATTAACTCCATTAATTTTCCTATAAGGGAGCCTATATTCCAAATTCCTATCCTAATTTTAGATTCATAGACTAGCTTCTTTGCCTACATCCGTCCTTAATGTGGGAACCCTTGTCTATTTAACACTGCACCCGAGCGCCAGTACAGCAGCCCTTGTACACTTGTCACTATATTCAGGCCATACAGTGAGCGCTTCCAAGGGACGCTCTAGCATTAACACAAATTTTTAAAGGATTAATGTCATGATTATTCGATAATATAAATTATTATTATTTCATACTACATAATTTTGCTCTTTTCTTTTCTCTACTTATTTATTAAATATATTCAATCAGTTCTCTTATTATTGTTTCTTTGCATAACATACCTTTCACTTTTTTCTCAACTAAAATTTAATACTCATTTTTATATAATTTCTGAAAAATTTGAATATATGCTCTCCATCCCTTTATATATCTTACATTTCATTAAATTGTTTTGATATAATCATATATATATATATATATATATATATATATATATATATATATATATATATATATATATATATATATTGATACGTCATCACAAAATTAGCTTGATTGGGCACGAATCTCGAAGCAAAAGCTAGTTGGAAACTTCAAAAATTAAATCCGGGAGCATATGAACTCCGATTTCAGCAAGCTTACTGTCGAACTGAGCGTCTCGGAAATACGAACCTAACGACACCAAGATCAACCCAATCGGAGCCCAAATGAGTCCGAATCAAGAGCTCAAAGCGCTGTTGGAAGGTTCAAACTGCAATTTGAGTTACCAAACGGTCTCCGATTTTGACGAGCTTATACTCGAATCGAACGGCTCGACGAGACGAATCCAACGAGCCTAAGATCACTAAATTCCGACATCATTAAGGCCTCCAAATATCCAACGAACGGTGCACGATCATAGGATTCAATATCGGCCGTCCATTTGATCACTCCCTATTCGCCCTTGATCTCACACCTATTTACGGACCATGCCACTCCAGAAAATCTATAAATAGAGCCCTCATTCTTCACAAGAGAGGATCTAAGCAAGAGAGAGAAGAAGAGAAGAGAAGGAGAGAGAGAAGGAAGAAGTTCCTCCTCGACAGCCGCCGGACCACCGCCGGACCACCGCAGAACCTCGCCGGACCACCGCAGGAAGCTCGTCGGACCACCGCCGGACCACCGCAGGAACCTCGCCGGACCACCACAGGACCTCGCCGGACCACCACCTTAAGGCCCGACGTTCAGTCCCTACGTCCTGCCTAAGACCCGACGTCTTGTTCAAGGTCCGACGTTCAGTCCCTACGTCCTGCCAAAGATCCGACGTCTTGTTCAAGACCCTATACTCAGTCTCAACTTCCTGCCAAACATCCGACGTCCAACTCAGGACCCGACGTTCAGTCCTTACGTCCTGCCGAAGACTCAACATCTTACTTAAGCCATTGTAATCTGTTCACCCCTGGAGGTGATTCAGTCCTTTGTAACCAATTCAAAATCTAGTGGAATCATTTTCAACTGGGCTAGGCCTCGTGGTTTTTTCCCTTTAAGGGTTTTCCACGTAAAAAATCTTGTGTTCTCTGTGTGTGCTAGTTATACGTACAACGCTAAGACGTAGAATCAAATCTCTATCGCCGCGTAATTTCTAGCCCGCAACAGTTTGACGCCGTCTGTGGGAACGTGATTCCCGACTGGGGGGCAAATTTTTGCTCCAACCTCATAAAGAAGTTCATGTCTACTTACTGACATCAGTCATTACTTCACCAATTTCATAGGAATTAGATCCGACTGGGGGCAACCTTGACTCCGACTATGGTCAAAAGACCCTCCAATACTTCCAACATCAAGATGATATTTCAGAAAAATCCAAGCAAATGCAAGGATGCTTTCTATCACTTATAAGTTTTATACAGTCCCCTACAGGACTCATACTCCTTGGGCAAGGTCTTGATCTCGACCTCAAAAAGGC
Organism: Dendrobium nobile; assembly: GCA_022539455.1. NCBI lineage: Eukaryota > Viridiplantae > Streptophyta > Magnoliopsida > Asparagales > Orchidaceae > Dendrobium > Dendrobium nobile. Next base: position 35,601,845 of record CM039722.1, on the reverse strand, counting down.
AGTAACGGTCTAAAAATAGACCATTCTTCACATTTGATTCGGGATACACGCGGCATTCGCCCCCTCCCAATCAAGGCAAAATCGATCCCAGGGGGATCCAATTTGACCTCTTCCACACAGGTTTAACGTCGTCGAGCAAAGACTCCGACATACAACCTCGGATAGGTCTCACATCCTTGGTGGATTCTCCCGACCTCTTCCACACAGGTTAACATCGTCGAGCAAAGGCTCCGATATACAACCTCGGAAAGGTCTAACATCCTTGGTGGATTCTCTCGACCTCTTCCACACAGGTTAACATCGTCGAGCAAAGGCTCCGATATACAACCTCGGAAAGGTCTAACATCCTTGGTGGATTCTCTTGACCTCTTCCACACAGGTTAAACGTCGTCGAGCAAAGGCTCCGACATACAACCTCGGAAAGGTCTCACATCCTTGGTGGATTCTCTCGACCTCTTCCACACAGGTTAACGTCGTCGAGCAAAGGCTCCGACATACAACCTCGGAAAGGTCCTACATCCTTAGTGGATTCTCCCGACCTCTTCCACACAGGTTAACGTCGTCGAGCAGGGCTCCGGCATACAACCTCGGAAAGGTCTCACATCCTTAGTGGATTCTCCCGACCTCTTCCACACAGGTTAACATCGTCGAGCAAAGGCTCCGATATACAACCTCGGAAAGGTCTAACATCCTTGGTGGATTCTCTTGACCTCTTCCACACAGGTTAAACGTCGTCGAGCAAAGGCTCCAACATACAACCTCGGAAAGGTCTCACATCCTTGGTGGATTCTCTCGACCTCTTCCACACAGGTTAACGTCGTCGAGCAAAGGCTCCGGCATACAACCTCGGAAAGGTCTCACATCCTTAGTGGATTCTCCCAGCCTCTTCCACACAGGTTAACGTCATCGAGCAGGGCTCTGACATACAACCTTGGAAAGGTTTCACATCCTAGGTGGATTCTCCCGACCTCTTCCACACAGGTTAACGTCGTCGAGCAGGGCTCCGGCATACAACCTCGGAAAGGTCTCACATCCTTAGTGGATTCTCCCGACCTCTTCCACACAGGTTAACATCGTCGAGCAGGGCTCCGGCATACAACCTCGGAAAGGTCTCACATCCTTAGTGGATTCTCCCGACCTCTTCCACACAGGTTAACGCCGTCGAGCAGGGCTCCGACTTACAACCTCGAAAAGTCTCACGTCCTTGGTTAACGTCGCTAGAATGTCGTCAATAGACTTCTATCTGACTTCTCTATAATGTTGAAATTCTTCCCGATTTTGAATTTCCTCCTGCGCTAAACTTTTGCCTTGCAGGACTTTCGACGGACTAATACACGACGCCGAAATTCTTCCTGTCATCGGACGAATACCCGTCGTCGACTTCTGCTCGTCGACAAACTTTTGTCGGTCTTCTACCCGACAATACTTCTACCCGACGTCAGACTTCTGCTCGTCAGCGGACTTCTACTCGACGTCGGACTTCTGCTCGTTAGCGGACTTCTACTCGTCGACGAACTTTCATAGGACTTCTGCCCGAGGCCGAACTTCTACACGACGTCGGACTTCACCTTGTCGTCGAACTTCTGCTCGTCAGCGGACTTCTACTCGTCGTCGGACTTCTGCCTGTCGATAAACTTTCATCGGTCTTCTGCCCGAGGCCAAACTTCTACATTACGTCGGACTTCTCCCTGTCGTCGGACTTCTGCTCGTCAGCGGACTTCTACTCGACGTCGGACTTCTGCTCGTTAGCGGACTTCTACTCGTCGACGAACTTTCATAGGACTTCTGCCCGAGGCCGAACTTCTACACGACGTCGGACTTCACCTTGTCGTCGAACTTCTGCTCGTCAGCGGACTTCTACTCGTCGTCGGACTTCTGCCTGTCGATAAACTTTCATCGGTCTTCTGCCCGAGGCCAAACTTCTACATTACGTCGGACTTCTCCCTGTCGTCGGACTTCTACTCGTCAGCGGACTTCTACTCGTCATCGGACTTCTGTCCGTCGACAAATCTTTGTCGGTCTTCTACTTGACGCTGCATCTCTACCTGACTACGGACTTCTGCCTGTCGTTGGACTTTTACCCGACATCGGACTTCTCCATGTCGTCAGACTTCTGCTCGTTAGCGGACTTCTACTCGTCGACTAACTTTCATCGGACTTCTGCCCGAAGCCGTACTTCTACACCACGTCAGACCTCTCCCTGTCGTCGGACTTCTGCCCGTCGACGGACTTTCGTCGGTCTTGTACCTGGCGCTTCACCTCTTCCCGACTTCGTACTTCTACCAGATGTCGGACTTCTACCAGTTAATTGACTTTCGTCGGTCTTCTACCCGACGCTGTATGACTACCCGATGTTGAATTCATGCCTGTCATCATACTTCTCCCCGATGCTGGAAGTTTGCCCGTCATTCCAACCTCTCTCCTTACAACGGTCTATCTGACCTCCATTTCCAACCACCAAACATCGGAACTCCACAAGATCTCTCGAAGAAAAGAGGGATAAGGGAAGATCTCCGAACTTCCTTGCCAAGAGAGGGCCCTCAGAAAACTGAGGAAAGGCCTCAATAGAAAGGACAGAGGGAGAAGATCTCCGAACTTCCTTGCCAAGAGAGGGGCCTCAGAAAACTGAGGGAAGGCCTCAATAGAAAGGACAGAGGGAGAAGAGAAGAAAGGAGGAGAAGAAGAGAAGAAAAGAGAAGAGCAAGAGGAGTGGAGTGATTTTCTAAAGGGTTTAAGGCCCTATTTATAGGTTTTTGGGAGAAAGGACAGAATTTTCTAGAATTTTCAATTTCCCAAAATTTTCTAAATTTTTCTGAATTTTTTGGAATTTTTAGGATTTTTTAGGCATTTTTTCGGCCTAAAAAGGCTTAAAAATGCCTAAAAAACCCCTTTTTCTGAACAGGTGGGGCCCACTAGGTCGGTGGGCTGAACAGACCCGCCCGTTCGTTCAAATGAGGCGGTGGGAAGCTTCCAGGCGGGCTGACCGCGCGGGCCCTGGCGGGCCTAGGCGGCCCAGGCGGGCCGCCGCGCGGGCCATGAGGCGGCCCAGCAGCCCGCCGCGCGGGCTGCAGCGCGGGCCGCAGGCGCGCCCGGGTGGCCCAGGCGGGCCGCCGCGCGGGCTACAGCGCGGGCCGCTTGCGCGGCCCAGGCGGCCCAGGCGGGCCGCCATGCGGGCCGGAGGCCCAGGCGGCCGGGCAGGCCAGGCGGCCGGGCAGGCCAGGCGGCCGGGCGGGCCGCCGCGCAGCGCGCAGCGCGGGCCCAGGCGGGTCGGGCGGCCCAGGCGGGCCGCCGCGCGTTCCAGCGCAGGCCGGCGGTGCCGCCGCCGGCGGCCGGCCGGCCGGTCCGGCCGCCTAGTCCATTTTGGGCCCGATTTTCGTCCCGGAAACTCCGTTTTCGACATTTTTGGGTCCCAGGACACGTTTTTTCGACGTTCCGGACTCAATTTTGGCACTTTCAGAGCTCATCGAGGCCTCCTTGACTTGTTTTTTGCAAAATTTCAACTTATGGGAAGCGATTTTTGCTATTCGGCCAACGCAAAATGTTGACCCTTATATTTTCGGACTCCTAGGGCTTCGACGTCCGAAAATAGGGGGACAACTGATACGTCATCACAAAATTAGCTTGATTGGGCACGAATCTCGAAGCAAAAGCTAGTTGGAAACTTCAAAAATTAAATCCGGGAGCATATGAACTCCGATTTCAGCAAGCTTACTGTCGAACTGAGCGTCTCGAAATACGAACCTAACGACACCAAGATCAACCCAATCGGAGCCCAAATGAGTCCGAATCAAGAGCTCAAAGCGCTGTTGGAAGGTTCAAACTGCAATTTGAGTTACCAAACGGTCTCCGATTTTGACGAGCTTATACTCGAATCGAACGGCTCGACGAGACGAATCCAACGAGCCTAAGATCACTAAATTCCGACATCATTAAGGCCTCCAAATATCCAACGAACGGTGCACGATCATAGGATTCAATATCGGCCGTCCATTTGATCACTCCCTATTCGCCCTTGATCTCACACCTATTTACGGACCATGCCACTCCAGAAAATCTATAAATAGAGCCCTCATTCTTCACAAGAGAGGATCTAAGCAAGAGAGAGAAGAAGAGAAGAGAAGGAGAGAGAGAAGGAAGAAGTTCCTCCTCGACAGCCGCCGGACCACCGCAGAACCTCGCCGGACCACCGCAGGAAGCTCGTCGGACCACCGTCGGACCATCGCAGGAACCTCGCCGGACCACCACAGGACCTCGCCGGACCACCACCTTAAGGCCCGACGTTCAGTCCCTACGTCCTGCCTAAGACCCGACGTCTTGTTCAAGGTCCGACGTTCAGTCCCTACGTCCTGCCAAAGATCCGACGTCTTGTTCAAGACCCTATACTCAGTCTCAACTTCCTGCCAAACATCCGACGTCCAACTCAGGACCCGACGTTCAGTCCTTACGTCCTGCCGAAGACTCAACATCTTACTTAAGCCATTGTAATCTGTTCACCCCTGGAGGTGATTCAGTCCTTTGTAACCAATTCAAAATCTAGTGGAATCATTTTCAACTGGGCTAGGCCTCGTGGTTTTTTCCACGTAAAAAATCTTGTGTTCTCTGTGTGTGCTAGTTATACGTACAACGCTAAGACGTAGAATCAAATCTCTATCGCCGCGTAATTTCTAGCCCGCAACATATATATATATATATATATATATATATATATAATTTTAGATTAATAAAGTTAATTATTTTTATCCTTAAGAAATTCATAAATCCATATTTTAATAAATATTAAACATTAGATAAAATATTAAAAATTAACAAATATGTTAGTTAAACATATAATAAAAAAATTGAAAAAAAAAATACTTCACCTTTCTTCCAAATCTCTTCCAAAACTCAAGCCCTAATCCTCACGCACACAATTTTCCTTCAGCTGCTTGCTCGCAAGTGCCGACTCCTTTTTCCTCTTCTCTCTCTCTCAATCTAACCCCGTCTCCCTCTCCATCGTCTTCAAATGACAAAGCGACCCAAAATAAGAAAAGATCCTTCTTCCTCTCAGCCTTTTCCCTCTTGGCACAAAGCTTCTTACGCATTTTGCTTTCATTGGAGTGAATGAATCACACTTATCTCCCACGAGGGATCGCTATTTTTCTCCCTCGTACACGATCCTTCGCTCAATGGCGCAATTCGACCCTGCCAGAAGCTCCCATGCTCGTAGTCGGCCTCCTTGCTTCGCCTGTTTCGCGCATTGCTCCAATTTGTCCGATTCCTCTTCATCCGTCGTGCCTATTTTAATAATTGGCCGGTTTGAACCGGCCAAACCGGTTTTTACATGGACTGTAGTCGCTGGATGACAGTGGTGGGGGGGACTGTAGTCTGCAGGCGATAGTGGCTGGGGGGACTTTAGTCGGCTGGTGACAGTGGTTCAAGGAACTATAGTTGGTGGGCGATGGAGGTCAGAGAGACTTTAGTCGGTGGGCGATGGAGGTCAGAGGGACTATAGTCGGCGGGCGACTATGACCGGAGGTACCGTATTCGGCAGACGACAGTGGTCAGAGAGGCTGTAGTCTACAAGTGATGGTGATCAAAGGGATTGTAGTTGGTGGGCAATAGTAGTCATAGGGATCGTAGTCGGCGGGTGATGGTGGTCGAAGGGACCATACTTGGCAGGCGACGGTAGTCAGAGGGATCGTAGTCGTCGGACGACGGTGGTCAAAAGGATCATAGTTGGCATGATCAAGGAGATTCATGGTAACATATCATTAATATTCTAGTATATTAAAGTATATACATGAAAATTAATTTTTATTTTAAATAAGTTAAGATTAGTGATATTTTTTATAATTTAGGTAGGTTTTATATAAATAAATATAAAAATTTTGATGTTAGATTTATAAATACATAATATGTACATAAATTTTCACTAAGAAGGCAAATAATATTATTTGCTGGAGGGACTTCCATAAATTGATAAAATTTAATGATTTTTCAACATAGCTAATTAATAATCTTTGAGCGCTCATAATGACAAAAAGAAAAAAATTTATAAGAAAATATACTAAAGGAAAATTACGAATTAATTTCCTCAGATCAATTAGAATATTAACTATATGAGATATAAAGTCGAGAAGATTAAATGTTGTGGAATCTAAGTTTGCATTTGCAGAGTCTACCAATAGCTAAAGATGCCGATTGACTGACTGAAGATTTAAAATCTCATTATTCTTTTTTTTTTTAAGTGGTAATTGTGTAAACAAAGAGCAGAGCTTCAGCCATTTTTGACTTGAGCTTAATTAATGAATCAAGTTCGAGTTGGAGCTCGAGTTTTATTTTACGAGTTCAACCGGCTCACAAGCCAGCTCGTAAGAGAAAATAATTATATTTTAAGAACTTATTATAAGGAGAAATTGAAAGAAAAGCAATAAGAAAATAGCTTAATATAAAAGAATAAAACTTAACTTTAAATATTTTAATAATTTTGTAATTAGAATTCTAAATGCCATTATATTTAAGTGCATTTTAAATTATTATTTTTCAATTGTGTTGGGTCGCGAGCTAACGTGACGAGTCAGGATTTGCTCAAGCTTCACTTATTAGCTCATCGAGTTTGGCTCATGAGCTTGACTCACGAGCCATTTATCGACCGGAACCAGAATCAATTGACAAATCGGCTTAACTCACTTACTCGCCCAATATGAAATGATGGCATGAAAGTAGGATGAAAAATCGTCTCAATTACCAATGCTCTCGCACAAGATTTCAGTAAGTGTTCTTACCAAGTGAATGACTAGGTGGTCTACTTATTGTTTCTACTAAGGTTATTGATAGCAACTATTAGTCTTTCTCACATTGGTGGCTTGTTTGTTCAAGCATTCGAAGACTTGGTGAAATATGGAGGAGCTTAAGTTGGTCATGACATTCTTGATATATCCTCAAAAAATTATCATGATCAGGTACGAATTTCGAAAAAAAATCAAGTCGGAAACTTCCAAAATTAAATTTGGGATCATCAAAACTCTAATTTCAACAAACTTATAATCAAACTGAACATCTCGAGAATACGAACCCAACGACACCAAATCCGACTCAATTTGAGCCCAAATGGGTCCAAATCAAGGACCCGAAGCGCTATTGGAGGGTTCGAACCACAATTTAGTTTAACAAACGATTTCCAAATGTGACATGCTTATAGTCGAATCGAGCAGCTTGACGTGACGAATCCAACGAGTCCAAGATCACTAAATTCCGATATCACTAACACAATCAAATCCCCAAAAAACTATTCACTATCAAGGGATTCAACAACGGCCATCCATATAAACATCTCCCCATTTACCCTTGATCTTCCTCCTATTTACTGGCCGTGCCACCCTAAAAACTCTATAAATAGAGCCCCCTTCCTCTTGAAAGGGGACTCCAAGTAGGAGAGCAAGAGAGAGATCAGAGATTGCTCTTGCCCCTTAGCTCCTCCTCGACCTAACTCCCGGAGTTCTTCCGGACTACTACCTGACTCCCGGAGCTCCGTCGGACCACCACTTGATGCCGGAGTTCCTCCGGACCACCACTTGATGCCCGGAGTTCCGTAGGACCAACACTTGATGCCCGAAGTTTCGCTGGACCACCACCTGATTCCCGGAGTTTGACCATACTACCACCTAACGCCTAAAGTTCTGGCAGACCACCACCTGACGTCGGAGTTCCCCCGAACCACCAACTGACGCTCAGAGTTCCATCAGACCACCATATGACGCCTGGAGTTTCATCTGATAACCATCTAAAGCTGGAATTCCACCAGACCACCACCTGATGCTCGGAGTTCCACCGGACCACCACCTGACCTAGAGCTCCACGGACGACCACCTAACACCAAAAGTTCTATCGGACCACTACCTGTCGCTTGGAGTTCTGCTAGACCACCACCTGGGGCCGGAGTTCCACCGGACTGCCACCTGATGCTAGAGCTCCACCAGACCACCACCTGACACCTGGAGTTCCACTGGACCACCACCAGGTGACCGAACTTCCGTAGTACCACCATCTGATGCCGGACTTCATCGGACTACCGCCTAACGTAGGACTTCCTTCAGATCACCGCCTTAAGACAACGGTCTTTTTGACCCTTGTCTCCTGCCGACTGCGATCCTTTCATCCTCCGTCACCTACTACAGTCCTTCCAACCTCCATTGCCAGAAAATGGTCATTTTGACCCTTATCTCATGCAGACTACGATCCTTCCTACCTCCATCACATACTACGGTTCTTTCGACCACCACCACCAAAAAATGATCTTCTGACCCATGTCTTCTGCTGACTATGGTCCTTCCGACCTCTATCGCCTACTATGGCCCTTTCTACCTCCATCACCAGACAACATTCTTTTTAACCCTTATCTCCTGCCGACAAAGGTCCTTCCGACCTCCATCACCTACTAAGGTCCTTCTAACCTCCACCGCCAGACAATATTTTTCTTACCCTTGTTTCTTGCCGACTACGGTCATTCCGACCTCCATTGCCTACTATGGTCCTTCCGACCTCCACTACCAGACAACGGTCTTTTTGACCCTTGTCTCATGTCAACTATGGTCCTTTTGACCTTTGTCGCCTTCTACGACCCTTTCGACCTCCATCACCAGACAACGGTCTTTCTTACCCTTGTCTCCTACCGACTATGGTTCTTTCGACCTACATCACCTACAACAATCTTTTCGATCTCCACCACCAGACAATGGTCTTTCTGACCCTTATCTCTTGTAGACTACGGTCCTTCCGAGCTCTATTGCCTACTACAGCCCTTATGACCTTCATTGCTAGACAACGGTCTTTCTGACTCTTATCTTCTACTGATTACAGTACTTCTAATCTCTGTCGCCTATAATGGTCCTTCCGACCTCCACCGCCAGACAACAATCTTTTTAACCCTTATCTCCTGCCGACTACTATCCTTCCGACCTCCATCACCTACTATGGTCCTTCCGACCTCCACCACCAAACAACGGTCTTTCTGACCCTTGTCTCCTGCCAACTACAATCCTTCTAACCTCTATCGCCTATTATGATACTTCTGACCTCCATCGCAAGACAATGGACATTCTAACCCTTGTCTCCTATCGACTATGGTTCTTCCGACCTCCGTCACCTATTACGGTCCTTCCGACCTCCACCGCCTGACATTGGTCTTTTTGACCCTTTTCTCTTATCAACTACAGTCCTTCTTACCTCCTTCACCTACTATGGCTCTTCTGACCTCCTTCACTAGACAATGGTCTTTTTGACCCTTGTCTCCTGCCGAATATGATCCTTCCACCCTTCGTCAATTATTACGGTCCTTCTGACCTCCATCACCATACAACAGTCTTTCTAACCCTTGTCTCCTACTGAGTATAGTCTTTTCGACCTCCGTCATCTACTACGATCCTTCCGACCTCCACCGCCAGATAACAATATTTCTAACCCTTATCTCCTCCCGACTACGGTCCTTCCGACCTCCTTCGCCTACATCGATCCTTTTGACCTCCACCACTAGATAACAGTATTTTTGATCCTTATCTACTATCGACTATGATCCTTCAAACCTCTGTTACCTAGTACAGTCCTTCCGATCTCCATCACCAGATAGTGGTCTATCTGACCCTTGTCTCCTGCCTACTATAGTCCTTTGCCTACTATAGTCCTTTTGACCTTAGTCGCCTTCAACGATCCTTTTGACTTCTACTGCTAGACAACGGTCTTCTTGACCCTTATCTTTTGCCAACTATGGTCCTTCCGACCTCTGTCGCCTACTATGGTCCTTCCGATCTCCACCGCTAAATAATGATCTTTCTGACCTCCATTGCCAGACAACTTTCTTTCAGACTCCTGTCTCTTGCCGCCTACAGTTCATGTGACCTCTGTCTCCTACTACGATCCTTTTGATCTCCATCACTAGATAATGATCTTTCGAACCCCTATATTTTACCGACTACGGTCCTTCAAACCTCCGTTGCCTACTATGGTCTTTCCAAACTCCATCACCAAACAACGACCTTTCTAACCCCTGTATCCTATCGACTACGGTCGTTCCGACCTCCATCACCTATTACAGTCTTTGTTACCTTCATCTCTAGACAATCGTCTTTCTGACCCCTATCTCCTGCCGACTATGGTCCTTCTGACCTCTGAACCTACTATGGTTCTGTCGACTAAACAAACATATAAATACCGATTCTTCCAATTTTTACCATGTAATGCAATCTATATGATATATGTTATATTAAGCCAAGACCTTCCCTCCAATGAAGGGCATCATTTGTAATTGACTCCAAATAATAATGGATTCATTTAAATTAGGACAGGTCCCCCTTAGTTTTTCCTCCTTTTCAGGGGTTTCAATGTAAAAACCCTGGTGTCTCTTAGGAATGCTACACCCTCTCTTTTATCTGCTTGTGTCGTACAAAGCTAAGACATTAAATTTTATATTTCTCTACCGACACGAATATTCTTGGATGCAATAATTCTAAAGCTTATTTTAGGTATCAATTTAGGCTTCATTTGAGACAATTTTCTTACTGCTTTCCATAAAAACTTTCTAGCATAAAAAAAATTCTTGAAAACAACAAAAAAGTAGTGGCTAAAAAGATTTCCCCAATGAAGTCTTAGTCAAATAAAGTTGATTAGAGCTCATAATTATCTCTAGATTCATCCATTGCACATATAATTATGCCCTTTGTGATCCTAACAAATATGTATGTAATCATTATGTAAACAAAATTCACCTTCTTTTTAATAATTCAACTTTAGAGATCAAAATAATACAACTCAACCAATTTGGTGGTAACTAATTCCCAATTTTATTAGAAGTTATTATTATGTAGCTACCCATGAACTAATAGTAAATAGGCTTTATTTGACTATGAAAAAGTAGTGAGTCATGTTGGGGTAAATTAGTTGATAGCCTCCTTAGGAGTAAGAAATCAATTAATGTTGTGACTCACTATAGATAGACATATATAATTTGATGAAAGTCTCAAACTAAGTGGTAGGGGGGCCTTTTAGTTATATATATGTGGTCATTTTGATTTAAGGGGTCAATAGTCAATAGGCTCCCATGGTTTTATTATTTGCAAGGAGATTAATATTTGACCTAGCATGTCAGTATAGTGATCCAGTATGGATGCATTACATTTAGATTAATAAACAAGCACAAATGTGTTATCAATCAATGGTTTGATTTATTGGATATTACATTTCTGAGATTAGTTTTTTTTTTGCCAACAATCCATAGGGTAACCAACAACAATAATCGACAAACATGGGTAAAAAAAGACCACTAACCGCAGAATGCCAAAGAAATAAGCCAAAAATAACCAAGCAAACACCAACAACAGAATTAGGTCCAAATCCCAAATGAGAATTCATTTATTTCTTGATTTACGGGCTCTACGCTTGGTACACCTTTTTAAAACACCAACATTAGCAATTTGAATAATACTTAAATCAAAGTTATCCCGAGAATTCAAACATCCTCATAAGCTGAAGAATTATCATCATGTAACCAATCATTATGCATCACCACAATTTCCCCCAATTTACAAGCTAGTTGAGCAACCAAAGCCTCATTGGAAATAACGAAAATAGGCACATCAAAAAGAGGCACAATACCAATATTTTTTGCCAAACCCACGGAGGAAGCAAGAATGTCCAAAACCTTAGCATCCACACATCTATCAATAGGAAAATTCTCACTTACAGGTGACATACACTCACAATCAGTTGGTTCCGAATGGTAAAAATAATTGAAATTCGCAGTTTCACCATCACTTACCTCAACATCAGAAACATAATTAATAATAGGACTTGCTACCAAATTGACCAAACAATCGTTAGGCTCTAAAGCCTCAACCACACCCTCATTAATTCCACAAGAATGAGTCAATGGTAAAGCATCCAATGATGAGCAGGCTAACCCTTCAACAATAGCAGCATCCATAGTGTTGCCATTAAAATTTTGCAGAGCTAAAGTATCATCCACACCGATCTCTCCATTAACTGTAACCTCATTAATACTTACAGGGGTAACTATGGGAATAGAATTTTCCACAGGACAACCAACAACCACACCCTCATTAATACCACCATCAACATTAATTTCCACATAATTAACTATCTCACTAGAATTCTTCTTATTAACCGAATCAAACACTGGATTAGAAGAACGACATTCATCGGGCAAATGACCAATCAACTTACATTGCACAAAAAAAATGAGGTAACTCCTCCATCACAACATTTTGAACATAACAAAGCTTTTCAGGATCAATCCAAACTTTATTTGAATATTTTTTAGTAATGTCATGCTCTACTAACACACCTGCAACAAAGGGACGGGATTCAATAGAGGTCGCATGATCCACTTTTAGAGGATGGCCAAATAAAGATCCCAATCCGTGAAGGATGCGGGGCAAAAAAAATGTGGTCATAAGTTGGGAAGGTAATCCAAATAGGAATGGTAGGGAATTCCAGACCAATGTCAAGAGAGGAGACCATTTGGTCATATTCATGTAACAATTGCTAACAAATATGACCAGTGACAGAAAACTCTACTATAGTCGAAGTCATTTATCAACATAATCAACACATGGCAATGATCACATAAGGTTACAGAAAATTCTCCATTAAATTTAAGAAAAAAGAAAAACTTTTGAATAGCATTGAGACTCGGTCGCCTGGAGGAAAAGAATCCAAACAAAGCAAACTTCAAAGGAGCCGCAAGGGCGAGCACCTCATCATCTGAAATCCAAAAGAATGGTAAACCACGAAAGGATAAAGGCTTGAGATCAAAAAATGAAGCATCAGTACTGAACAAAGCATCAACAAAAGAAGGAGATTTAGTTGAACCACCCAAAAAATTAGGGTTGACCCAAGGCTTAACCACCATAGCGACGACAAAGTAGAATAAAATGCAAAAAACTGGAGGAGACGAGACTTCCTTAAATATGCATATGCTTCCACACAAGGTGAGAAGAAACCCAAGATACGGAACCACCCAGAAATGCGCTAGAGAATGGCTAGGGCAAAGCCCTAGCTGAGCGGGCGAACTGTTAGGGAGCTGAGTGAAGGAAAATTAGGATACATTGAATGTACTTGGTAGACTCCATTAGGGATGCAATGTTTGGGCTATTTGTTGGTTAGTATAATGACTCTTTAGGAATTTAAAATTTGGATCTTTTTTCCCTTGCATATAGGTATGTGTCCTTAGTAAATTGGTAAAAGGCTTGCCTACTTAGGCAAACATGAAGTAGGCTCCATAGGGTATTAGGGCATTTATGAGGCATCATTGGTATAATGATATGATTTATTCTTAAAGAAACAAATATATTTATCTTAGAAATGAATGAAATAATCAATATAATTGTGAGGAAACAAACATTTTAACTTTGTTACAAAGGGGATGAGTGATCTGATTGAGGTTTTAGCATAGTCTCATCCCAATGAAGTTTAACCTTACTCAGAGGGACATCAAGTTTAAGAGAATTTTAGGTATGGAGTTATAAGTTATTCTTGTTTTGAAGGTGTGCTGTTTAGCCCCATGTCAATTGGTAGCTTATGAATATTCACATTTGAAATTCATATTTTCATAATTTTTGGGTGAGAAATAAGAAAGGAGTATTTTTTGTAATTTTAGACGATAACTCTAGTTTTATGCAAAATGGTATTTAGGCTTGGGTTTTATGAGAGGAATATAATTTTTTTAAATCTTTTAAAAGTGGGAAAAGTTACAAATAAAAATTATTTCTATTAAGCTAGAAAGAAATTTTTTTCCTTAAAATTTTATGATTGGTAGAGTTTGATGAGATAAAGTTCACATTTAAAATTAATAAATATTAAAATTTCTTAAAATTTATTAGAATTTTAAAAGTTTTGTGGCAATGTAATTTTTTTGAAATTTTGAGCTTATTATTTTATGGTGGATATAGATCTCATTGATGGTATATTATTCACCAATTTTAATAATTTTTTGAGCTTTGTGTAATATTTAGAATTTGGAAGATGAGTTACATAGTAACATAGATATTGCTTTGGTTGCACATGAATATTGATTCTTTATCATGATTTTTGCCTTAGGGCTCATGAGTAATAATTTGGATGATCACATAAGTCATTGTGTGGAGCTTAGATTGATGGGTCATAAATTTTTCTTTTTTAAGCTATTGCTTGACCTTGAGCAAGCTATGTGATAAATATTACTCATCATTGACTAAAATTTCTAAAAATTTGAAGTTGCAATAGTAAAAAAATGTAATTGAGTTTTATTTTGGAGGATTTGAGCTTGATTTGATTTGATTTAGCTATTTGTCTCATATGATGGCTTGATTTAAGAAGACATGATAGTCAGGTGTAGACTTGAGTTTAAGGCTTTGTTTGGGATAATTTTCTTACTACTTTATAAAATAACTTTTCAGTACAAAAATTTTTATAGTAAAATGCTGCTTTAGAGAACATAAAGAAAGGTGTCTTAAATGAAGCCTAAGTTGGCATGCCGTTATTTTAAATTCAATATATTCATATTTATAAAGTGCTATTTACTATTTAGGTGAGTTTGTAGTGCTCTAGTTCAAGTTTCATTCATTTCATAGTTTGATTGCTGGTAAGATTGATTATTCATTTTCTTGTAATGAGGTAACAATTTGCATTTTATTTTTTAATTTTATGCATCATTCCATTTTTAGACTTAGGAATAAGGCTTCGTTTGAGACAACTTTTTTTTCTGCTTCTTGAAACAACTTTCTTGTTAAAAAATTAAAATTTTTGTATTAAAAAGCTGCTTTAAAAAGCAACAAGAATGCTGTCCCAAATGAAGCCTAAGTCTTTGCCATTTTCACCCCATTAATGGATAGTGATGTGTGCATGACATTTTAAAAGCTTTATTTATGACTTAGGCTTCATTTGAGATGGCTTTCTTACTACTTTGTAAAATTAATTTTTAGTACAAAAATCTCTTAAAAGCAAGAAAAAAATATCGGTCTAAAGCTATCCCAAATGAAGCCTTACAATATTCTATATTATTTAAAATTTATGATTGAGGCTTCTATTATGATTGGAGAAGTTTTAAAATCAAAAGCAAAAGCAAAACATTATAAGCCTTACAAAATGAAGTGTAAAATTGCAAATTCTTCTAACATGCTTCCCTACACTTTATATGCTAGAGTTTTTTTTTTTTTTTTTTTTTTAAATAAAATTTTATTAAAAAACCCAAAAAAGGTTACAACCAAAGTAAAAGCAAATAGAAGAAAAGACCACAAAGAACCAAAAAGAAAAAATACAAGCTAAAACATCGGCTCAGATAACGGCCAAGGCTTCCAGCGTCCACGACGTCCAGCACGGACCGTCCAGTTATTGTAGATCAAAACCCGTCCCGAAATCCACACCAAGGTTGCCACCAGCAAAAAGGACCGGGATGCGAGCCCCGACCACATCATTGCCCTTAGCCTCATAAAGCTGCAAATCGAACAGTAAATCCAAGCGAACCGGAAGAGGAACATCAAGAAGAACAACATAACAAAATGAGAACTCATCGTCTACGTCGACTTCTCCCCCAAAATTTTCCCCGAGTAGCAACATTTGTAGTATACCCAAGAGAAAAATCATTGTCAGTCTCATGAAGTTCAGATTCCAATTCATCATCCGACGAATCACAAAGCCAATCACCCTGTTTTCGAATCACCAAACCAGAGGAATTACCCACACAGGTAGCCATCGCTTGTGCATCAATTTCGTTTACGGGAACCTCAACTAAACTATTGGTAGAAGGAAAACCTTCCACCCCACCCAGAGGCATAAAACCATCAGCACCACCTTCCGAATTTTTTAAAAGCTGTACACCCCCATTTAAATTTACTACACCCAGAGTAGGCGAACCATCAGAAATCACAGCAGTCATCGGATCAGCGCCCACCTCCGGCACCAGAACAGGGACCTCAATTGGAATATTAATAGTCGGGTCGACATCATTAGGCGGGGTAAGAGCTACCTGACTTCCCAAATGCAACAAAAAATCATTCATGGGCGTAGCTACAGGGGAAAGAAAGGCAAAGCATTTGGAGATAAAACATTCCCTCCAACAACCTCTCTAGTTAAACCAGAATTATCAAGATCAGAAACCGACCCAGTCAAAACCTCCTGAGTTATATTAACCATAACATGCTCAGCCACAATACATCCCTCCTCATTATTAGGCAACACCTCTAAATTAGAAACATTAACACCCTCTAGATGCAGTTCATCATGAATAAGAGGAGACACGGCCAAAACCTCCGTAATGACCGAAGGGGCCTCCACAACAGGAGACGGAACAACCAAATCCAGATGAGGCACCACACTAACAGGATTACAAATCACCTCATTCTCATTCAATTTACGGTTCTCAACATCTTGAACCTCAGTAAAAACAATCTCAGCGAGAGGAAGATTAGAATTCAAAGAATGCTTTGCATAAGGGGCAAAGTGACTTTTAAGGTGTCCGAGACATTTACAAGACTCGCAAAAATCAGGGAAAATTTCAAATTGCACATTTTGAATATACCCAGAATCCTCAGGACCCAGCCATATCTGTTTCGGATAAATCCTAGTCACATCCAGTTCGACTAAAACACGCGCGAGAGAAGGTCGAGAACCAACTGAAGTAGCCGAGTCGACCTTCAAAGGATTGCCAAACATAGAACCTAAAGCATGAAGAATACGGGGAGTAAAGAGACGAGGTCTCAGTTTAGGGAAGGATATCCAAATTGGAATGACCGGAGATTCACATCCAATGTCCAGAATAGGCGACCATTTCGTAATCTTCATAAAACAATAGTTCACCATATAAGATCGATGGCAAAAAACACGGCTGTAATCAAGCTCATTTGACAATTTAATCAAAACATGCGATTGATCCAAAACTGTGACAGAGAAATCCGCTTTGAGTTTGAGGGCAAAAAAATAATTTCGAATGGCATCCAAAGAAGGGCGTTTTGTGGGAAAAAACCAAGTAAGGCAAACTGAAAAGGCAAAGAAAGCGCACAAATTTCTTCCTCTGAAATCCACAAAGACGGTAAACCTCGGAAAGAACCATGCCGGAGATCAGGAAAGCTCTCCGAAGATACAGAGCCAGATAAAGCTTCAGCAAAAGATTTAGATTTAAACGAACTAACAAAAAAATCAGGGTCCTCAACCCGACGGACCGCCATCCAGCCGGAACGGCCGGAGAAGAACGCGCCAAACAACAGGAAGATGAAAGGGAAGTATAAAATACCAGAGAATATCGCACTCCCCAACCGAAAGTTGACGGAAAACGACGCCGATGAGCCTCACCATCCGCCGCCGACACGCTTAGGGCAAAACCCTAGCAGAGCCGTCGAGGATAGTTTAGTGATTATGTATGATGATATATGCTAGAGTTAATAGTCGAGAAAGTTAATTTACCAGGGATGCCCTCGACAAATAACGAATATGCCGTCAACATGTCTAATTAAAACATAATAATAAATTCAAATAACACAAATGCCTCGAATACTAAATTTGAATTAAAAATATATTATTAAGTTAAATTATCTCTTATCATTTATTGAAAATATACTATTTTAAAAACAAGATAATACAAATTTTATTTTTCTTCTTCTAATTCATTTTTTATAATTTTAATAATATTAATTTTTTCATTTACAAAATAATTAATTTTCTATTTTGAAGCTAATAATTTATAATATAATGTGATTATTTTATCTTTGACTGAGTTTAAGATATTTAAAAAAATCAAATATTTATTTTAATTTTATATCAATTAAAGTAAATTTTTTATTGTTACATGCTAACAATTTCGAGTCAGAAGAGTATGTATTTTACATCTCAATATTGCACAAAAATTCAACGTGCATAGAGAAAATTTGTAAACTCAAACATTTTTTCATGAAAAACTTGAAAAAGGGAAAAAAAATCACATGGCTTAGCCTAGTTGAAAAAATCAACTATGTTTGTTGGTGATACAAGAATTCTCCCTTATTTACAATTAAAGAAGAGCGGATTATTTGAAAAAAAAAAATGTATGATTTTTTATGAAGTATATTACAGAAAAAAAGTGTTCACATATGGACAGTAAACACCAAATACTAGGGCTTTATTTTCATATAGGGATTATAAAAGTTTGATGCCCATATGAAGATAGATAATACCCAACAATAAGTTAAATTTTGACAGGAGTTTGGAGATGGCAGTTATTGCTAGGGGTGGTCGTCTGCAATGATATTGGATGGTAGACGTCCGTGGTCCTGAACAATGGTAGCTGAAAATGCGGATGGGCTCTCTAGCACCCCCCTCCACTGTAGAGAATAGAGCTCTATTTATAGGTTTTTGGATAAGTATTTTGGTAATTTGAACTAAAATTTAATGTACTCTGTCGTACGGTCCATATCGATTCGCTTGATCATGAAGCATTTTTTTTAGCATTTATGTGCTTTAATGATGTTAGAGTTGAGTGATCATGGGTTGTTTGGATTTGTCTCATCAAGCCACTCGATTCAGCTATATGCATGTCAAATTTGAAGTTTAGATAATCATAATTTTAATTTTAAAACTTTCTAATTTAAAGATAGCCTTGAGATTCATGCAAACATATGATTTTTCTGGAGTCATATCATTTGCCCCCTATTTTTGAATGTCAAAGCTTATTATGCTCAAAAATATATTTTAAAATTTAAAAAATCCTAATTTTTTTTATTTTTAAAGGTTTTTATTCTTTTCTTTTTTTTTAACATATTTTTATTATTATTTCATCATTTTTTCGAATTTCTTTAAAAAAAATCTCTTTTTTTCCTACACTTTTCTTTCTTTTTTTTTTTTTTTTTAATTTTTTGATCTTTTATGATTTTTCTTTCATAAATTTATTTAATAGATTTATCTCTCTATTATTTTTGTTATTGTTCTTTTTTTATTGTATATACATAGAATTAGTTTGTTATATATATATATATTTGTGTGTGTGTAGCTTGTGATTTTTCCCTTAAGAGATACTCACCTTTCATTTTTAAAATTAAAATTAATATCCACCATTTGATTAGGAGCCTATTTAAATTCCCCTCCTTAGCTATTAAGCTTGTTCCCATTTCTTCATGTGAAAAAGAGTCACTAGAGGAGGTTCTTCAACTTCTTCTACGATGTTCCTGTCAAACCAGAAGTCATGACGGGAGCTCATCATGTGCTTCATATAAAGAGGAGTTTTGAAAGAGGGGCTAAATAAGCTTCTTCTTCGCCTTAGGGCATCTAAAATTGAAAAACTCATTTTACACTCCAAAATGCAGTAACTCGTCTCCAATTGAACTCCATTCTATAACATTAAAAAAAATATTATGAGTATATTGTTTCTCCAACAGAAAAAATGATGTTTGTGAACAGTTTCACCTCGCAAAAATGCCGCTGAATCTTGCATTCAGTTGGAGCTCGTGGCGACTGCAAACACTTGTTAGGCATTCGGTTGAAGATGACCTTATTCTATAATGTTGTCTTGTTGGAAGACCGTCACGGCAAAAAAATTTCACGAAGGGTATTTTCCTCTTTTATGTGCTTCTTCGGGATTGGGAGTTCTCTTCTTTAGCTTCTTCTATGACGTTGCTCCTATCGAATCGGAAGTCATGATGGGAGCTCGCGGCGCGCTTGGCATGAATTAAGAATAGTCTTGAAAGAGTCTCTAAAGAAGCATCTTTGCCTTGTTCTACAATATTGTTCCTATCTAATTATCGGAAGTCATAACAGGAATTCACCACGAAGGTAACAATCTTTTTCTCCTTGCATGCTTCTTCCGGATTGGAAGATCTCCATTATTTCGTTCAAGGTTAGTGCCTTCCATATCAAAATCAAACATAATTTATTTCTGCTTTTTATAAATAAACTTCTATTTATTTGCTATAGAAAGTTTTACCAAGGGAAAGCATGAATTGATGTTACTATTTCCTTAAATGAAGACAGAGATTTGTACTAAGCAAGGATAAATCTAGACAAATTAGAAAATGTAGCCAACATATTTGACTTAAACTGCCTCAAATAGAATTCACATTAATAGCATTTCCACTGTAGAACTTATCCTTGACCATAACTAGAAAGATCTTTCTTTGAAGTTCTGCTCTACATTTATGTAAACTACTTTGAACCACAAACTCTTCTTCAAGTTTTCCTATGATGGAGAAATTTGTTTCAAATGAAATTTACTTTTCTCATTCTCAAGTTTTCCTATGATGGAGAAATAATATTATGGAATTCAAGCTTAATATAATTTTTATATACGATACAATGATACATAGCTCATTTTGCATGTACTACATATATTTTATTTTCATAGCGGAAGAGAGATGCAAATATTGATTGTTTCTTAATTAGTTATTTAATGATTGATTGGTTCTATTTTGATGCTTAATTGAATAGAAAGTCAATCTTCACTATCTCTTGCTATGCACTCTATTCCTTTGCTTCCAACTCTTATCATTTGGTCACAAATAATTGAAAATATATATGTTTTGTTTACAATCTGAATGCAATGCAAAGCTTATGCATCTAAAAATAATTCATTTCATGCTGGAGGTGTGAAACCCCTTAGGTAAAAATAAGTTGAACTCATAAACATTGAGATGCCTTTTAGTGTAATGATTAAAATTTTATTAAAAAACTCTGTAGTTAAGCATAATTATCCTGAAGAAATCTTGGGATAGGTGACCTCCTAGGAAGTTACACCAACATGCCGACAAAACTATGAGACCCTTAAGCCAAAGCGAATAATATCTTCATAGTTAAAAGTTTCAGCTATTGCAAATGGTATCAGAGCAATATATCAGCCATAAGATAAGAATTAAGTTTCATATAAGATAAAGTGCTATGCCATGAGAGCACCTCTTGAACCCTGTATGGGACAAAGTGCTACATAGTGAGAGTCACCACTTAAACTTATAGATATATGCCACCTCTAGAATCCTATCTACCTGATGGATTATTCTGGGATAAAGATACTAACGGTGATATTAGTTACTTAAGAGAGAAAGATTGTGAAACCCCTTAAGTATAATAAAAAACCTAAACTCTTAAACATCGAAGCGCCTTTTAATATAATGGTTAGAATTTCATTAAAAAACTTCGTAATTAAGCATGTTCATTTCAGAGAAATCCTAGGATGGGTGACCTCATGGTAATTACATCAACAGATAAATATTGTGAGGCCCTTAGGCCAAAGAGGACAATATTTCGATATTTAAGAGTTTGGGCTATTACATGAGGAATTTATTATTTTCTTCCACAAGCTTTTTAGTTAAACTATTTTGATAATATAAAGCATAAAATAGTCAGCACTGTTACGAGGAGGAATCATATTGTGATTATTAGTGATGTTATAAAATCGTTCTCAATTGGATTTAATAAACATGAACAATTAAGGACTGGTTCTACATGAAATGGTAAGCATGTAATAGTTTCAAAACACTGAATTACATCATTTTTGTAGAAATCTATGTGTAGAGATGTTGTCATATGCAGTCATATTCAAAATATGACCTCTTTACGATTGCTTTTCAACATCCTTAGTTACATTGGTGCATGTTGGCATTTGACCATTGCATGCATGCCTCTTATCCTATTTGAATGTTTAAATATATTTATATGAATGCATTCATGCGCTACAATGCAGATGTCAAATATGTTTTACTCTTTTTTTTGGAAAAAAAAAATGAAAGTTATTCCTTATGTGCTTGAAGTGTTTTATAAATGTGCTATAAGATTTACATTTGATAATCATTGGCATGTGTAAGCTATGGTAGAAGAGCAAAGAGTTTCTAAATTTGGTTGATGTTCAATTTGTGCTACAACTCTTGTTTGAGATATTGGATACAATATTGTAGGTTTGTTTATATAGCATGAGCAAAATACAATGATGGATATGATAGTAATGCATGAGCATGTTATATTTGTAGACATGCGTATTTGTGTGTTTCCATTATGTTAACCATATCTATAAGAAGTTTGTAAATGTAGTAGGCCATAGATATCACTATCATATGACTTGAATCTGAATATGTTACCTTTATATCTTGACTGTTTATAGTTTCTTACGAACATACTTTTAGGGGATGCTTCTTGTTTAATTTGTTTTTTTTCGGATAATAATTGAAATAATTCCTCACCCTCTTCAAATTGTGGTTTAGAGGTCATCTAATTTTGTTTTCCTTCAATATTAAATGGTATCATAGCAATGGTTAATTAATTCTTTTTTATATTTCTTTACATTTTAAAAAAATTAATTATTCGTAATCCCATCTAAAAACCCATGTCATCAAATCCAAAGCATATTTAATCTGTTAATTAGCCTATTGTCCTATTTCTTAAGCTCTTTGAAATCAATTCCATAAAAACTCTTTGCAAGCATTGCATGATTTAGGCTTCATTTGGGATGACTTTTTTGGTGCTTTTTAAGGCAGCTTTTTAGTACAAAAATTTCTAGTTCAAAAAAATTTGTACTAAAAAGTTATCTTAGAAAGCAACAAGAAAGCCGTCACAAACCAAGCCTTAGTCTTCATGTGTTGAACACCCGCCTAGATTAGAATTTTCGATTCATATTTTATCCACAATTTACAAACCCTCATTTTTGTCTACAGAAACCCTAAACATTACATAAACACTACATACATTTCTTAAGTATGTTTCTTTGTTGTTGCAATGGCTGGGGGCCACGAACTGTATTTTGCTACTGTTTGAATAAAGAATATTTTTTGTTAAAAAAAATTACATACAAGAAGATAAAATAAATTTACTATTGTTTGGCAAAAATAAATAAATTTCAAGACTACCATTAAACCAAGAAAATGAGACTTGCAATGCATACGTTGGCTTCATACAATACATTTTTGAATGTATTTAGCGTCTTCTGTATTTCATAGTATAAGGAACCACCGGCTTTTAGGATTTATTTTGAATTTTCTTGTAGCTCTTATGAGCATTAGCGAGCTGGAGGTTTCTTCTAAGCACCTTGTAACAACTTTTCTTGTATTAACGCGTAGGCCCTAAGTGGGTTTTAATTAAAAAAAATGTTGATATTGCACCTTTTCGCCATGAAGTCATATTTCTATCACATACATTTGTGCTGCCCCACAAAATGGTCCATAGGCTCATAAATTTATGAAAAAGTTGCACATACAATGTGATGATTTTCAAGCATATTTCCTATATAAAGAGAATTGTCCTTCAAAAAGTCGAGCATTAGAACAAAATGAAACCAATTGAAGCTATAATTTGAAGGCCAGTTTGCTTAAATGGTCAAATCAAGCAGCTTTTGTGAGAACCTATTCAATCTTTAGGTTTTCATCTTTTCTAAATAGCTTATGAGCTCATGTCAACTTCTTATTTAGGTCCCTATCAAATAAATCCTTACAAAATTTTGATGGTATAATTAGCTTATTTAATAAATGTATAATTACAACTCTATAGAGGCATTTATAAGTAGTATAGGTTTTTGTTATGTCTCTCTGATGAATTAATTTTCTTTTTCATAAAAATATAAAATTTAATAAATTTTTACTACTCTTAAATTTAAAATTGAATTCAAAATCTGAAAATAAAATTTAATTATTAAAAATGTAAGAACATCACTAACTTAGCATGTTAAATTTTAACTATATATATATAAAAGAAATTATAAAATGATTTTTCATTGTAGTTTTAGTTTCTGATAGTATTTGTAGGAGGAAGATCACGATGATATTGATGATGATTATGAGTAGAGCATTTGGGTTCAATTTATGTTTCTTTTATCCATAGCATAAAACCTGCATTATGTATTATGATATATTAAGGGGCAAAGGTGACTTCTCTGATGTTAATGTACACTATAGGAAAAAACGTAATTTTATGGCCGTCATTTTTGTTGGAAAAAGAATGAAATATGTCGGTAATTTATATTTTAGTGGATTTTCAACGGCAAATCACGTGTCTAAAAACAAATACTGTCGAAAAAATTCCACTGGAAATATTTCCGGCGGATTTCCCGACAGATTTTCTACATGGAATTGCTTAGAAATAAAATAAAATAAAAAAGTTATTTAGCCTGAGCGGCCCATGAACCAGGCCCACCTTGCACTCCTCGGGCCCATGAACCAGGCCCGCCTGCGAACCACGACCAAGCCCGCCCAAGAACTGTGACCTGCCACCGAAAGTTCCATCAAATATCCGCCGAAATTCTGTTGGAAATTCCGCTGAAAGATCTGACAAAATTGCTAACGGATTTATTTCCATTGAAATATCCACCGAAAATTAACATTTTTTCTATAGTGGCAGTAGCTTTTATGGCTGCTGTATTTAAACTCTTTGTTTTCATATAATTGTTCATCATATGCTTTTCCCTTACTATAAAGGATAGGCATTTCTACAATTGATCCAACCAAAGATTCTTATTAGTTTCTTCCCATTACGCTTCACACATTTAATTGATAATTATTTATAGTTGTTAGAACATTGATTACTAAGCATTACACTTGAGGTTATGTGGTTGATTTGCTTGTTGGTTATTTTGTTACTTTTGACATGTAATAGCTTTTTTTTGGGGGGGTAAATCATATTGTTTTACTTTTGTCATTTGGTTTTTTTGGTGTTCTAAAGCATTACATAAGTTCATATAATTTAAGATAATTTTAGTCTTGGTTTATTTTAAAACATGCAATATTAGCATCTTCTGACTTTTGCTAGTGAATGCTAGGAAGTTAATGATGAGATTAAAGAACCAAATGGAGTTATTTATAAAGATCGTGGAACCGCTATAAGTAAGACTTCGTTTGGGATAACTTTCTTACTGCTTCTTAAAGTAGGTTTTACTACATAAATTTTATTTTTAAAACAGTAAGAAAGTCGTCCCAAACTCCTTAGCATAAGACATATTCGTAAATAGTTTATGCTTAAAAGCTCCCATTTTTAGCTGGAAATATCTACTCTTGCCTTATCTTTGATTGTTTCATCTCTTTTCGAAGCTTATGATATCCTTTTAGCATTCTATTTGAGACCCCTTCGATTACTCTAGTGCAAAATAGTAGCTTTTGACAGCAATTTGAGCTCAAAAATAGAGTTTTTTTTGCCACTCTGCGCTCTCTTTCACGTGTTGGTTTCTAATGAAATATCCTGTTTTACTTTCATGAGCTTGCTTGACTTTGTCTCCCATGGAAGTCGTAGTAGATTATTTCTAAATTTTTGTGTTGGTTTTGTAATTTTATTCAACTAGTTATTTCAATGCAATAACTATCATATATGATATTTTTTAAAATTACTATTAAAACTTGATTAGATGATTAGTATTTAGTACTTTTTTTATACATTTCATGATAATAAATTTATGTTCGTCTCATTTTTTTGGCTATGATTTACAATATATTTTGCAAAAACAGATTATACATCTTTATATCATTTCACAATATAAATCTCAATATCATTCTGAATTAAGTTGATTTTTTTTTGCATTTATTTTCTCTAATAAAAATAGTGATTCAAAAGATCATATTTCATAATAAAAAATTCCTATGTTCTCTTTATATGCTTGTGATTTACACATTAAGTTTATATATGCAACTCTTAAATATAATTTTAATTATACATATACTATAGGACTATTGCATGTTTTTGTGATGAAGTATAGGATGCTCATTTGGAGTCCATTTCATGGCATAATCAAAATATTTATCAATATAAAATTGGTCAATAAATTTTATTAATTCTCAATCCACCATCCTAAAGTGACTCATAATTCAATAGCCCAAACTCTCTCTGCTATAGGCAATCAGCATGTGATTACTATTGTTGATCTTTGGGTTTCGATTGGGTTGCATGGGTTGGGTGTTGTTCTATCCCGTTTTTTTTTGGCTGTTCCCTTCTATGGGTTGTTGATGTTTGTGTGTAGTGCTCTGGGTCCAGGGCTCCTTGTTTAAGCTGGCTGTTAGTTGGTTGGTGAGGTTTTGGCATCCTTTTTTGTTTTTGTTTGTTTCTTTTTTTAGTTTTTTATATGTGGCTATTTGCTGGTTAGCGTGGCTTCTTCGAGTGGCTGTGGATCTTCCTGTTGTTACTTAGGTTTGGCTTGATCTTTTTAGGCTTACTCTAGTTGGCTCTTTTGTTTCCTTTTTTTTATTTTTTTTCTCTTTTATTTCCTTGTTTCTTGTATTATGTAGAACCATTGGCTCGTAGGTTTTATTTCAAATGTTATATTTTTAGGGAGGTTTCGGTTCTTTAATGACCTATAATTTTTCTTATTTATTTAACGTGTAAGCCCCTTTGAGGGTTTTATCCCAAGAAAAAAAAATGTGATTACTATTGTAACTATAATGATGATGATAAATATCTTAGTTTGCACTATTAATATATTTAACATGAGACAAATAACCAAATATCTCTCGGTTTAAAAAAAATATTTTTTGTGCTATTTTGATTGTAAGATAGTAAAATTTTATTATGGTTGGGTTATTATTTGTAAATGAGTTAAGATAAATATGCTTTCCTTTTATCCTTTTAATTTAGTATATCAATATCATGATAAAATTTCATATTTATAATGAAATTTGAGCTTTTTCTTTCTAAATGTGTATTAATTATTTTTATGACATGATTAGCTCAACAGAGAAACAAAATATTTTTTAATATTGAAATGTAAAATTATATAAATATGTTTTCTATACAATAATTTTAAGAAAAGGTAAATGTAATATTTCATATAAAAATTATTTAATTTTAAGAAAAGAATTGATTAACAACTATTAAGAAAATAATTATAGTTTGGTGGGAATGTTTTCAATAGAAGATACCAAATTATTATGTGCTAAAAAATTCGAGTTACTAGAGTGTGTATTTTAGGTCTCAGCATTGTAATAAATTTAGCACGCATAGAGAAAAATTATAAGAACAAAATTTTTTTATGTAGAAAACCTAACAAGAGAAAAATCACGAGACATGATCTAGTTTAAAAAATCCATTTTATTGAAAGTGAAACTAAAATCCTCCCTTCCTAAGTTAAAGAAGAGAAGATTATCTGAAAGTAACTGTCTGATTTTTTCTAAGGGAGATTACATAAATCAAATATTCATAGATTGACAGTTAACACCCAACAATAGAGCTTAATTTCCCCTATAAGGATTATAAAAGTCTACTGTCCATTAAAAAATAGTTAATATCTAACAACATGGTTAAATCTTGATAGAAGTTTGGAGATGGTGGTGATTCTTTGTATGGGTGTCAATTTCAGGTCACGGGCCGGGTTCGGGTCGACCTGGAACTAACCTGGCTCTATTCGGGTTTGAGTCAACTCGACACGTTTTTGCAAACGGGTAGATTTTCTGGACCCGAACCTGACCCGCTTCGAGTTCGATTTTCTTGAGTTCCCGCACGCGATGAGACTGCGTGGTAGCCTTGGCAGCGGCGGCGGTGCCGGCGAGGCAGCAGGCCTGGTGCAAGCGGCGACTTGACGGCTTGATGTGACGCGTCAACGTGAGTAGTCACACGATACGAGTGACGCGACGCGAGCGACGAGTGCTGTGGGCCAGGCAGGCCAGGTGGGTAACCCGAGTAGGTGGGGTCGCGGGGCAGGCGGGGCAGCCGGGTAGCCTGGGTAGGAGGGGCCGCGGGGCAGGCGGGCAGACTCGGGCAGGACCGGTCAGAGCGGGCAGGGCCAATTTCTGGTTCATTCCGGGTCATTCTCGGGTTGTCGGGTCAACCTGAACCGGACCCAGTTTTGCAAATGGGTTAGTTTTCTTGATCCGAACTCGACCTACTTCCGATTCAGGTCAACCCAAACCCGAAATTTTCTGGTCGGGTCTGGGTCAGGTTTTCGGGTCGGGTCCAACGTTGACACCCCTAGTTCCATGTGGTGATGGTCGATGGTGATTTTGGGTAGTGATTATCGGTGGTCGTCGATCTACGGTGATAGCTGAAAAATGTAAAAGAGCTATCTAATTCTCTCTTTTCTTATTCCCCCTTCGAGGTGGAAAATAGAGCTCTATTTATAGGATTTTTGTGATGAGCATTTTGATAATTTGAATTAGAATCCATAACATTCTATCGTACGATCCATATCGATTTTCTTGGTCATGAAGTATTTTTTAGCATTTAAATGTCTTAATGATATCAAAATTGAGTGATCTTGGTCTCATTGGATTCATCTTGTCAAGCCGCTTGATTCAACTAGAAGTATGTCAAATTTGAAGTTTAGATGATCATAATTTTAATTTTAAAAATTTTCAACTCAAATATTGCCTCCAGATTCATGCAGATGATATGATTTTTCTATAATCATATCAATTATTATATATATTTTTATGATACAATATTATAATACCATATTTAATTAAATTTATGTCTTATCTTTTTTAATAATAGACAAATCATTATATATATATATATATATAACCCTCTCATGGGGCCTACGCGTTCATTCAAAACATCGGTTACAGTCTCCTTAAAAGGCTCCACCAGCTCTCTATTGCTCATAAGAGCTACAAACCAAAAAGAAATTAAAAGTCCTACGAGCCGGTGGATCCTTAAACTACGATTACAAAAAGAACCTAATATAATCGGGCTATGCAGCAATAGCACCCAAAAAAAGAGAGACCAATTAATCTTGATAGCTTTCAGCTCCGCTCTCCTGCAAAAAAATCTACTATATAGCAAAATGAAAAACCATAGAATAAAATAACATACCTTTCTCAAAACTCTGCTCCGCTTATAATAGTACTTTCTTTCAAAATTCACTTTTTTTCCGGAAGCCCTTCTCTTGAGAATCAATCCAACTGGCATATGAGAAGCTTCAATAATTATCAACATCCATAAAAACTCCAGCTTTCGGTTCTTGAAAAATCTTTTATTTGAGTCAAAATTGAACCTGCAAAGACCACTCCAAAAAAGACTATTAGAACAATAGAGTGTAAAGAGCATAAAGAGAACCTCCTGTTTAACCAGCATTAAAACCCACTCCTCACTAATCATGGAATAATGCTCCAAATTGTCATCCAGACGTAACTGATAGCTCCCAGAAAAACAATTAATCCCGCAGCTTCTCCAACAAATACCATTTAACGAAAAGACCTTACAGCTATTATAAACCCAGATCACCTCAAGATGGATAGCAATACCAGCACCACAGCTATAAAGAACCTCCAACAGGCAACTAAACTGAATATCCAGGTAAAAATCACAGCTCAAAGGATACCAAATATAGCTATTCCAGTCCCAGCAAAAAAATAATAAACTCCAGTCCGGAACGCAGTGTAAACCTGAGAACCCCCATAAACGCACCCCACAAAACCTGAGAACCCAGAAATTGTCACCGAGAAGGATATACCAAGAAAGAATAAGAACAATAAGTAAAAACCCAGGCAACAAATAGGCCAACCACAACAACTCCAGCGACAACCAGACATAAGCAGACGCAGAAAAAACCATGAAATTACTTGTGACGAATGTAAGGTAACCCAATCTTGTCAAGAAAGATCATGCTTTTCAGAGGGGCCATAATTTGGGATACGGAATGTTCCAGGTAATTTTCACTATGGGCGCCAAAATTCGCAAGCCAATCCGCACACGAATTTCCTTCACGATAAATATGGGACATAGTAAAATTAAGTAAAGAAAGAGCCATTCTAATTTTTCTTATAGTGTAAAAATCCTGAGGGAAGTGAATATCATTTTTAGAAAAAATATGAATAACAAGAGAGGAATCAACCTCAATATTAACATTATGTAAACCCAACCTCAGACAAATTTGTAATCCATGATTCAAACCCATAAGCTCAGAGGTTAACACAGAGCACAAAGCCAGAGGACCCGAAAACAGAACAATAGGATTACCATGGGAACCTGATAAGACCACCCATACCAGCATTAGTAACATGAACAGAGCCGTCCGTATTTAGTTTCACAAAAGGATCAGACGGTTTAGTCCACTTCACAATAATATCCCTAGTAATAGTAACATCAATATGAATCCCAAAGTGATTAGCCAAAGAATGGCTGTTGTAAAAATGCTTAATAGAAATAAGATTGACCGCTATTAGCTTTAAAATTTTAAACCTCACTTTGGATATAATGTCATAGGCATTCATCTTAATACCCAAGTGTTTAGCATTATTTCTACTATCCCAAAGATACCAAATAATCACAATAGGAAGAATATTATGAATATGACATTTCCTATCAATAAACCACTCTTTAAGAAGGTCATCCAAATTTAAATTAGCATTAAACAAACCAATCCCAGCCAAACTGAAGAAGTAAGACCAAACTTTACTAGCAATATAACCATTCACGAAAACATGTTGAAGACTTTCAATGTTGAGACAACATTGACATTTAGAAACAATCATAAAACCTTTTCTCCACAGAATATTATCAATCGGAACAAAACCTTTAAGGCATCTCCAAGCAAGCAGAGAATATGATAAGGGAATGGTATTGTGCCAAAGCGCCTTAAAGGTTATGGAAGCATTACTTTTAATTCTAGTCTCCTCCCAAATATTCTTAACATCAAACTTACCAGAGGTAGATAACTTAAACATAATATTATCCTTAACATGTAAATGTAACGGGATTTGAATAATTTTATCCAGGATATCTAAAGGAACCGCCTCTAACAACTTAGGGATGTTCCAATTCCCATTATAAAAAAATTCACTTACTTTCGTATTAATGATGGTATGAGTGTTAAGATAATTATCAATAGAACCCGACCCCAACCAGTTGTCTTGCCAAAAAGCAACGTCCCCAGTGCCAATACCCCATTGAATGTAATTCTCAGCCTCCCACTTGATCTTACACAGTCTTTTCCAAACCTGAGAATCAGTACTTTTATAATGACAAGCAAGAGGATTAAGATTCTTACAATATTTAACATTCATAAATTTAGCCCATAAACTATTATTAGATCTAAAAGCATACCAAAGTTTATGAGAGAAAACATAAGCAGTGTCAAAAATAGACTTACAACCCAAAGCCCCTTCATTATAAACACCACACAACTTTCTCCAAGAAGCCCAGTTAATACAAGATTTATTGTTAGTGGCCCCCCAGAAAAATTTATTAATCATTTTCTCCATTCTCATACAGACATTACCAGGAGGTTGTAAAGTGTGAAACAAGAAAATAGGAATAGAATTTAAAACGCTTTTAATCAAGGTTAATCTACCACCATACGAAAGAAAGTTGGAGGACCAATTAAGAATTTTTTTTTGGAAAATAGTAAAAATATTGTCAAAAAGAAAATCTTTTTTCTCCCTTTAAAAAGGGGCGTGCCAAGGTATTTTATAGGAAGAGAAGACTGATTAAAGCCACAAACCCTTTTAATGCCATTAACTCTAGTGTTACCAACAGAAGAGCCAACAATAAAATTGCTCTTATCCTTATTAATCGACAAACCACTAATATGCTGAAAAGAAGCTAAAAATCTAGTAAGACATCTGACATTTTTAATCGAAGCATTAGAAAAAATAATAAAATCGTCAGCAAAGCTAAGATGAGTAATAGGAATACCACCACAAGTACAAAAATGAAGCTGCGAGTTTCTACTATAAAGATTCTCTATACCTCTAGAAAGAAATTCCATAGCTAAAATAAATAAAGAAGGGGAAAGAGGATCACCTTGCCTCAATCCATGCTTAGAAGGGAAAAAACCGTGAGATCTCCCATTGATAATAATAGAGAAAAAACAATTTTCAATACTATTCTTGATCAACATCAGAAAAAAATCATTAAACCCCATCAAGTGTAAAATTTTGTAAAGAAAATCCCATTTGAGGTTATCATACGCTTTAGTTATATCAAGTTTGAATAAGATGTTGCCACCAGTAACTTTAGCATTCAGTTCATGAACCATTTCTTGAGCCAAAAGAATATTGTCAAAAATACTACGACCTTTAACAAAGCCAGTTTGGTTATTAGAGATAACATTAGGCAGTATAGAGGATAATCTAGAAGCAATAATTTTGGCCACTAATTTGTTAAAAAAGGAGCACAGACTAATAGGTCTAAAGTCATTCCTGTACATAGAATTATCTTTTTTTCGGAATGAGCACAATATTAGTAGAAGAAAAGAACTTAGGATAAGGATTACCTTTGAAAAAGTCATGCACAACATCCATAATATCATTCTTGATAATATCCCAAGTTTTCACAAAAAATTTCATGGTAAAACCATCCGGACCAGCCACAGAATCCCCATTCATACCTTTGATAGTATTCCAAATCTCGGCCTCAGTAGGAGTATGATTAAGCAACACGTTATCATCCTCATTCACCATTTTAGGAATAATGCTAGCATTGTCAATAGGATAATGTAACTTAGAAACATTAAAAGCATCTTTAAAATAATTAACACCCGAGTTAGCAATAAGGTTATCCGAATCATAAACCATGCCCTGCGGATCCACAATTTTATGAATGTGATTCCTCACTCTATTCTTGTTAACTAAAGCATGAAAAAAAGAAGTATTCCTGTCCCCCTCATTAGTCCAAGCAAAAGAAGTTTTTTGTTTCCAAAAAGTTTCTTCTTGATTCTGTAAGTGAAACAAGTGAAGCTTGGCATTATCAAGATTAGCAATATTATCATCAGAATGATTATGAAGTAATAAATTTTCCATATCTAACACCTTACCTTCAGCTTCCTTGATGTTATCAAAAATATTTTTAAAAACATGCTTGTTCCAATACCTAAGAGTTTGTTTCAGTCTACTTAATTTAGCCCAAAGCCTAGCCATGCCAACAATATTGTTGTTAGGAAAAACATCGGCATTCCAATTATTAGCAACCACATTTAAGAAATCAGTATGACTAATCCACATATTTTGAAATCTAAAAGTCAAAGAAGGTTTCATATTATTCTCAGAAATTTGCATAAGAATAGGAGCATGATCAGATAAAGTTCTACTTAAATGTTGGACATGAGTCATATGATAATTGCTAACCCAATCATTGTTAAAAAAGAATTCTATCCAGTCTTTGCTACATGGATGATCTATACCAAGTAAAAGCACTACTAGAAAACCCAATATTGATTAAATTACAGTTAGAAATCATTTGATTAAAATCATCCATAGCATTCACATTCGGAGGATTACCACCGATTCTTTCATTAGCATTAGAGATGATATTAAAAGCACCTCCCACAAACCAAGGGCCAATAGCATTATTAGCAAAATTAGCTAAACAATCCCAAAGAGGAATTCTACCAGCTCTAGTACATAAAGCATAAATAAAAGAAGCATTGAAAATAAACTTATCATAAGAGATATGAGCATGCACCACTTGATAAAAGTCAGAAATAATAGTAACATTAAAGCCTTTCTTCCACATAATCCAAATTTTGTTAGAAGAATTAGCAAAATTAGAATTAAAACCCAAACGAGTAGTAACCGAATTTAATTTATCAGAAGATCTATATTTATATTAATCCAAGTAATTTTAAATCTCGAAAAATATTAATATTTAATTAAGCTCACTATGGAGTCATTAAATTTTGTTTATTATTGATCAAGAATAAAACCTTTCATCAGCTACTGGTCAAGCCCGTGCGTCGGTCAGCTGCCCACCTTTCAGTCCATTAATTGGCCACCGCCCATTCTTTCTTTTCCCTGTGTCTCTCTCTCCTTCTCTTAAATTCCAAGCAAGCTCTCTTCACTCCCTTCTCACCACCCAGAGTAACAGAAGCTACTCCACCGTCGGCCATGGATAAGCAGCCGGCCGCCACCCCGCCGGAGGACCACCGCCGGAACAAAGCTCATGCAACAGATGAAAAGATAGAAGGTGTTTTGATTTACTGCATTGCCATTATCGTCACATTTTATTTTTG
This sequence comes from Dendrobium nobile, assembly GCA_022539455.1. Taxonomy (NCBI): domain Eukaryota; kingdom Viridiplantae; phylum Streptophyta; class Magnoliopsida; order Asparagales; family Orchidaceae; genus Dendrobium; species Dendrobium nobile. Next base: position 35,568,016 of record CM039722.1, on the reverse strand, counting down.
ATACTTCATACTAAAAATTTTAATCATAATTTTATAAAAGTTATAAGTAGTAGTTATCTAATTTAATCAAAAATATTTTTAATGAGATCATTATAAATTATATTTTTGAAAAAAAAAATGACTGGGATATATTATTACTTATATATTTTTTAACTTGAATAATAATATGATCCTTATTAACATTATTTTAAAGAGTGCAACTGCAAGTTAAAATTTATATCTTGTAGTAAAAATATTATTAGCCTATTGATCTTTTTTATGTTTCCTTTTACTTAATTTTCAAGAGTGCAGTTATTGATTGTATGAGTACAAATAATTTTGGCTTAAAATAGCCATTTTATCACAAAATCTTTCAAAAAGATTTTGAAAGATTCAAAAGATCTCAAGTAGGCAATAAATGCACTGCGCTTTTACTGTAGATAGTATGATAACCGGACGGTTCTCTCTATCCGATGTCCGCACAGAATAATTTCTCTCATATGACGTACTTGCTAGAAGAGTGGCCATATTTCCGAAGGGTTATGCCGGCCACTTCTATTTCTCGTGGCCAGTGCTTCTCCCGAGACGTATGATCGTTTGGGTAATATTTGCTTCGAGGACCTATTAGATACCTAGTAACCTATATGGAAATGTATGAGTATGTGCAGTTATTAAAAATATGGCTAATTTTATTATTTTAAATCAAGATTTAGCAAACAATAAGGCTGAATTAATTTTCCAATGTGATTAATATTTGTAAGAGTAAAAAATACTCTTTGACAGGAAATATAATAAATTATGGTTAAATATTTTATACGTACTGTGATTAAATAATCATAATTAGTTTGTAATATAAAAAACTGTGTATTCATAGTTCAAATTAATTAGGTATTTATTTTTTTTAGCATTAATTGCTGAAGTTGAGATTTGAACTCTGGCAGATGTTAGTAGCACTGAGTGCGAAATGGTTCAGATGACGGAGCAAGAAGAAGACCTCATCAACAGAATGTTTAATCTCGTTGGTGACAGGTTATTTCTTGCTGTCCAAATTATTTTTATTTCATAGGATTCAATCAAAACCCATTTATTTTATACTGTAAGAATAAATATCTATATTTATTTTGAAAACAACTTCTAAAGCTTTGTTTGGGACAGCTTTCTTATTGCTTCTTAAAATTACTTTTTAGTATAAAAATTAAAAATTTTGTACTAGAAATTTAAGCTGCTTTAAGAAGCATTAAGAAAGTCGTCCCAAGGCTTCGTTTGGGATAGCTTTCTTACTTCTTTATTTTTTCAGATTGCAACCATAATTTATGTTTGGCTGTTAATATCTTGTTGCTTTTAAAACTTTTGTATTATGAAACTGCTTTATACAACACCTTTTAAAAATTTATTTTATCTACAACAACTTTACAAAACAGTAAGAAAGTCATCTCAAACGAAGCCTTTCTAAAACATTTTTCTATATAAAAATTTTTTGAACTAGAAATTTTTGTACTAAAAAATTGTTTTTGAAAGCATTAAAAAAAAACTGCCATAAAAGAAGTTTCGTTTGGGACGGCTTTCTTACTATTTCTAAAAGCAGCTAAATAATACAAAAAATAAATTTTTTGTACTAAAATGCTGCTTCAAGAAGCAATAAAAAAGTCGTTCCAAATGAAACCGAAGTCTCAGTGATGTGAAATTTTTCACTTGAAAATTTTAATTGAGAAAGAGAAGCATCAGGGTGCTGAACTTAATTGAAGAGATTTCATTGGCGAGTGTAGCTCAAATGTCACAAAGGATATCTTTCCCTGAGATTGGTGTGAATACATGAACTATATAGCATATCTCTTAGGGGTAGTATGAGAAGTTTGGGTGGTCATCAGGGTCTCACTCTGTCACAAGGTTTGGAAAGGAAATCATGGAAACCTAAAAGAAACCTAATAGGCTAAATCTCATTGAGTAAAGTATAAATGATAAGGCATGAGGTATTAATATAAGTAATGAACGGGGTCAACATAAAAATGAAAATTATATATTAACAATATTTATAGACTACTTATAAAAAAATAAGACTTTCAAATTTGAGAATCATTTAATAGTGTTTATCATAAAACATTATATAGTTCAAAAAGAATAATCTATACCAACCAATGTTCATTGTACCCAAATGTAAAAAAAATCCACTTGCATGCATTCTAAAATTATCTTCCTTAGATGACTATCATCATTCATATTTTTCTTTTTCATTATATATGTATATACATAAACATATATAGTCGGATTACTATAACACTCTGAAACCAACGAAAGTAGGCATCAATCTCATAGAAATCCAAAGATTTCTCAAAAGAGTAATTATTGTATAGATCACTAGGTCTGACTAAATAATATAAAAAGAATTTTTTTTTATAATACACTAAACAATATAAAAAGGATTTTTTTTTTATAATACTTGCATTATACATATAAGAATGCATTATATAACAATTTATATTATAATAATCATTTTAATAAGGCTTATGATATGATAAACAGAATTAAAGCAAATTATATTATACTATCAAATTGATTAGCTACTTATCAACATAATTCATATTTTATAGGGGAAATAATTATTTTTTATAATCAAGGCAATATATATAACTTGTAGGAATTTATGCAACAAGTAACACAACATATCAAACTATTACGTCAAATTAATCTAAGAATGTGAAATACAATATGTAAATAAAGTGATTTCAAAATAAGATGTTAATAATATTGAATCATACAAATAAGTGTCAAGGATATGCCTCTAATAAGGTAGAGTACGCATGTCCCATACTTTGTAAAAAGTGACCTACCACATAGAGACAAATGTTGACCTTCTGAATAAGATTGAAGAAACCTTCAAGTTATTGGCCTTTGCTCTTAAGATCCTTTCCTTATTATAAGTCCTCCTCTATAGGACCCCCTTAGATGGATTCCTAATGACTTAACATTGGCCGGTTCTAAGAAACCCAAACCCATAGGATATCACATATGTTATGCTAGACACTAAAACTCATAAACTAGGCCAACCCTAGCCTTAAATTAGGTGGTTCCCAAGAACCTTAGGATTATACCTTAGACCATTTTAAGTTCTCTAAAACCATTTTACCCCTTCACAAATTTATTTATAACATCACGGAGTCAATTCCAAAAGCCCAAAACTCAAAATAAACAAATTTATGCATTTGGGTTTAATTAGCACTTTATGGTCCAACTAACCCTAAACTAATCTAAAGGACACTTAAGGTCCGGAAGATACGCCCTACTCATGCTTGATAGGTAGTGGACCATACTAGGCCAACCTTAAGTCAACTTTAAATCAAACATAAAATCTTAAGCTTACCCTATCCTATTCAAGCCCTATGATACCTTAGGTGGCCCAAGACCCCTAGGATCTACCCTAGAACCCCAGACTTTCTCTTAGACACATCCAATGGGTCAAGGAGCCCTAGAAACTCATTTAATCCATGGTGAAAATGGGTTTTATAAAAGTCCCCTAAACCTAATAATAATAAAGATAAACCTAAACAACTAATTAAAACCTCATGGCCTTAGTATTAAATCTAAATGGTCATAACCCATCTTAAGAGTATTTTGACTTATGCTTGACTATGGTCAAGAACGCTTGACCATGGTCAACCATTGTATGATCAAAAGCCTAAATGGTCCATCTTGGGTTCACTTGAGCTAAACCCAAGCAAATCAAATCCAAATTATCTCAAATCTCTCTAGCAGCCTCTTAACTGCCCAAACTAGCCGAACCAGTTTGGATAACCCCAAATCATAAACCATTTTGAACTTGACCCTTGTAAAAAATCAAACCTTAAAATTAGGCTAGGTTCACCAATTGTTCTACATTGCTCAACTATATTTAGCCATGTCAAGTGAATCTCCACCAATGAGATAGTTGCTCAGTTGTGATCCTATAAAAAAACCCATTGATTGCCAGCTAGAAAGACTGGTTCAACTCTAACACAAAATCCAACTGTCCAAAAGCCTTGAAATGATATGGGACACCTTATATAACTTTATTGGATTATTCTCAATGTCCTCGACCTCATACTTATGCAATTGCCACTAAAATAAGTAAAAAGAGTGTTGTGATCAGTTTATAAATAATAGAGATTATGATGGAAATTAGTTATGTTATTTGATCTCCTCTTCATCTCCAGAGCTCAGTTGTCATCTCTAGTATAAATTTTGTATCTAACCCCAAGAACCTCCAAACCTCCAAGCTACGATGAGGTATTTATGGTGAAATTTCTCTTATCAATCCAACAACCCTCAATCAAAGCTTTCTTCATCAAACTCAATCATTGTGGTTAAGAAAAGCTCCATTAGTAATTAGTTAAATTTGAGTCCCTCTAGATTATATTACACTTTTTTTCTCTCTCACCAAAATTTTGTTTCAAATATTGAGAATATAAATTTGATGCCATATGTATCTAACCTTTGGATAGCTTGTTCCTACCCTTATGTTCCTTCTTGATTTGCGAGATAAAAAAGATCATCATTGATGACTCATGATGAAAGGTTTTTTAATCAATGGCCTCTGCCATCAGCTAGATATAGTAGATGATAAGATCATCATCTGTTCTATCTAAATAGAGTGGATGACAGTAATCTTATCATATGGATAATCATCATGAGTTACTTTAAGGATTAATTGGTTAATGCATGATCTTTGATGTAAGATCAAAAGATTACAGTCAGTCCAGCATGATTTGACATAATTGTTCTTAATAGGTCATCCAATCAAATCCTTATGTGTGTAAAGCTTGTGTCACATCAGCAAAAATCATTTAAATAAGTTTAGGGTATTTATTTAATTTAAAAAATTACTTAAACTTTAAAACTCATGCGTAATTTATTTAAAGTCATAATTTTGTAGAAAAATTATCTATACATTCAAAACAATGATGAGAATCCACATAACCATATTTTAGGTGGATTTGTCTCAATTTCAAAGATATTTAGGGTTGAATATATGGGGAGAAGTTTTCTTATTCATTTTATTTCCAAATAACTTAAACTTTTAGGGATTAAACTTAAGTGTGATAAAATCTTTTGATCTTTCCAAGAGGTTTTTTAAGATCATTTGCTTAGAAAAATTTTAAACCCTAATTTTATGATAGGATATAGGCTCTCTAAACCTTTTTTTTTTATTCATGAATAGTTTAAAAAATACAAAAAATGAAAATTCAATTTTTACAAAGTCTTACTTAATAATGGAATCAATGAAAAAATAAATTTTGAACTATTTTGAAATTAGAAAATAGAGTTTCATAATTTTTTAAATTGGTTAAATTTTGAAACAATAAATCATCTAAATGAGCTCAAATTTTTAGAAATTGATTCCTAGACCATCTAGGGTCTTTGGCTCAAATTTCATGAAGATTAATTTAAGAGGTCAACCATCAAATCCTAATTTTAGTATAAGTAAAATTTCTTAATAAACATTAAACTTGTAAAATTCATAACTATTTAAAAAAAACTATAAAAATAGAAGGTAAAGTGTATTGAATATAAAATGAATACTAGAGTTAGAGAAAATTAAATTTAAATTAAATTTTATTGGATTTGTTAATGTCACCAAAACCTGTTTGGGTTTAATACTAAAATAATTAAATAATCTAAAAAATAGAAATTTTATTAATAATTTTAAAAAATTAAATAATACCAAATAACTTTTATGAACTCTAAAAAGCATAGTGGATAAAAAAACTATATAACATGAAATACTATCGAACTTGAAAGGAAAATGTTCTCACATAAATTTTTAAATAAAAGCCTTAATTAACAAAAAAAACAATAAAAAATCATATTGTTTTTGCTTTTGAGGCACTATAAAGTGTCATCTCAACTCCTATATGATGTGTACACCTTATATTTAGAATACTTTAAATAACAAGATTCACCTTAGGGTGAATTTTACACATTTAAGTATATTTTTAAATCTTAAAATAAAAATAAAATCCCCCAAAAATCTAAATAAAAGCAAAAAATCAATAAGAATTTAAATTGAAATCACCCCTAAATTAAATTGATCAATTTAAAATTAAAAATAAAACACTAAATAAATAATAGAGAGACTCTCTCACAGCTTATAAGCACTACTAGGTATTGGATACTAATTTTAGACTTTTAAGTGTAACTTGTTATTTATTTATTTTTTAAGGTATCTCCTTTTTTATGCTTTGTTATATATTATTCAATATTTTATTTTATAGAGTATTTTATTTAAACAATTGCAAACAAAACTAAAAAAATTATTTACTTGCCAAATCAAAACCTCTATGTGCACCAAACCAAAACTAAAACATATTATGTGCAAAATTGAAACCAAAACTTGCTTAAGTTTATGATAAGACTAGGTTTATCTTGATGCAAAACATTTTTTTATACAAAATACAGAATATAATAAAATTAATTTGAGATAACACTTAGGAATTCAAATGAAATTACAAGCCTTTAAAGGTCGAATATAATATTTTGCATTATATTGAAGCATTTTTATACCCTTCATAATTAGGCTGCTTAGTTTAAGTCGATAAGTTATAAGTCTCAATTATTAAATTAAAAATAGCATAGTTAGCAATTGCATTGTATAAAAACTTTGATATCATAGTTTTAAAGTTATTAGATGGGTTAAACCAATATTCCTCTCCAAATAGGATTGCAAGTCTAATAAATTTGGGCTAGCTTAAACCCTTGATAGGACTAAAAGTTGTAAGTCCCTTACATTGCTTTAAGAACTCACCCTTATCTTTTCTTTTTTTTGTTTTTTAATTACTCATTTACTACATCATAAATCCTCATCTCCTTAATCTTCTCTCAAACTTGTGTTGATAAGATATAAACCTACAATACATAATAAAATGAACAACTCAAGCACCATAATTAAACCTCCAAAATTTTAAAGCCCAATATATTATAGTTTGTAGTACTTCAAAGTTTCTTACAACTCTAATACTTCCTACTTTTTTTTTTATTTTTACTATTAGAAAGTGCCATTCCAAATTGTTTCTATCTCATTTAAAACTTTAATAAAACACCCTTCTTTAAACTTTAAAATTATTAAAAAAAAAATTACTACTATTTTAATTGAGAGTATTCTCATGAGATCACTTCTCTTGGGTTGTAATTAATCATAGAGTAAAAATTAATCCTACCTTACTCATATTAGGTAGGGGAAGTCTATGAGAATGTAGTTTTTTTTCCTAAAATTTTATTTTTATTTTTGAATCTATTATAAAATATCATTTTTATTTTTTAAGATAGTATGCTATTCATTGTATCTTATTTGGTCATAATAATAAAATTTTTAAATATGTAACATTTTTCATAGATTTTTTTGTGACTTCATTAATAAGGGTCCCTTTCTCCATCTTTAATAATGGCTTATATTTTAATAGATTGGCAGTATTCTTACATTCTTCAAAGGTAAAAGCTATCTTTCTTTTAATTCATTGTTTGTTTATTTCTCCCTTGAATAAGTTTTACTCATAATAAAATTTTAGAAAAGCCCATCAATCCTTTATTTGCTAGCTAAGGTTCTAAAATTTATAGAGTTTTCAAACTTGAGTGACTCTTTAAGTTTTAGTACCTCTGAAAATTTTATTAAGTACAAATTTGATATATAAAATTTTTAAATTTTAGAATCTTAAAATCCTTATAAATCATGAACTTCCTATCACACCTACATTTGATAAGCAATGTTACAAAATTTATAATCTATTCAATCTTCTTTGAATTTAGAACCTCTTTTTGAACTTTAACTCAATAGGTAGGGTTTTGAATTCCTCCAAATTTAACCTAAGTCAAAATCTTTTTAAAACCCCAAGTTGTGAACCTCTTATCAATCTTAAATTTAGCAAGTATGGTTCTAAAATTCTCAAAATTTAAATCAAAGTTTCAACCTCCAAAATAAATCTAACAAATTTATCCTTCCTTAATCTTTCCTGTCTTAACACATGCGAAACTTCATAATTATTTGTAGCTAGATATTTATGGTAAATTAGAGTTCAAAATCCACAAAATCAATAATTTTTTGAATTGAAAGCGATGTGTAGGAAATCAGCTCAAGTGAAAAATGTCTAACTTGAGTTTTTTGACAAATTTTGGAACAACTTCATTATTGATTAAGCTCAGATTGCCGACAAAAGTGTCATTATTTGTCTTCTTGGAATAAGAATTTTTTTTTTAATGATAGTAGGATTTTATAATCTACAAATGACCTTGGATGTTTTAACTTTTACGATGATTGATCATGCAATTTTCAAAGGAAAGAAGCCCATTTTGAGTTTTATAAGGATGCTTGTTGACACTTTTTTTTCTTAAAAGAAAAGGATTTCTAAGGTCCCATCTTCACACTCGATTCATAGTCTTATGTATGCTTAAATCTTCCATGTTTTGTACCTCATACATATTTAACACATCAAAAAATTAGCACCTAAGAGTGTGATTTTTCTCGATGTGGATGGTGAAAGGGATTATTGGAGATGAACATTTATCAAATATTTGTAAGAAGGTAAACTCTCTCAAGAAAAATTAATCACAGTTTAGATCAAGAAGAGAGCATACTCTTATTCTTTGATCAATAATACTTTGTATTAGTTGTCTTTTCATTAAATATGATTACATTGTCCTGATAAGCATGAAGCCCATATATAAGAATGTGATTGATATATATATATATTGTTGTGAGGTATTTACTTGTCATGCCCCATGATTTAAGTTTGAAGAATTATATCATTTCTATCTTCTTAATCACTATCAGCCCTACTAATTTCATCTAATAGCAAAAAGTCCAAAAAGAAATTTTATTTAAAAAATATATATACATGTACAATTTATATTCTTTCCAAAAATAATTTATAATAACTAGAAGTTTAAATGAATTACATCAATTGTCTGCCGAAACTTTTAGCCACAAAAGAAAAACAATGGAAATAAACTAAGCTTATAAAACCATACTCTACTCAACCTCACAGCACTGGGTCCTTGCCTTGACATGAAATCAATTAAATCTATATAATGAGCTTATAAAGCCCAATATGTCACCAAATCTTATAACTGAACTCAAAAAATGAAAAAGAGATAATATGCATGTTTCATTCCAATCATAACATTAACATTCAATATAATTATAATTCTTTGAAATAAAATGAATTTGATAATCATAAGTTGTAAAAATAGTACCAGTGTGGATGCTAGAATAGATGTGTAAATCATATGAAAACTCATTCATGCACCATCACCAAATAAGTAAGGAGATCTTATTAATTGTTAAAGTTAAAAATTGTGTAACTATTGGAAATTCATAATAAAAAATGGATTATCATTGATGTAGTTGTATCGTATAGAATCTACACATGTAGATTCATCAGTAGTATCTTGTCAGTATATTAATCATATTTATATCATAATATTGAAATCAATATCGTACCAATAACAACACATGTATGCATTTATAAAAGTAATCATACTAAAATAAATAAGGAGTTTTAACTTTTGTGATATTTTCCATGTAATCGTACATGTATCATATTCATTTTAATATCTTAATCTTTAATTTAGTATTCTCATACTGAAATAAATAAGTAGTATTAACTTCTGTGATATTTTTCTAGTAATTGTACCTAGCTATATCATATTCATTTTAATATCTTAATCTTTAATTTAATATTTAGGTGGCTTTCTTGAAGAGTCGTCACTCTTGTCCGTTAGCATCTTAAACTTTTTATAACTCTTAACCCTGATCTTGGTCAAGGATATCACCACAAACTTTATTTTAAGAAAAACTCATCAACCTATCATCCTATATAAGGTAGAATCAATCTCCAGTCTCTTAATAACCAACATTTCTTATTTACACATAATAGAATAATTAAATTCCATGTTTAAATGATTAAAAATAACTTTAAAATTCAAAATAATTCTAAATTTTTATGAGATATTCTTGAGGTTGTCATTAACTTTATATAATTATTTCATAAATTTTAAATATCATCTAAATATAAAAAAATTGAACAAAGTCTAGGTTTAATATAATGGAATAATTAAATAACCTAAAATTTTTAAATTTTATTAATAATTCAAAAAATACCTAATAAAATTTAATGAACTCATAAAATAATAAAATAAATAATTTGAAGTGTTATCAAAATTGAAATATAATTCACTCTCACAACCCCTAAAAGAAAAATTATTATAAACTAAAAATTATAAAATATACTTATTTACTTTTGAGGTATTGTAAAGTGTAATTTCACCTTTTAGGATATGTATATATTTATCATGTTAACTATTGTCAAGAAAGCTTTAAATAATAACCCTCATTTTATGATGAATATGTTGTTCACTTAAAGCATTATCTTAAACTTTAAAGTAAAAATGAATTCCAAATCTTAAAACCTAAATAAAGTCTACAAATCAATAAGAATTTAAATTAAAACCATCCCTATATTAAACTGAACTATTTAATAATAAAAATAAATTATCAAATAAATAATAGTGTGATACTCTCATAACTTAGCACATGCTACGTACTATATATAGGACACCATCCCTTGACTTTCATGTATAAGTTATTCTTTTTTACATTTATTTTAAGGTGTCATGTTATATATAGTTCAATATTTCATTTTATAGAATATTTTATTTAGACAATCGCAAGCAACATATAAACTTATTTGCTTACAAAACCAAAGCCTTAATGTAAGCAAAATCAATACTAAAATATAGTGTATGCAAAATTGAAACCAAAACTTGCTTGCTTGTAGATAAACCTTTGCTTATTTTAATAATGATTTTATATATATAAAAAAAACTAAAAACAAAAATAACATTAATTTTAAATAACACTGAAGAATCCAAATAAAATAGAAAGCGTTTAAAAACCAAATATAAAATTTTGCATTAGATAAAAACAGTTGCATACCTTTAATGGTTGGTTTCTTGGCTTTAGTGCATCCTATAAAAATAGTTTAGCCTATCTTGTTTAGCATACAAACATTAATATAATATTCTTAAAGCGATTAGGTAGGTTTAGCTGATAGTCTTTTTCAGACACGATTATATGTCCAATAAAGTTAGGCTTACTTAAACCTTTAATAGGGTTGAAAGTTGTAAGTTCATTATATTTTTAAATATAGGTTTAAAGCATAATAGTTCTCACCTTATATTTAAAATCTAAGTCTGATAGTTTCTCATTTAATACATCATAAGTCATCTCCTCCTTAGTCATTTCTTAATCTTATATTGATGAATTATAAGCCTTAAATTTCTAATAAAATGAACAAATCAAATGCCATATCCAATATAGGATAGTTTGTAGTGCTTTTGAGCTTCTCATAATCCAATGCTCTCTACTATTCTTCAAATGACTACTAAAATAACTATTTCAAATTGAATTAATCTATCATATTTGAAATTTCAAAAGAGCATCCTTCTTCACAATATTAAACATGACTTTATGAAATTCTTAATACCCCCCAAAGATTTAATTTTTTATTCAATCCCTTCATTGTATTAATTACATACTACATATACTAATTAATTTATTCTAATAGTCCTAATTATTTCAAATAATTCATCCTAAACAAATATGAACAAATTATCTCTTGTAATCCCAAATATTTCTTAGAGATTGTCATTAATAAAATCATTTGATAACATGTATTTGGGTTAACCATGAAATCATGAATTTTTAAAAATAAATTTTAAAAAATTAGCTTAAAATTATATTGGTCTAAGGGAATATAAGTTAGTCCAAATCCTATATTCATACCTTCTAATTAATCAAGAACCTATAAATGTTTTTAGGACTAACATATATAAAGATTTGAACCTAATTAATCTCAACTGTAAAGGAAACTTCATAAGTTCTTATGAACATTAAAGAAGAGAAAAACATTGGAATTTTATCATATGCAAACTAATAAGATGAAGGGAACTAAAATTCATGTGAAACCCTGGTTGTGCAATCATTCTCACCCCCTCCATTTAACTCTTCTATTCTTACAGACCACTGACCTATCACCTATTGATTTTCAAACATAAAATCAAGAACTAACCATTCCTTGTTACCACATCCACTCTACTTGCATTCGGCCACAGTCAGCCATACTCAACTGATTCTGACAATGATTGTCTCGTGCTTGCATCCAACCCTTCTAAGTGTCTTTAGCTTCTCTCCCTCTAACAACTTGTTCTATCACTCAAATAGTTTCACCTAAGACCCAATTTGGGACTTGTAATGTGTGGTGTTTTTTTAACAAAAGCAAAGAAAAGCAGACTTTGACCCAATTTGGTTTGGGAAAGCAAGACCAAGAATTTTGAAATCATGATAGACAATTAACCTGAACATTCTTTTGATTGTAAAGGAAATTTTGGGATCAATAAGATCGGTGTCATGTTCATGGATGACCTGTGAGACAATATGAGAGAGAGAGAGAGAGAGAGATTGTCCATAGACTCATAGATACGCGAATCTCATCGAACTCTCTCTCTCTCTCTCTCTCTCTCTCTCTCTCTCTTCTTACAAATTATTATTACTTTTTCTCATTTTATACATATCATTGCGCTCCAACGTACGTACACTTATCCAATAATGCAATTACTGATTCTTAAGCCATTAGTCCAAGCCAAATCAACAGTTTACTTCAGAATTTTATGTGCAGGCGTTCTTAAAAGGAACAAAATGATATTATATAAGCGTCCTTCAATTAATTTTAATCAAATATCCACTCATCTAATTACGCATAATGTGCACATTTATCTTCAAATTGTCGTTTTGATGACTTTTTTAACATGATAACGTGCACATATATCGTTACTTCTGCAGATGGGATCTGATCGCAGGCCGCATTCCAAACCGAAAGCCAGAAGAAATAGAGAAGTTTGTGCTTATGAGAGAACTACAGGGCTTGATCTCGAGGAGAAAATGATGTTGCTCTGTTAGATTTTGTTTTTATTTGGGACAATTTTTTTACTGTTTTTTTAAAATAATTTTTGGTACTAAAATTTTCTTTTTAACGAAAAAATTTTGTACTAAAAAATTATTTTAGAAATCAACAAAAAAACTGTCACAAATAAAACTTTTGAAAAACTATGAATTACAATTTCCATGCACTTTGGAAGAGAAAAGAATTATCTTTTTGTTCTTTTCTTATGTTATTTTGATTTAGGACTTGGAGCTATATATAGATCTCTCAGTTCATGAAAATCCTCACTTCATAAGAGTTTATTTGGGACTTGTGCAATTTTTTAATTAGTTAGTTCTAAAGTTACTATGAGAAAATAACTTGGCTATTCTAGTTGTAAAAAACAGCTTTTTATCATAGAAATATTAAAAATACACAAAAAAAGCAACAAGAAAACAGTAGAAAAAAAAAGTGGCTGCTGTCTGAAAAATAAAACAACAAAAAAGTTATTCCAAACAAATAACAAGTCTAAAAATGCTGGAAAAAAATGCAAAATTTTCTTAGTAATTCATCTCTGACAATTATTGTAAAATATAAATAAGATTAATCAATTGATTCTAAGTCAACTCGATCGCCTGACTCTCATTAATATCTTTCCTACACAACCACAGTTGGCAGCAGAGGCACTCATTAATATGTAATAATTTTCAAAAGATCTCAACCATTTAGAACTATTTTACTTCGAATACTTGATTATTTATTGTGCTGCTTATTTTACTTATTTTGATAGGTCCATTTAAGAGATGATGAACTTTTTAAATTTTTTCTTGCCAATCTAATTTCTAAAACTTTGATCTAACAAGAGCCATATACTTGAGAGATCATGGTATACATTGTTATACATGTATATCTTTGATTGAAGATGTTATTGATGATGATCATCACCTTTAAATAACCATTGATTGCTTCAAAAAAAAAAAAAAAAAAACATTGATTGCTTCGGTTCAAGTGAGCCAGTCAATTCAGACTTCATTTGGGATAGATTTTTTATTGCTTTCTAAAGCGGCTTTTTTAGTACAAAATTTTTTTGAACTAAACTTTTTATACTAGAAAGTCATTTTAGAAAGCAGTAAGAAAGCAATCTGAAATTAACATTTAATCTCTTTGTTTATTGATAGTAACTATAATTATAGTGATTGCATTACTCGTCACTACTTGAATGCTAGATGATATTAATCCCCCATCTACATCACATCATCAAATTAGTCACACTAGACTTCCCAATATTAATGTTATGACTTTAACAATGATAACAATTGTTGTCTGAATATCAAATAATGATCAATCATTTTCTATCTAAAGTTATCTTACTACCGTGATAGCCACATTGTAGAAACTAAAAGAGGAGAGAAGAGAATCTTGAGCGGAGAGAATGAGACAGAGAAAGGAATAGAATTGTATTATCTTGATCAATTATACAGCCCAGAGTAACCTTTCTTATATAGAGGAATAAAAGGAGCTCTCATAATACCCAAGCCAGTACAGGTTAACATCACGTACAAATACATCAAGTAATTAAATCTATGGTTGTGATTTGTTTGTCTGCTCTAATACGCCCCGACAAATTGATGGGTCTTGAATGACCGTCAATTTGGTACGAAGTCGAAGAAAATGTAGCGTGGATAGAGATTTGGTGAAGATGTTTGAGACTTGGTCAATTGTACTTATGGGATGAAGACGTATGCTGTTTTGTTGAATGTGATCCCGTAAGAATTTTTTATCGATCTCAATGTGTTTTATGCGAGAGTGAAGTATCGGGTAGTTGGCCAACGTGATTGCAGACATGTTGTCACAGTAAAGATCGGTTGGGTAGTCTTGCAAAATACCAAAATTCGTGAGGAGCCATCGTAGCCAAATTATGTCTGAGTTGAGTGCTGCAAGTTTCCGGCATTCAGATTCGGTGGACGATCTGGCAACGGTGTGTTGTTTCTTGACTGTTCATGATATAAGTGTGTCACCCAAGCATGAACAATAGCTCGATGTGGATATTCTTGTGAGAGGATCGCCAGCCTAGTTCGCATCTGAAAAAGATTTGAGAACCAAATTCTAACATACCTTTTATGTAACAGTGTAGCCTCTTGAGTAAGTAGATATGCCGAGGAAGTGGATTATGCATGTGTTGGGAGAGAAGGTTGACACTATATGAGATATCCGGACAGGTTAGCGTCAGATATTGGAGTGATCACATTATGCGGCGGTAGAGAGTTGGGTTTGCAAGAAATTATTCATTGTTGAATTCTGATGGAAGTTTTGTACATGTTGAATTGGCTAGGGAATTACAATGTGTGAGCTCTACTTGTTGTAGGATATGATTCGCATACTTTATTTGAGATAGAAAGTAGGTGTTGTGGAGACGAGCTATCTTTATGCCCATAATTTTTTTTTGCGTCCCTTAAATGTTTCATAGAAAATTCAGAGCTAAGTTTGTCCATAATTATTTTGATGCTTTCTTGATCATTTCCTGTGATAAGTATGTCAACAACATATATGAGTAAGTATATTTGAACTTTTGATTTCCTGAAAATCAATAATGAATGGTTTGCTTGGCTATGAGAGAATCTGAGAAATACGAGGAACGATATGAACGTGTTGTACCACTATCTTGGAGCTTGTTTCAATCTATATATAACTTTATGCAGGTGAAATACATGTTCGGGATGAGTACTATCTTCGAAACCCTTCGGTTGAGTCATATAAGTTGTCTCAGATAAAGTGTCGTGTAAAAATGCATTTTGCAACGTCTACCTGTTGAACACTCCAGCCATGGTAGAGAGCGATTGTCAAAAGTATGCGTATCGTGGGTAGTTTCGTCATGAGACTGAAAGTTTCTGTGTAATCGAGACCAAATTCCTGATTGTTTCCTTGGGCGACTAATTTTGCCTTGTATTTAGCCACTGAGCTGCCTATGTGGAACTTTGCCCGATAAGTCCATTTGCAGTCGAGGATAGATGAATCAGGTGGTGGCGAAACTAGACTCTAGGTACCGGTCCTGCTTTTGAAGTGCTAGGAATTCGGTAGCCATCGCTTGACACCATTCAAATTTTTTGACAGCCTCAGTGTATGTAGTTGGATTGAGGGTCCCGATGATCAATTTTTGTATGTGAAGGAGATTCAGACACTACGTGTGTTTGAGGGAACTTATTTTTCTACATGTTATCATAGGATGAGTAGGCAGCTTGGGTATAGTAGAAGGCTGAGAGAGGGGTAGTTGAGTGTTATGATTGTTGTGAATAGAACTGATACTGCTATGAGACTGCGATTTCTGAATAGTGCGGATAGGCACGCTGGGTTGTTTCGGTTTTGGAGTAGTAAGAGTAGATATAATCAATGTCGGAGTTAGGAGAAAAGGAGATGGTTCAGCATAAGTAGAGGAAGGAATAGATGGAGAATTTGAGAAGGGAAAAACATTTTCATTGAACATAGTATGCCTAGACATGATAATTTTGTTAGTAGAGAGGTAAAGGCATTTGTAACCCTTGTACATTTCCGAGTAATCCAAGAAAACACAGGAGTGAGATTTTGGTTGAAATTTATGACAAGAGTGTGAAGGGGTGAGCGGAAAACATTCACAACCAAAAATTTTGAGGTGACTGTAGTCTGGTTTAGTATTCTAAATGAGCTCAAACGGAGAAAGATTGTTACTCGTAGGGGATGAAAGTTTATTTATAAGATATACCAACGTGAGGGCCACATAAGGCTAGTAGATATACGAAACCAAGGCAGTGAGAAGAAGGGTTTAAGTGGTTTCAATGATATGCCAATGTTTTCTTTCAGCGAGACTGTTTTGTTCCGGAGTATATGGGCAGGATAGTTGATGCAGAATACCATGAGTATCAAGATAATTTTTGAAAGCATAGTTAACATATTCAGAACCACCGTTAGTTCTTAAGGTCTTTATCTGATGTGATGTGTATTTTTCAATCTGATTTTTAAAGTTAATAAATGTGGTGAAAACATCAGTTCGTATGGGAAATATCCAAGTATATTTGGAAAAATCATCGACAAATATAATGTAAAATTTGTATCCTTGAGAAGATATAGTGGGAGCGGTGTCCCACACATCAGAATGTATGATAGCAAGAGGATAAGACTGATGGTTTTGAGAACATTCAAAAACAAGTTTATGGCATTTCGAAGAATTACAAGAACAACAATGTGACGAATGTTTATTTATTTTGAGATGAGGATTACAATTGGAAATAAGATCGAGGGTTCTCTTGTGCGGATGTCCAAGTCTATGGTGCCAAGAATTTTTCGAGGAGGTGGAAGCAGACAGAGCTTGATGTGGGTGCGAGGAGGAGCTGATCAGAATGGAGTATAGCCCACAATTACACGGTCTGCGAAGGATGATTTGTTGCATCTTCAAATCCTTTAAAACAAAATCATATGGATCAAAGATAATTGAAATATCATTATCTTTGGTTAGTTGTGAAATAAATAACAAATTAAACCGAAGAGAGGGAGTGTGAAAGATTTGATACAAGTGCAGCTTACGAGATGGGGTTAGGAGGATACCCGCCCCAGCATAAGTAATATTGATAGAGCTGTCATCGCCTATAGTGATGTTGTCTGATCCATGATAAGGATTGGAAATGTACAGATTGTCGAGCGAGTTGGTGAGATGCGATCAGGCACCCGAGTCCAAGAACCAGTTAGCATCTGGTGCATCTGAATTTGAAATTAACGTGGTATTTGTGGTTCTGGGCGATGGAGTGTACTTGGCATTTAATCTATGCCAGCAAGATTGAGCTAAATGGCCTTTCTTGTAGCAATTTTGATAGATAATCGAAGCAGTGGTTGTATTCTAAGTCTATCCGGCATTGTTTGAGGAATTTTGTCCTCTGGACTTGTGACCATAACCTCTGTGGGTGAATAGAGCCGTGGTGGGATCGTTACCAAGTGGAGCGGAGAGTGAGCTGCACCCGACGCAAGGTTGATTTCCTCGCTTAAAAGAAGGGGGTAAAGTTGATCAAGGCTAATAGGGGTAAGCATGGTTCTAATGACAGTTTTGCATGATTGGTAAGATGGGGGAAGGCCATTTAGAATGTAAATAATTATGTCTTCGGTGTCAATCGAGGAGCCCACCGAGGAAATTTGATCCACTAAATTTTTGATTTCTGAAAGATAATGGGTCATAGAGGTGTTCTTAAGGGAGACATGATTAAGTTCATTCTTGAGTTGAATGACCTTGGTGCGGTTAGTAAATTGAAAATTTTTTCGTAAGGTTGTCCAAATCTCGGTGGTGGATTCAAGGGGAATAACATACTGTAATACCGATTGAGATATGGTAGAACAAATGGACGTAAAGAGATTTTGATCGGTGAGCATCCATTGCGAGTCGAGAGGGTTGGAGGAGGTTGTTACATCTTGATTCGTCAAGAACCTAGGAGGAGACGATTTTGGATCAAGAAAATCGAAAACCATTTGCACGAAAGATTTTGAGGATTTGTGATTTCCAAATGGCGTAGTTGTCGTGAGCCAGTTGAATCGTGATGAAGTTGCGGAGGTTCGACACGACAACTTTCAAAGTTGTTGGAATGGAGGGATCGGCGTTGAGATGTTGATCGCGACGATCATCGAGCTGTGATGAGGCGGAATCAGCCATGAATCAAGATCAAGAACCCTTTCCTGATACCATGTAGAAATTGAGGAGGAGAGAAGAGAATCTTGAGCGGAGAGAACGAAATAGAGAAATGAATAGAATTGTATTATATTGATAAATCATACAACCTAGAGTAACCTTTCTTATATAGAGGAATAGAAGGAGGAGCTCTCATAATACTCGAGCCAGTATAGGTTAACATCACGTACAAATACATCAAGTAATTAAATCTATGATTGTGATTTGTTTGGCTGCTCTAATACACATCGAACACACCTCATATGATAGCTTTAATGCATCATCAATCAACACCTAAAGACCAGATCCTATTGTCATATCATCAGAGGCGAAACCACCCTCTTTTTTTAGGGTGAGCAAAATAGGATTGTGAAATATATAATTTTATGTATGAAATAGAAAAAAAAATCAGACCTTGGGTAATTGTAATTATTGAAGGTGGGCAAAAAGTTAATGCTTATTCTTCTATGAAAAAATAAAACCTTGCATATCATAATCATTCAAAACTCGATTGCCGTTATTAACAAACACATACTAATCAAAATCTTAACTAAGGTATTATGAAATAATTTTTTTTCTTACATTAATAAATAAATAGTAAAATTAAGAAGATGTCAAAATTTATACTACATTGGCTTAATAGATGTGCCTTAATTATCCACCATTAATGAAGGTGTTAGGAATTAATGGGATAGGGGCCAACATGGGTGACCTGCCAATAGGGCCAGAGCCAGAAATTTATATTAATAGGGGCACAAATTAATGATTTTTAAATTACTCTCAAACAACTTCGGGTAATTTATTTTTATTATTCTATTTAATAGTTTCTACTTTATAATGAGGTAATAATTTGATTTTAAAATTTATTAATATTTATTTTTAATAATTTTCAGAATTTATATTATATTAGTTGTATTAGACATAAATTTATAATTACTTTATTTCAGATTTAATATTTATTAGTTGTATATATATATATATATATATATATTTAACGCATTGATGTATATATAATATTAGATGTGATTATACTATAAATATAAGATATTTAGAGCACAAGCAATGATTACTTATTTGCTTAGTTAGTAACATTAATTCATATGATGCTTAGTGAGTTGAGTTCGAATCCCAGAATTGTCTACTTTACTTCGTGGCATCTCTGTTGTTTATTTATTATTTATGTATGGGCCATAATTTTTGTTGTGGGCTTTTTGCTATATGTTAATGGGCCAGTGAAGGTCCATGTCCCTGGGTCTCCCAATTTAGCTCCATTCAAATAAGAGAGTTTGAAACAAGCTGAACAATCGGATCATAATCCAATAAATTTACCCGGTTTATTACTACAAATATGCAATGAATTATCATTAAAAAACATTTATTCACATTTTTAAGATAAATTTAATTATTAATTAATTATATTAAATTAAATATTTAATATAAAATTATCATGTAAAATATATTTGAAGTACTTTAAATTCCCTTAAATAAAATAGAACCTAAGAATGATATGGTCATTTTGTTTACCAATAGTAGCAAGTAGCTTGAGATGCTATTTGGGATATTTTTGTTTTTATTTTTTTATTTTTGGAGAAAGATGGGCTATTTGATTGAATTCCATAGGGTTGTCATGTCAAAAAAAAAAAAAAAAAACTTAATTTAATTTCTTTTATTATTTGGATTAAATTAAAATGAATGAAAAAAACTAGCACTATATTTAAAATGCTTAAAAATGGGGTTTTTTCCTTGTAATCAAAATTGCTAAAATTGAATTATTTCAAAATACTTTACTCCACTTTCTTCAATGTAACATAATTATGTCTCTTACTTCTTTCTCCTTATAAAATACTTGTGAGTCTCCTCATTGTCATCATCATTATATCTCCATTCGGACTCCCTCAATCTATATTCCCAACCTTTTCTTCGTTGTTCGTAGAGCATGTATAATGACCTCATGAGGTTATGTTACATGCTGCCTTCCCAATATTCCTCTACGTGACACCCTCAATCACCCATAGCCTTTTGTTGTCAATTAGCATTCATCGTCATTTTTATGTTCGAAGTCATCACTCTTAGCCTTTTTTTTTTAGATATTATAAGAAAATCTTGGTAATGACCTTCGTTTGCTCAACACCATTACCTATATCTTCTCATTATCACTTTATCTTCAACAAAATTTACATATTTTGTGCTCACTTCATTGCTCGCGCACTTGACTTCAGAGATCATGAATCTCCTATTGATATCACTAGCCTTGTGTGCAAAAAAAAAGGGTCAATAGATATATTGATTCATGTCTTAGCCATGCACAAAGATTCACTACGAAGAAATAAAAAAGATAGGACTAGAGAATTTTTTATGTGAAAAATCATGAAATGGAAAAATCACGGGGCTTGACCCAGTTGCAGAATTCATTATATAGCAAGTAATACAAAATTCCTCATTTCTTCACTATTGAAAAAGAAGAAAAAATATAAAGTTTAACAACAATTGGATACAATCTTGGTAATATTTTAGAAATATTGATGATTTCTAATGTCGATCATTGGTGATGATGGCATTTGTTGGCGGTAGCAATTGGTGGTTGTCGGCAGTGACGAAGGCTGTAAAATATAGGAGAGATCTCTGATTCTTCTTCTCTTTTCCTCTCTTTTTTCCTTCCTTTCTTATACAGAATAATGATTTTCTATTTATAGTTTTATGGGAGTTACATGGCAAGTGAATAGGAAAAGGATTAAGGGGATTATAGGAGTGTTTCAATAGATACCTAACATCAATTTCCTTAATCATGGATTGTTTGTCGAGCATTTGAGTGTCTTAATGATGTCAATATTTGGTGATCTTAGGCTCATTGGAATCGTCTCATCTAGCAGTTTGATTTGACTATAAATATGTCATATTGGATATCATTTAGTCATCCAATTTATGCTCTAAACCTTCTAAATGTACTTTAGGCCCTTGATTTGGGCCCAAATTGGGCCAATTTTGGTATAATTGGGTTCGTCTCTGGGAGACATTCAGTTTTATTATAAGTTTACTAAAATGGAAGTTCAGAGGGTCTCGAATTTAATTTTAGTAGTTTCTGATTAATATTTACATCGAGATACATGTCTGGTCATGATAATTTTTTGATGACATATCAATTATCCCTCTATTTTTGAACGTTGAAGCATGTAGAGTCTGAAAATATGTGTTGAAGCTTTTCAAACTATTGCAATACAAAATTATAATTTTTTAATAATTACGAGATGTGAAGCTCCCTAGACGTCAATGCAGACATCCCCTCAAGGCGGTGAACTAAGTAAAATATTCTTAATTATAAATTGAATATATTCTAAAGTTTGTGCATCAATCAAAGCAAAAAATGTTAAAACTTTAGCTACAAAACACTTGAATTTGCTTAAAAGTGATCATATAAGATTCATTTGCCTCGGAAAGCGTCAAAATTGAGTAGAGAATATCAAAAAAAATCAAGGACCTAAAAACACATCAATAGGATAGTCTAGGCTGAAAATTGGGCCCGAACATGAACTTGACTACAGATTCTACCGGTCGGCCGTAGCCCCCTGCTCGCCTCTGACGAACCTGTCCGTTTGCGCATGCACGTCGAAAGGGTGGGCCCTTCCGCAGTTCTGCAAAGTTATAATTGGCCTTTAAATTATTTTTTTAACACACTAGCATCTAAACTGCTGCCCACTCCTTTTTTTTTTGAAAGATCTAAAAAAATTTGAAAAACATTTTAAAAGCATCTAGAATCTCCCCCCTCCCCTTTACCTATAAAGAACCCCACTTGGGTAGCGGAAGAGCACATCTCTTCTCTTGTTATCTCTTTATGTATTATTCTTACAATAGAGGTATTCTACTATCTTGAATAGGTTGCATATCCTATCAAGTTCTAGTGCTCCTCTTTATGTAGAAGAAATTTTTTCTTGTCTTCTATCTATTTCTCGCCCACATTCGTTCTCACTTTAGAGGCATTCCACTGACTTTGATAGGCGACATCCCCTATCATCAATTCCCCTCTTTTATGTAGAAATTTTAATGGGTGACCATTCCTCCCTTAAAGTTCCAATGACCAAACGGGATTGATAACCTGCTGAACAAAATGATGGCCCGAAAAAATCTTATAATGTCGCGAAGGATGATAATGTGGTGACCACAATTACCAATGAATCCTTAATCATTTTCTACAACAAGTTTTACTTTCCTAATGATATTGTGGTAAGGTTTCCTAAAAAATTTGATCAGGTCTACTTTCCTCCTTCAAGATATTTGGTTGTTTATGAAATAAGCTTCTGAGCAGTCTAACAATTTCCACCTCCTCCTGAGTTAATTGACATTTTAGTAATATATGGAGTGAGTTTATCTCAATTTTTTTACAGAGCAATGCCAATCGTTGGGCGATTGATTATTTTATTGCTAGATCGTGGAGCAGTTTTGACACCAGAATGTTTTTCTTGAATAATCAGTTTACAAGGGGCGCACAAGGCCGCATTACTTTCCGATCTAAATGGTTAGACATTCATATCTAAGATCCATAAAAAAATTAGGCCAATGGATTTATTTTTAATAAATTACTAGAATCTTCTAAAGAAGTGGGGAAAAGTAAAGGAGATACTAGTTCCCCTTTATATTGGAGCAAAAGATATATTGAGGATGCTTAACATTTCTAATGTTGAAAATCTGATCTCATGCAACTATGTTTAAAAAGTTGGAGAAAGTTTTGGAAATATCTACCTAAACATCAAAAGTTGTTTTTAAATGATTAGTAAATAATGATGATCCATAGCTCTTATCCAAGAAGAAGAATAAAATAGATAAGACTTTGGCAAGCATCAGTAAAAATCACAAAGATTCTTCTCCTTCAAAATTATATATTTCGGAAGATGTTTTGAATCATCAATGCCTCAAACATGATAAGCTGATGACTTAGTGAGTAGTCATTTCTCTTGTTCTTCTTTTTTGTGCATCTATAAATATATATCTCTTATAAATATCATATTCTTATTTTAGATGTTATGGCAAAAGGATCTTGAAGTATTTAGGCTTTGAATGATTAGAATAATAAATTTGTGAAGATTAAATGTCTTTTAGAAGAATATACATGAAAATATACAGCAAAGATTAAGGAGAAGCAAAAATTAAAAGAATAATTAGCAAAATGCAGAACTAAACTAGCTATTATGGTAACTTCTAGTTCTTTGTAAAATCAACAGAATGATTAAATCCATATGAAATTGGTAGAAGCACAAATAATGATCAATCAGCATCTAAAAGACCAGCGAAATCTTAAAATGAAGATAGTGGCTTTTGAAGATGAAAATAAGAGATTTTAAAGTCTTTAAACTGAGAAATAAATTGCTCTATTAAAGGCCTAGTCTAGATCAGAACTATCATCTCCAAAAACCATAGAAGAATTCAAGAAGTTTTTAGCCTTCAAGAGTATAATCCAATATCATGTTCAGGAAGTTCACAATCATATATATACCATAAAAGTGGAGGCTTTTGACTGATAGTGTATTGAAGAAGGCTTCATCCGAGGCTTTCTAAAAGAAGTTCATCTAGAATAGTATAAAATTGATGTTAAAGTTGAAAGGCTGACACGTAGCTATGCTTTTGATGATACCCCTTCAAATTCAAGTGATTATGATATTGAAAGTGAGCTAAAATTTTTTTTTCTGATGAGGCTGAGGATGTTGAGATTTAGATTGTGTAGCATGTCTTATTTATTGGATGTATCGCTTTTATTTTTCTTAGTGAATGTTATATGTATTAGATATTTATGTTCTTATATAGTATATGAGGTCTTTTGTGACATGATAAAGAGTTATCAATATTTTTCAGATATAATACTTATTTGATGATTGTTATCTTATGTCAAGTTGGGTGGTGGAAAAAAATTTAATGAACTTAATCAATTCTAGTGGATTTATTTGACATCCTCCTAGGATGTTTAACCTATCCAAATTTCCCCAATTTTCCCTAAATTAAGGAGATGCCGGGAGGCTACCAAAATCATGACTAAATGCACATAACTCAAATAAACACCAAGGGACCAAATTTGAATAAATGTAGGGAACATAACAGAAGGCGTTTTACAAGCCTTTAAACACAAAATCTGTGTATTTTCCAAATGGTCACCACCTATAAAACTAGTTTTGATTGAATATTATAGAAATTTCATATGCATTGAAATACACATTGACATATTCACATCATGCATATACATATAACAAATTATAAAGTATATTATACAAAATATATCATGCAAAATGCATATAAAAGAATATAGCCACATGGGCTGTGGAGAGCAAGTAGTTTGCACACACACACCATCTGAGGTTGCTATGTGGGTCAAACAAAAAACTTAAGTTCAAGTCCAATCCTTCTATAAAGGCATATAGGAGTCAACACGACCTATAATATTAAACCACTATATAATCATGATGTTGAAAAAATATTTATTTTATACATTCATATTAGGCCTTCAAGGTCTACAACAAGGAAAAATTTTTAATAGAGGCACAAAGCCTACAATGAACTTGATCATCTGTAAGCAAGTAGACATAGTCAATGAGGTTCAACCAAGAAGATAAAATTATCCATAAATACTCCAATGATAGCCATATTGATAGAAGATTTCAACTAGAGGGGTCCACAAATATTTAAAATGTCTCCAAATCCCCACAAAAATTCAAAACTCGAAAATCACCAAAAATCTAAGATATTTAAAATTGAAATAAAACACCAAAATACTTAAAGCAAAAATATCAATCCACCCTTTGCAACGGCTTACCGAGATGGACTAGCTTGAAAAGCACTTCAACTCATGATGAGCAAATGCCTAGTTGAGAATATCACTATGATTCATTCTCAATCTATCTCTTACCACTAAAGACATGACATGTGTCCTCTAACCAATGGTTTTGCAGCTAAATGAAGCCACATGTAAATAGTTATAACGAGGACCTTCTGACCAGGTGGTTTTGCCGCCAAATGACACCATTAATTAAAGTCATGGTCATAGCCTGTATGTTTCTCAATGGCTTTAAATAATTGAGTAATGAATTAATAAAATATAATGTCCCAAAAAAAAAAAAAAAAAATTAATAAAATATGACCGATAAGGCATAAAGCCCTCTTTTAACAAAGATGAATTCAAATTTATTACCTTAGATAAATATTCACCCCATATCTACAAGGTGCCCATGGACAAAGTAACCTATGGCTGCCGATAATGATCCTTCAGTCAAGTTTGGTTGACTACCTCCTCTAACCAAGTAGATCAAGGATTATGATGACCCGGGATGACAGAACCATGTAATCTTGATTGGGTTCATTATCATTCCCCTCACCATATACTTTAAGTGCAAGGAGGTAAAATTCTAATTTTAAATATTAAACTTTCAAATACCAAATCATGTTGCTACTACACACCAGATACTATGTATTTATATGACAACTTGCCTTAATAAAAAATTCTCTCTCACCATCGAGAGGAGTAATTAAATATAGGGGCTTTTACCTATAGAAAACCTGAATATAGATCATAAATTCCTCACAAAATGAGAACAAAATCTATAGGTAAAGTCTTAATTAAAACCTAATCTGCCTTCTAAAAATTTTCCTCAAAACTTACTCATTAAAACTCTCCTCGATGACTTGAAGGAAAAAAGAAAGGGCAATAAAGAGGCCAGCACATAAATTTTTTTGGCCCAAATATTTTTGGCGACTCCAATGGGGATGATTTCTCTTTTTATCTTTGGCTAGTAGTCTAAGTGATATAGTAATATTAAATTAATATGGGCTAAACTTTTAAATTTTTTAAAATAAATCTTTAGTAAATTCATTAAAAGTTCATTAAGCAGGGGTCTAAATTTATTTAAATTACTTTCTTCTATTATTTTATTTTGTGTAGGCCTTACATTTTAAATGTGTGTGATGATGTATCAAATTTTGATTAGTAATCCTTGCCTTTCATTTGTGTAGATGGAGCCACAGAACACACTAATTATCATCCAGGTAGGATGAGGAGCAAGCATTTAACTAGCGAATGTTGTTATCAATATTGAAAATACTGGAGCCGCCATCCAGCTTAGTGGACCAAAATTATCTGTAGCTACTGCAATGACTACTATCATTCTTGTATATGACATGAAATCTGAAGGTCTTTCTAGGAGGCCTTATTCTACTAATGATATTACACACCACACACATCTGTCGGCACTACAAATCACTGCAAGTATATTCCTCAAGGAAGGATTTCTTTCTTTGAGATGCTTTCTCAGCCGGTGACCCGAACTATAAGGAGGGTTGTAACTGAGAAAAGAATATCTGTGAAAACTGACAAAGCCACCGCCTTATCAAGGGAGCCTACAACACTTGAAAGGCAAGATGTTGAAGCTTTCCCATCTTGAGGAAAGTGTAATAAAAAATAAGGAGAAGGATAAATTCTAAGCTACGAGCTCAGTAATTATTACTAGCCCATTTGCCCACATTATCAGCTCAGGAACCAGAAGCAAGCATTCCTAAAAAGAATATGTTTGCTAACTTGAAGTGGGTAAAAAGGAATAAATACACTGGTAAGCTTAAACAGTCGACATGGGAGCATCAACCCCAAGCCTTAGCTCCTCAGAAGAAGAAAGAACCTAAAGCTCTGTCTACCAGAGCATACAGGGATTTGAAGATAGTGAAGAGGATGATAAAGAAGTAACTCTATAGGTCATTAGTGATCGAGGCCAAGAAAACCCCACCAAGGGCCACCATCTTTGCAAACTCAAAGGAAGTCTAGGTCAGCTCTATTAAAAGCACATCAGGGTGTGACACTTAGATCTTGTGTCCGAGAATATACCATCGAAAGGGCCTAGCTCAAGGGGAAGAAAGTCTAGAGGTCAAAGCCCTGTAAAGAGAAAACATACAAAGAAAGGAGAGTATGTTTGGGTTTGATATTTGGTAAATATTTTGGGAGATCCGCTCCTACCGATAAAAATTATAAGAAGTGGGTATCAAAAAAGGCCCATAATGATAGTCGCTTCGATGGATGACGCCTTGGAGAATCCTCTATAGGATCCTGTTATTAACCAGCCCCATCAAAAGGAGAAGTTAACTTCAACTGTAGACCACATATCAAAGAAATATTCAACCCATGTAATGAAAACTTCAACTATATACCACAAATCAAAGAAATATTTAGCCCATGTAATGAACTGGAGATCCAGTGGAGGGATCGCTTGGAGATTTAAATAGAAGAAGAAGAAGAAGAAGAAGAAGAAGAAGAAGAAGATACTATGGAAGTCAACAGGTTTATATGGTAGAGCATAATGATGATGATGATAGGCAACCAATACCACCCAAATGGGCACACCAATGCTGCTATGAAGCTAGGTTCATCACTAGTAGAAGTGGCCACTCCTCCGCAGAAGAAGGAGAAGAAGAGATTAAGAGAACCCTTTCATCACTAAAAATTTCATGCTCATAGACATATGAAGGAAAATGAGTTAATAAATGAGGGCTAAAGATAAACAAATCTTACAGTTAAATGAAAAAAATGATTGAGATGATGACACATATAACAACATTGATGCAGAGGGTTGCTACTATAGGCCCTGCACTAGCCATGCTTGTCAATCAAACTTTCAGTAGCACTCCAACAAATCTGCCAAATCCCCAAGTATCCCAAACTTCAAGAAAGAGGGGTACACCTAAAGGTGATAAAGAAGCCAATGACTTAAACCACCAATGCACTCCGCAAAACATGGCAAGTCCCTTTGAACCCGTAACAACTACACAGCTAGAGGCCTTAATTAGTGAGAAGATTAAAGACATAATAGCCTAAGTAAGCAGAAAAGTTATTAGATAATGGGTACCCATACCCAGTAGAATATGACTAGGTGTTATATCCAAAAGGGTACTCTATTCCAATATTTAATACCTTTAATGGTACAACAACCAAAATAAAACATGACATAATTTAAAGCCACCTATGGGAATATGAGAGATATTGATGCCTTACTTTTTTGGCAATTTGTCACCATCTTGATAGCAACAACTTTCAAATGGTATGTGAAGCAACCAAATGATTTTGTAAAGATATTTATGCAATTAGAAACTTTATTAGTAAAAAAAGTCACTAGTGTAACTAAGAAGACAATCATTACTAACCTCACCTTAAGAAGGATGACTCGGCTAAGAAATATATAACCTGCTATCACAATCTTAGCATGAAGTGTGAACAATAACTAGAGGAGGATCATACAGTTCAATAATTAATGGAGAATATCGATGATAAGATGTAACTGTGGGTCTCCGAAAGGGTTATGCTCGTGTGGTTCGAATGCAAAGGGTACGATCGCACTATCTCGTAGGACAAAATGGTCGTAGGCCTTTACAATCGACACAAGCAGGCCGATGGAAGAGCAGATGAAGTTATGTATACGATTAGCCATGGAGGACAGTGGCTTTCACCTACCAACCTCGATGGATAATAATATACATAACCCAAAAGTTCACGAGATTTCCCCCATTCGATACATCAGCTCGAATGGGGTTTATTTGATTGTGGGGATCGATTTCCTACGGGCGTAAGCCCCCGTAGTTAATTACATCCTAGGCCTTGACCTAAAAAAACTCTCGATTAAGGACGGTGCATTATTCACTTCTTAATTTGGTGCACAGGAAAAGTTCCTAAGTTCTATTCCAAAGAGTCTCTTCTATTTACCCTTAGCGATGATTGGACTTTTTAAATGAATAAAGATATAATTAAGATTTTGAAATTAAAAGATAGAAGACCAGATTATTACCCTAAGAGAGATAACAGATTCAGAATTCAACACAGATGAAAGAGACACGCCGAGGGGACTTAAACCCCACTAGGGATCTAAGCAGCCCCAACCTGGATTTACCACCCTGCTCGGAAAGGGGTACCAGCTAAACTCCACATAGCGTATCAAATCCATGTTATCAAGTCTTATGCAAATGCAAGAGTGGTAGGAGGTATAAAAAAAGGAAATGGGTATTAAACCCAACCATGAATGGCATTATGCTTATGCAAAGTAAACTATCCCTCTATGTTCCAAAAGAAAAATCTATATGCTGACTCAAGGCTATGCATGTGTAGGTAAGGCCAATCAGGACTGGCCAGTAGTCACTGTAAAGTGAGCAAGGCTTACTTATTGTAATTTAAAAAAGTGATCCCTTTAAAGGAATCATGCATTAATTTTTAGAAAAATTAGTTGATTTTAATCCTATATTCACTTTTTATCTTGCTTAAATAAATTTTAATTTTATAAAAAAAATTAACATCCTAAAGAGCCTAACGTTGACTCCGTCCGAGCCACACCCAAACAAAGCAATTTAAGAAACCTAGGAAAAACCATGCAGTTCTAATGCGCAAGCAAAGTAAAGAAAGCACAACAAAAACAACAAAATCCCACGAAAGAGAGTGTCCATGACAAGTGCCATACAATATTACATCACAGAGTACAGAAAAGTAAGGGTGGTCAAGCTCCACCGACAACAACCCGGGAATGACGCAAATCTTAAAATAAGGCATTTTTATCTCTTCAGTCTTCTTCTTCACTTCCTTGATTCGTCTTTGGACCATCTTCAATCCTTCGGGCTCCTTGTAGTGAATGCTCCAAAAGGATGCCCAAATGAAAAAGAAAACCCCCTATAAGGGTTTTCTTTTCCCTTTGGACTCCTATACATCTAAAATGTCTTATTTTAATGATTTTCACAAAACTTACTATCAAATACATTACATCAGAAAGAGAAAAAAAATTTAGACTCTCCTGCAGGGGTTATCCTAAGCAGTTATAATCAAAATCATCCAAGAAAAATTGTACACGCAGTTATATATGAATGAAAATGCAGAAAAATAAATCACACTTGGTCATGCTTTAATCATTGGGGGCTAAGCAGCTGAAACAGGTACCTAAAGCAGTTATAAATAATTATTATTAATTTTAGCCCCCTTTAGCGCGGTGTAAGCACGGCCATCTGCAAGAAGATAATATTAGTATGAAAAGCGTGCCTAACCTATGGGTATTCTAACGCTCACAACAACAGTGCAAAAAGAAAGCTAGAAAACATCACAGAAAAGCGTCATAGAAAGTACCACAGAAAAGCTAACACAAGTAGTAAAGCAACCAACACACGGGTCACATGCAAGGCGCACAACACAGCACAGAAAAGAAAGACAGAACATCGGCCTAACCTAAAGCTAGTAGTCATGTCCAACCAAGCAAGTATAAGTGTGTGTGGGCCGTGTGGTTTTGGTAGGTCCTATGTATGATAGTTTAACTAAAATTACTTGCATTTTTGTTTGTTAAAGGGGCAAAGGGGATTTTAATTAAAGTTAAAATCTTAGTATTTTAGGATTAATTTTAAAGATTTTTTTTTAAAAAAAATTGATTGATTACCACCTTTGTTTCACACCGAGGCCGTAAGGTTTATTTCACCCTCCTTGGGGCTAACTTAATAGCCTCGTAGGCCTGGGTTACCCAGTGACAATCAATTTTGTTGAATTACTTAATTGGTTATAAATTAGAAAAAAAAAGATATATTAAGTTTTTTTATTAAAAGGAGATTCGTTAATTTATTTTAAATATTATTCTAAGATTTGACATTTAGAAGTATTTTTATCCTAATGAATTTTAGCTTATGATTTGATCTCCTAATTAAATTTACTTCTTTTAAATTTTAGATTAGTTAGGAATTAATTATTAGATTAGTTAGAATTGGTTTAGATTTATATTTAGATTTGACAATTCAATGATTATAAATGTCAATTATAACTTGATTAAAAAATTAATTATTTTAATATATTTTAAGAATTAAATTAAGATTAGTTAGTTGATTATTAACGAATTAAGAAAAATTAAACTTAGGAAAATGTGTCACTAAGTTTTGTTTTGATGTTTCTATCTTATAAGGAACATGCACCTTAAGTCTATGTTTCCTAAGACCCGATCCTTAATTTTTGTCCTTAGATGTTATTAAAGTTGTAGGACTAAAAGTAGTGTTATTTTCTAACCCTTAAGACTTATATGCGTATGTCAAAAGGTTTTAGGGATCTAATAAAATAAGCAATCCTAATTATAAAAGAAGTTTCTACAAGGTCCTAAGGGTGGGAGGCGTACAAACATCTAGGCCCCTAAAAGTTTTTTTTAAATTTTTAAGGAAACTTACAGCACCGGGGGCTATGACCCGGTGGTTCCGCCCGTAGCACCCCCACCGGAATGAATGGGGGCGACTGATTTGTTTATGTAGGCTCCTTCGTCACAGCAGCTCCATTAGCACCAAATGTACCTCGCAGATAAAGGCGATGAGAGAAATAGGTGTCAGAATTTCATATATTTTAATATCTAAATTCATATGCATATGAAATTCGAGATAGCATTTGAGAATAATTATGTACATAAACTCCATATGAGAAACTAAATGACATACAACCATCTCAATTCTAAACAAAATTTTTAAACATAATGACATTCACTAACAAAACTTATTTTAAAAAAAAAAACTTATGTATATTCAACACATAAATACTAAGAATACAAAAGAAAGAGAGAAATGATGAATATGAGTGAATTAAACAAAGATTTTTTTTTTTAAACAATGTATAACCCATCTCAATGACATTCCAACACTATATAACTTGTCACAAGAATCTGTCAATGTTTTATAATTCATCACAAGACATTAATTCTTTCCCATAACCTTTCAAAGAACACACATGCATAACTTTGAGCATAAATTAGTATATATAAACCCTCAGTATGATCTCATCAAAAGCTTATAAATAAATATTATATTTCATAACTAATTTGGCATTAAAAATTTGTATCCAACGAGACATAATAAAGCGGAGGGCAATGATTGTACTTACTCAATAAAATTAAATCATGAGAAAGTTTAATTACTTGTGTCAAGAATTATGAACTCTATTGACCTAAATTGGTGAAATATATACATATATGTACTCATCTTTTATTATGAATGATATTAACAAGAGAATTTCATTTAAAAGGAAATGCAATGTTTCAATCAGATTTTCGATAATGACCATGATTGCTAAATCAAAGCACAACGGGTAATTGAAATCCAAACTTGTAACAAATAGTCGCTTGTAGAAATATTATTAACAAAATAAAACTACTCGATACCGCCTCATTTATATTGTTTCAGCTAGAAATTCTGATATTAAAAGAAAAAAAAAAAAAAGATGATGAGATAAGATCACTCTACATATTTTACTGGGATGAATTTGATAAGAAAATTTTTACTAGAAGTACATAATAGATTATGGTATGTAGCCTAATCTATTGAATCAACTCATGCAACAATATATTTATCACGTCAAATGTAATCTCAATCTATCATCATTATATTGATTAAAATATTATCATTATGTATAATAAACTTAATAACTAAATAAATAAGAAAGTTTAGATATCTATTAGAATATTCATTTAAAATAAATAAATAAGTAGGTAGATGAACTCACTGATTAATTTTTTTTAGTTATTAAAAATAAATAAATAAATATGGGCAAATTATATATATATATATATTTTTTTTGACGTAAACATAAATTTGAATTGATCTGAAATTCGCCACTTTCATTTTCTTTTGCAACATAGTAAGTGTCAACAATTAGCAAAACAAAAATATCTAGCAACATTTACAAAATTGATATCCACCGAAAGGATTTAAAGCAATATTTAATATAATATTCATGTGAGTTAAGCAAATATGACACCTATATGTATAACAATATTCATTAAATAACAAGCAAATATGAGAATACAAATTCTCATCATTACCAGATGAAAATCGAAGGTCTCAAACTACGCCAACTGAAACATGGGAAATCAAATAATGCACCTTCTATCAACCTCTTTTTATTATATTGGTTAAGAGTGGTCTGATCCATAGTACCAAACATTAAAAATGGAATTACAAATAATTTGACTTACATTTCTACTTGGACTTGAGCGACAGCAAGCTAATTTGAATCTCGAGCTCAGTATTTTTCTAGCGCCTTGCTATCTGCTCCGAGCATATTCAATGCTTCATGGTCTGTTCGTTCAAGTCGGAGAAGAAGAAGGAAGAAAGATGTGGGTGAGCTGGTTCGGCGACGACCAGAAGGGGTCGGGGGGTTCGGCGTCGATACTGGACGGAGCTCGTGACCGGAGGGAATATCGAGTCGGCGTCAGTAGGCGTAGAAGCCAGATTATGGCCAGCGACGTCGGAGGCTAGGTTCGGCATGGCCCAAGCAAGGGAACTTGCGTCGGTGACTGGAAGGAGGATAGTTGGTGATCAGATGACCGGCAGCATGTGAATGACCGACGTGTCACACCGGCGGCGAAATGGAGGTTAGAGAGTCACTCTTCTTCCGTCTCCGTAGCTCCGTCCCGTCACGAAGAAGGGGGACCTGTAGCCATAGAGTTGAGAAGGAAGGATTTCTCCCAGCCCAGATCCTGCCATTGGAAAGCTTACTGCATCCCATTTCTGCCTCTCCGGGTAAGAGTGGAGTTCCTCTCCTTATCGAATCGGGCCCGAGATCCCTCTATCCTATCTCTGAACTTGTTCTGGAGTATCGGACCAAAAGCTGAATGGGGATCGCACACCAATCGAGAGCCGGTCTCTTGTAAGAGATTACTATATTGTAAATCTGAACTTCTGAAGGCATTGGAGGCTTGCTTGTGAACCGGCCACTTGAACCAATCCTCTCCACGTAGTGACAGCTCCAATAAACCCTTAATCAAAGGGCTCATAGCAAATATCACCTATGAAGCTTTATCTCAGCCGTTAGATAAGAAACAGTTCAATTTGAAAATGCATATTAAGTTAGCTCCAAGCCAAATTGAATTCAAATTTAATCAGAATTAATTCATTATATATATCTTATATTTCATTATTTAATCTAAATTTGATTTATGATATATATATGTATTTTACTTTAAGTTATTCAAAAGTATATGTACATATATAGTTTATGCTTAAATTTCTAATATAAACATAATTTATTACATTTAATTTATATTAAAAAAAAAACAAAAATTATAATAATAACAACAATCTCACTTTCTCTTGCCTCGACACGCACCAAACGATGTCCGATTCAAGTTCGAACGGACTAGTTTAAAAGGTCTCAACGATCCGGGCACGCTCGTATAATTCGTTTCACAAAACACGATCACGATCAAAAGATATTAAATACGGAGCAAAGATGCACGATAAAGGCTTAAATGCATAAAATCACCTCGAATTGTTATAGACCCGACCACATGTATTTTAGAATAAAATAGAGGACACGTGATCAAAAGAAGCAAATCCTAAGGCCGACAACGAGCCGAGGCAAAATACGCAATTTAACCCTTCACCAAACACAAAGCGATACAACATACATAAATGTAGATCAATCTACAAAATGCAAGACAAGACAATATAAGTGATCGATGCCGAAAAAGAGGTCAACAGTAACCTTTCTTATGAATGACTTCCATCACCACCTTTTAAGATCTGCTAAACAGTGGCGAATTTCAAAAATTTAAAATTTTCAAAATCTAAAAGTTACTTTGACAAATCTAAGAAGAATAAAGCTCCAAAAATTAAGAAAGATGAAGCCCTCATCACATTTTATTCCAAGGCTAATAAGGGAAAATATGTGGTGTATAATGTTGATAAGGGTAAGCAACATATGTATAAAGATGACATAGGAAAGCAGCCGACAATCCTAACTCTCAACAAAAGTTGATACTCAAGGGAAATGATAAACCTCAAAATTTTCCTAGTCGAGGATAACATTTAAGGAAAATAATAGGAACTAGTGATCGAACATTTCCATCCCTCAAGGAGAAAATGAATAAAGAATATTTAATCAAGAGAGAAAGTGTCGCCAAATTATTTTGGCAAGCACTCAAGGAGGTCTAGCATTGCTAGAATGTAAGAGGCCTTAAGAGTTCAATTACACTAGCAACCCAACTTATTGCCCATATCATCGAGTAATCAACCATCTTATTGAAGATTGCTACATCTTCAAGGATTGGCTAAAAAGAAAGTACAAAAAAGATGAATTCACATTATCAAATAATATGTTAGTTCATCCCAAAAAGAATCAACCCCATGTGATTACGTCCTCTTCCATGCCCTGGACCAAAAATAAAGTGAAAAAGGAGCCAGTTTAGGATAAGTAATGGGGATTGTAGTCTCCATTAAGATAGTGAAAGTGTTGAAGTAGCTCAAAGGAGTTCCTAGTGTCAGGTGGAAATCTCCTAATAAGCTACTGATATATTTGAATGGGTTCCTTATTATAAATGCATCTACCTCCAGATAGCACCCTGACAAAGTTATCTCGTCAAGGCCCAACAATGCAAAATCCTCTAAGAAATAGACAAAACTAAAGAAGTTGAAAGAGAGGAATATAGCAACCGAGAGGGCTATTAACAGTCTGGATGAGTATTACCAGATAGTGAGGTAGGATATTAAGCTCGCTGAATTTATATCAGAGCCTCAAATAGATGAAGTCGAAAAGGCTGATAAAGACTTGCTTCTTTTGAAACATGTTAGCTCATTTCGGTGACATCATATATGTTGACCAAAGAATGATGCATTGAAAAAGCAACTTCTAAGTTCTGTTTGATAGTATCATTGATGGATTATAATTCAGAAGAAGATATGCACTTCTTCAATGAAGATGAATCAGAGCCTGCTCAGGTTTGTAGATGGAGCATGTAAAACTGTACAATAAATTTGAGCATGTAGATGAAGCTCCAGAAGTGGCAACAATTGACTCTAAAGAAAATGATTAATCAAATGAGTCCAATTTAGATAAAGTGGCCCAAGTGTAGCTGAGAAGTAGCAAGATACTACCATCTCCATCAAAGAAGGGGGCCTATAATAAAGGCAAGGGAAAATAAATAGTTGTCAATAAAGAAATTACTTTCAAAGCCCCTAAAAATGACACTTCAAATAAAGGGATATATTTTAACATATTATCTCATTTGAGAAAAATTCCAGCTCAACTTAGATTATATGAAGCTCTCTTGCTGTCTGAAGATCTTCGATAAACTTTGATTCACGTTCTCAAACATCCTAAAAGATATAAAGCATATTTTATTGAATGTTGTATGACTGAAGTGCTGCAAGCCTAGAACAAGCAAATTAATATTTTTTCCAAAGATGATATGATGCTTGAAACTACATATCATAATTTCCCTCTATACGTTATTGCAAAAAGATATAACATCTCAATCAGTCAAATTGTGATCAATCTCGGATCCTCCATAAGACTCATTAGCCTAAAAGTATTGAGATTACTATGCATTAATATGCAACATCCTGGGCAGGACAAGCTAATGGTGCAGGGTTTTAATAAGAATGGATAAAAGGTTATGGGATCATTTATACTTTCTCTTATATTTGGAGAACTTTATACAAAGGCTAAGTTCCATGTGATTAACATGGATACCTCATTCAAGGTGCTTCTGAGTCAACCCTGGTTGCATGAGTGTGGCTTTGTCCCGTCAACCCTACACAAGTGAATGAAGTGTCTCAAAGATGGAGAGGAGTTCAGGATCTTCAGTGACATCCATCCCTTTATAGTTCATGAGGTGAAGATTTATGAGAATATAAAATACTTCATTCTAAAAGAGTCGAAACCATTAAGTTCTGCAAAGACATAAAATTCAAAAGCTATAAAGTGGCCCAAGCAAGAAGGTGAGAAGAAGTAAGTAGGGAGAAAGAAGGCAACGCCTACTCTTCCTAAACCAACCCTTATGCCCAAGCCAAGCAGAACTATGCCGCACCTAGGGAGTGAAACTGAAGAAGATGATGTTACCCCTATCAAATCTAAGAAGATCTGCCTATCTTTAGTCAAAGGGAAAAATGCAGAATATTCAAATTTGGATTATAACTACGAGTCTACCTATACGAGCAAGGTGTGATGTGTCTTCTCGAGGAGAATATGTAGCTTATCAATATCAAATTGAATGTTGGTAGTCACTCCTCTTCCTCCATTACATTTCAAAGAAATTATCCCTCGTGAAGTGCATAATTTCAAAGAGCTCCATATGTTTTACGTGCCTCCTTTAAGCAAAAAAATTGGGCTGGAGAGTTTATTCTACAAATTCGAACAGTGTCAAGAAGAAAATTTTGACTAGCATATCAAGCTCATTGATTTCGAAGAGATAATTCCTACAAAGAGGCCTATGTATTATCCCAGAAGAATTTTAATGCTAATGCAAAAGTAAAGGTTTCATGTCGGTGTCACTAAATGACAAACTCATATCCTTCTAAAGTTATGGTATGCATAATGTCCTATCGTATCGTGATAGAAGGATACTCTTATGAGAAGTGGCCTCATAGTAATTATATAAAAGTAACCCCAAAAGGAGATTTTCTATGACATAACATGGGGGGAAGTTCAATCCAATGACAACAGTGAGGCAAAGCTTTATAAAATTAATCTTCTAGATGATCAACCCGTAGAAGCTAAACTTGCACTAAAAGATGTTAAAGAAGGTGAACAAGCTGCTACAATGGATAAGATAAAGGAAGTTAACTTATGGATTAAAGAGTATCCTCGCCTGACCTTCATTAGGTCCCTTCTCCCTGAAGATCAAGTTGAATAAATGCAAGAGCTCTTCTATGAATTTAAGGACTTCTTTGCCTAGACATATGCTGAAATACCCAGCTTATCCCCTGATGTAGCAGTTTATATATTAGCTATTAAACTATTTGTAGTGCCCATCAAGTAAGCACCAAGGACAATGAGAATAGAGGTTGTAAAATAAGTGATTGCAGAGTTGAAGAAGCTTATATAATCATGCTTCATTTGGAAAGAAAAATATCACTTGGATTACCAACAATGTTCCTATCACGAAGAATAATGGCTAGATTCGTGTATGGATCGACATTAGGGACCTTAACAAGGTGTGTGTGTAAAATATGACTTTTCACCCGGTATCAAATTTATTAGTTGATAATGCGTCTAACTATGACATATTCTTTTTTATGTACGGATCTTTGAGATATAATAAGATTAAATTAGTTTCTAAAGATGAGAAGCATATATCAATCAGAATACCCATCAGCATATTCTACTGCATAATTATGCCCTTTTACTTAAAGAATGTTGGTGCTACCAATCAGCGAGTGATGAAGTGCATTTTTGATGAGCTAATCCACTAGAAGGTCGAATACTATGTGGATGACCTTATTGTCAAAAGCATGGACATAAATGACCACCTATAATTAAAAAGTTTTTTCTAAAGATGAATCCTCTCAAGTAACTTTCAGGGTCTCCTCAGGAAAGTTTTTGGGGTATATCGTTTTCCATCAATGAATTAAGATCGATCCCAACAAAATTAAAGCTATTATAGAGATGTTGCCTCCCAATAACCTTTGACAGCTTCGCTCGTTGCAACGACAACTTGCTTTCATTCAACTATTAATATCAAATTTGTTGGATAGGTGCCATACATTTTCAAAACTAATAAAGAAAGATATCCACTTCATATAAGACAAGGAGTTCTAAGAAGCTTTTAATAGTATTAAGAGATACTTGTTAAACCTTTGTATTCTTATAGTGTCAACTCCGGGGAAGCCTATTGTCATCCTATATGCAGTAGCATTGGAAGAGTCCCTCAGAGTACTGTTGGCCCAATATAATGAAAAGGTAAGGAGAATGACCT
Source organism: Dendrobium nobile (assembly GCA_022539455.1). NCBI lineage: Eukaryota > Viridiplantae > Streptophyta > Magnoliopsida > Asparagales > Orchidaceae > Dendrobium > Dendrobium nobile. The sequence goes on along the minus strand of CM039722.1, from coordinate 35,528,720 downwards.
CAACTACATCAGTCATATATTGATTAGAGAAGAAATGCATTACTCTCTAATTGACAAGCACTATTTTGCATTAATTTTTTCTATTCAGAAACTCTGCCACTACAGGCTTTCTCACAAAATAATGTTGATATGGAAGATCGATCTACTAAAGTTCTTGATGATAAAACCAGTATTGACATGTCATTTAAATAGATAGGTAGTGATACTTTTGCAGTTTGATATCATATATGTACCATAAAAGAAAGTGAAGGGGAAAGTCTTGGCAGATTTTCTAGTTGTACATCCAAGTCCTACAACTTCTCCTCTCAATAATGATTTGCTTGATGAACACATCATGCATGTCATATAAAAGGGAAAACTACAAGTTTGGGAGATGAACTTCGATAAAGAATTATTGATTATATATTCCCGACCTTCTAATCTGGCAAGATTAGCCCGAGCTAACATTAGTCTCTCACAATATCGGAGGGGGGCATAATGAGATATTAATTCGGTTTAAGCGAACCCCAAACCAACAACAAGGATGAATATGAAGCTCTAATAACAAGTATTGTGATCCCTATTTTAGTCAAAATTAAAAAAAAAAACTCCAAATTTTTGGTGACTCTTAACTTGTGATTAATCAGGTATTGGGTGCCTATAAAATTAGCAAACTTTAGTTAGCCTACTATCATCAGTGGGTCCTCAAGCTTATTAAGGAAATTTCAATCATCAACTTAGATTAGGTTTCTCGAGCCCATAATAATATGGTTGGTTATTTGGCCAAATTAGCCAAGGAGATGGAAAGTATGAACGATGATCCTGTGTTGATTAGATTCCACACTCATCGGGTCTTAGAGCCATCAATTTATTATTCCTGCAAGAAAAGGAATTTCCAAATCCAAGCCAGTATGATAGAACTTTGGTTTATCCTTAACCTCCTCAAAAATTTATTCTTGAAAATCAGCTAGGTGAATATCAAGTAAATAAAAGGTGCTCAAAGCTAGCATCTCCTTAGAGCCATAGAGGTATTGCTTGGACATGGAAGAACAAGATGATTGGAGACAACCATTCATCAATTATTTTAGAGAAAACAAACAACCAACTGATAAATAAATAGCTGTGTAGATCAAGAAAAGAGTGTTATGATACACATTTTCCAATAACATACTATATCAAAGAGCTTTTAACCAGATACAACTAAAATGTTTAGGGACTAAGGAAGCCAACATAGTGGTAGTAGAATTTCATGAAGGAATTTATGGTGTAGACCAATCAGGTCCCAAGATGACTATCAAGATCAAAGGAATGGGCTACTAATAACCAACACTAGTGAAGGATTGCATTGACCATGCTATGAGGTACCATGAATGTCAAATTCACGGTGATGTTATACATCAACCACCAAATCCATTGTACCCTACATTGGCATCTTGGTTGTTCAAATGTTGGAGCACATATATAATTGAACTGATTGATCCACCATCATGAGCTAAATGTCACTTCATATTACTGGTAACCAATTAGTTTTCCAAGTGGGCAGAAGTGGCTCCATTCAAAGAAGTCACCTCTAAATATGTCATGAATGTCTTTACAAATAACATTGTATATAGATTTAGTGTACTACGCCATATAATCTTAGACAATGATACCATTTAAGAGTACCAAAATCTACAAATTAGATGATCGGTATAAAATTAATTAGTGTTACTCCTCTATATATAACTAAAGAGAAAATGGAATGAAAGAGGCCTTCAATAAAACTACGGAAAAGCTACTCAAACAAATTCTCACCAAGAATAAAAGAGCATGGTACACTAAAATGGTATAAGCATTGTGGGCCTATCGTACTACTTACAAGAAGCCAACCAAAGGTACTCCTTACGCACTAGTGTTTGGGGTTCAAGCAGTGCTGCCATTGAAGATCAAGATATTATCACTTCGGATAGTTGTCCAACTCGATCTCACTCAGGAGAAAAATGCTCACCTGAGAATGAAAGAGCCTGATGTGTTAGATGAAATTAGACTTTATGCTTAATAGAATCTAAAGATTTATTAAGCAAGGATGGAAAAATATTTTAATCTGATGGTGCTCCATTGAGCATTTCAAGAAGGGAAATTGGACCTAGTGCTGAGAAGGTCAATCATTCCATTTCAAAAAATTAGTCATGATTTTGAATCCAATTGGAAAGTTCCTTTCATTATTGAGAAGGTGTACCATAGAGGAGCTTATCAACTCATCAATGTGCATGGTTAGAGGCCCATATTGCTGATCAACGGTCGATTCTTAAAGAAATATCACACTTGAAGTTCACCCAAAGAAATTTTGTACTTAGTGACATGTACACTGTATGTTTTGAAATTCTCTCATAGTATAAAAAAACATTTCAAACATCCTGAAAAAATTCCCCTGCAAGATAATGGGTATTTTTTTTAGTTTTATAACTAAAACCTATCTAAATTCAACTACAAGACAAGGACATTTAAATATTTATTCAGGTCGACATCATACTTTGGGCTGAGATTCTTAAATAAATATTTAAAAATTTTTAATACAAAAACCTCTTCAAATGAAGGGAATTTGACAATTTTTCTTAAGATATATATATATATATATATATATATATATATATATATATATATATATATATATATATTCATGTAATTCTCCAAAAAGTTTTGGACACCACCTATTTCAATATACCAAGTCTCAAAATATCAAGAAAAAAGATCTTTATGGCTACACAATCTAGCAAGTTGAGCTAGACCAACACAAGTTCTTTTGTAACATGAAGCTAAGTTTCAAATGGGTGTATGAAACCAGATTCAACAGGCCCAAATATGAATGAATTGCTGATAGCTCTTACTCAATAATCCATTAGAAAGACCTTTGTAGAGGAACCCCCATTTCATCAACCTGTTAGTAAGGATTGTTATAAGTAGGAAAGCTTATCTAACTAGAAAAGTTCAAGTAGTCATAGTCTAGAATGTTCTCCTAATGGACTGGAGAGTCAAAGTTTTAATGAGAAGAATGAGTCTCATTCAAAACAACTATTGAATGCACGTAAGCTCTGAGATCTCTAACCATGAAGGATGTCATAAACTCTACAAACTTCAATAAATTTAGCTTGGAAAGCATATTTCTCTACAATATAAGTCTGAAGCCTGAATGGACATATGAGGTCAAACTCAATAAGGCAAGATGTGTCTAAGTCATTGGAAGCTCTATCTACTCAATAAGCCATAAGAAAGACAATAATAGGAGAACCCTCATCTCACCAATTAGATGATAAGAGCTATCAAATCCTAGCTCACCTAATATGATAAGCTCAAGAAGCTCATATTGAAGTCTTTTCGAATGGTTAAAGGTCAATATATTACCTACATTATGTACTACCAACTTAACCCTAAAACTTGCAAATCCTTTAACAAATCTGTAAAGCACAAAGCGATGATCGAGGGAATTCTTCTTCAATAAGTTTGTCAAAGCATAAAGCAAATGACTGAAAAATTATCCTGGAGTTCACATAAAGCCTCAGGCTAAACCAAAAAGATTTTTGTCATCAACAAGTATGCTACACATAAAGTTCATGACTAATGACCTCTCACCACTGACCTAATATAAGCATAAGAGATTTAGGACATTAGTGTATACTCCTTTATTAAGCCCACCAAAGCAAGAAGCAGAGGGTAGAAGATATACAAATCTCCTGACAAGTCAGCAAAGAAAAATCAGGTAATCCTTCACCAATGTATGTCGCACAAAGCACAAAGAAGAAAGAACCAAACCAAAAACTCAAGCTAAAGCTATGAAAAGAGTGCAACTATTAACTCCAATGAGTGTCTAAAACTTGCGGCAGCAAAGTCTTGCTAACTAGTGAATTTATAAAGCTAAAATAAATTCTGAATGACACATACAATTATATAACATAAATGGTATATTTATATGATTAAAATAATAATAAATACCTAACATATGTGAAAATGCTGTAAATCAATGTGACAGTGTTGGCAAAAGGAAGTAAAGGAGTGATAAAGCTATCTACAAGTGTCAATTTATAAAATGATGCTCTAAGGACCTAAGTATGAAGTACTCCATCACTATCTTATGGGTCCCTACTTGAATGAGGCTAACATGTCAATCATATTACTAACAACAAGGGTATTTAAAGATGTAAACATATAAAAAACTAATTTGACATCCAAACAAGCTCTTGGAGATTTGCTAAATGAAAGCTTAAGCATGATATCTATACAAGTTCTTAGAGATCTGCTTGATAAAATCTGCAGTATGACATCCAAAATAAATATCAAGAGACCCATACGATCAATTAAATTACAATAAATGTGATTTTCTCTAGACGTATACCATATTTATGGGGGCATTTGTTGGCCTCCACCAAAAAAATCATGCTCAAAATTTTCCATCAGGTACCTATTTGATACTATTTTGCATCAGCACCAACACTATTCTCCATATGAGAGTCATGCTCAAATCCTATGTATCCCTCAACACACAATCCAATATTGCTTTGTTAGTCCTATTTCTTGTGATCTTCACCTCGATTAGTTGGTCACTCTCATTTTTAAAATTGAGAGGAAGCGAAGCCTTTGGCTTCTCTGTTCTTCGACAAACAAAAGTTCTGCTATCATAAGCATCTTCAATTCAGACCACCCAAACTCCAACCATCGACTCTTCAATATATTTGCCTCCACCTTTGTATGTTAAAGCCAACATGAGGCCCTCGACTGAACCCTCTTGATCTTACATCGAGTCAAACCCGCAGCTTCGCACGTACAACCCGATCTCCTTCTAACTATAAATCCTGACTCACATCTCTAGCTCATCTTGTCTATGCAATTTGTTGATTCTCATGGCTTCGAACACCTTCACATGTCTATCTCCTTAAGCTTCAACTTCCCTCAACCACATGAATAGATCCATGTTCACTGTTTACAAACTCTTCCAACCGCTGACCCTGCCTGATCTCACTATCGATTCATAACATGATTAACCTGAGCCCATTATTTCCTCCATATAGTTGAAGTCCATCATCCATCCATTTAAATCCCTATAATTGGATTTCCCTCACATCTTTGATCCTAACTGAACTTTCGGTCTTGAGCCATCTGTCCGACTTGAGCCCTCTAGTGGTCAAACTTATAATAATTGTAATCTTTCACCCTCTTAATACTTGACCTCTGAATAGGGGTATCAAAATTAGGTTGCGAATTGGGTTCAGGATGAACTTGATATTGACCCATTTATATTCGACATGATATGAACTCGACCCATTTTTGCAAATGAGTCTGATTTTACAACCTAGACTAGACCCACCAAAAACCTATGTCAACCCAACCCGACACGACTAACCAGAGCTGGGCAAAAATCACAGGAGGACGCTCGAGGGAAGAAATTGTAGGTGAACTCAAACTTAGAGTTCACAATCACAGCTCACTAAAATGCCTCATACCTTAATATTCATTACGACTCTGTCACCAACCCTAATGGTCCCCATCGAAGTTTGTGAGGTTAAACGTTACAGGTCAAAGCCTCGATAACACCATGCCTATTGGATGCCAAGCCGTAGTTACTCATAGGAAGATCTTGATCCCCTCGACGAAGCTCCTCTGCCATAAGAACAAAGAAGAGAACCCTTTAATCCAGAGAAAAGTAAAGATGGTCTTATTAGTGGAGATTGCCACTAAAACACGCAGTCGTAGTTGTTGGAAATGATATCACTGATTATAGAAGAAGGATGGCAGAATCAAGAGATCAAATTTTAATTTTGGATATAGGGGTTTTTCTATGGGATTTTTTACTTTAAAAAGAGCATTAAGTCAGAGGAGAGGACTAAAGACGTAGTAGAATGAGAAAAGAAAAATGGATTAGGTAGCCTGAGTGAGTTGAGTGAGGAAGTTGAGTAAAATCTTGGTAATTCTCAGGTTTCTAAGTCAACATAAATTTGACCCAATTTTTGAAACAGGTTGATTTGTTGAACTCGAACCTAACCCATATGACAAACCCATAATTTTTGGGTCTGGCTTTCAAGTCATGTAAAATATTGACACCCCTACCTCTGAACATCCAAGCCCATTTAAGCTCCCGATCTGATCCTTTTCAACAACATAAAGTTAAAGACCCTATCAAATCCCAGTTTCACTAACCTCAGCAGAGCCTAATCTCCCCTCTTGCGATCGATCTCCCTCACATCCAAATGACAACCAAGTAATTTCTCTCTCTATTAAGTTTATATTAGCATTAATAATATTTTTTATTATTTATATTATTATTATTATTATTATTATTAAATTTAGGAAACATAAAGAGAAAGAAGAAAATCAAAAAAAAAAAAAAAGAAAGGAAAAGAAAATGGAAAAGTTAAAAAAAAAAAAAAAAAGATATTTTTTGTGCATTTTTTTATTGTCGTTGTCGCCCCAACGCCACCATCATCGTCATCACCGACGCTCTAGCCACTGATCCCCTCATGAAGGTATAATCCTCTAAACTCAAAACTATGTCCTCGGTGCTCGTGGCACACTGGGAAATCACATATACACCCTTTTCTTAGCGTGGTAGGAGGGAACCTAGTGCGACACTTACGGTGAGGCTGGTAGACCTTATACACACTTTTTTTAGTATGATGGGGATAATTAAAGTCATTCAATAGGTACATAGAAGACCAATACACACCTTTTTTGGCATGATGGGATCAAAGACCATGGTTGCAGTTTCACTTGACACCTAACATACACATTTTTTTAGCATGGTGGAAAGACCTAGCACCCTAAATTTCTCCTAAACAAGAAAGATGTCAAGAGGCTGCCAAAATCAAGAACAAAAATTCTCAGATCTCAAATAAATAGCAGAGGACCAAATTTAAATAAATGTAGGGAATAGAATTTGAATTGAACAGCAAGGAATCAAACCAACCTAAACTTTAGAAATGCACAATCAAATTAAAAATTCAAATACTAAATGATAATTCAAGTCATTCAAACAAAGATGAATGAGCAATCAGGGGGATTGTGGTGGGAAACCTTCATCAATTGCAAGAAAACATCAACGAGCGACATAAGTAAATATATGAAGTATAATATATAATAAATGTAATCATCCATTGACAGTTCACCAATATGTAATAGCTAAAAGCTCTTGAAAACTTTGTGTTGGGCTACAAGTAGTGCTGAATGAAGCTTGCATTATATGATAAACTGAAGACAAATAAAACTAATAGTATCTTAACCGAGCCTTTGGTCTCATTAGATTATGATACCTCATCTATCACAAAATCATCTCATGTAATTTAGATGTTCTCATTTAGTAAAAATAAGGATTGAATAATTTGTGGACTCAATCTCTTTAAGGGTGAGAAGAGTAATACAGATGAAGGCTTGAGATTACTAAGGCATTAGCTCTGAAGGCACAAACTATTATTCACCATACATTATTCCTTAATGTTATTGCTGCCGATGATCTGCAAATGTTGTATAAAAATGCATTGTTAAAACATGACATCGGATCCACAACACTCGCACATGTGTACATAAGTCATTTATAGCTAGGCCCTTAAAAACAACACTTACACATTTTCTAAATAATCATCACCTATAAAACTAGTTATGGTTGAATATTATAGAAACCCACCCATGCATTGAAATATGCATTGAAGTAGTCACATCATGCATATACACATTACAAAATATATCATGCAAAATGCATCTTGCAAAATGGATATAAAAGTATATACCTGCATGGGCCATGTTGAGCATGTAGTATGACACATGTGATGTTTGAGGATACTACGCACGTTAAACAATAAATTAAGTTCAAGCCCTATCCTCCTATGTGAGCATATAGGATTTTACATGACATGAACTATCAAATAAATATACGATCACTGTGTTGACTGAAATATATATTTTATGCATTTATATTAGGCCTTTAAGGTCTATAACAAGAAAATTTCACAAACAAAGGTACAAAATCAATAACGAACATGATCCACTGTTAACAAGTAGATAGAGTTGACAAGGATTAATAGAGAAGATAAAATTGCCCATAAATATACTGATGATGGCCATGTTAAAAAAAGATCTCAACCGAATGGGACAACAAACATTTAAAATTCCTCCAAATTTCTATAAAAAATCAAAACATGAACTTTGCCAAAATATAAGATATTTAAAATTAAAATAAAGCACCAAACTCCTTAAAGAAAAATACCAATCCATCATCCGTAATAATTCGTCGAGGTGGACAAGCTTTAAAAGCACTTCAACTCATAAAGAGAAAATGTATGGTTGAAAATATCACTAGGATTCATTCTCAATCTCTCTCTTGCTAGCAAAGATGTGGCATGTGTCCTCTAACCAGTAGATTCACTGCTAAATGACCCCACATGTAAACAGTTATGATCGGGACCCTCTAACCAAGTGGTTTTGCCACTAAATGGCAGCATTAAATTACGATCATGATCAGAACCCGTATGTTCCTCAATGATTTCAAATCATATAGTAATGAATCAATAGGATATGATCGATAGGGCATAAAGCCCTATATTAGCTAAGGTGGATTTAAATTTGTCTCCTCAGATAAATATTCACCCTAAATTTATAAGGTACCCTTGAACGAAGCAACTCATGGCTACTAATAAGTATCTTTCAGCCAGGTTGGTTTGACTATCACCTCTGACTAAGTAGACTATGAACCATGATGACCTGGGATGACGGAACCATAAGATCTTGACCAGGTTCATCATTAGTCCCCCCCCCCCCCCCGTCATCTGCTTTAAGTGCAAGGTGATACATTTTCAATTTTAAATATTAAATTCCAAAAACCAAATCATGCTGCTACTATACACCATATACTACGTATATGTTTGACAACTAGCCTTAATCGAAAGTTCTCTCTCGTTATCGGGAGAGGTAATTAACTCTAAAAGAAACTTGAACTCAGATTATAAAGTCGTCACAAAATGAGGGCGAAATCTCTCGGTAAAGTCTTAATTCAAAGCCCAATATGCCTTCTGAAAATTTACCTCGGAACTTACTCGTTAAAACTCTCCTCGACGACCCGAAGAAAAAGATAAAGGGGCCTCGGAGAGGCCGGGTGCAAATTTTTGAAGCCCACAATATGTTCTTCCACAAAACCTATCCCAAATAAGTAAGCATTCTAAAAATATTGCTTAAGATTTTTGTACTTAATTAGGGATTCATTGGGGTAGCTTTCTTATTTATTCCTAAAGCAACTTTTTTGTACAAACATTTCTAGTTAAAAAAAAAATTTATACTAAAAAGTTAACTTAAAAAGCAGCAAAGAAAATGACTCAAACAAAGCCTAGATTACATATTACATCATTCACAAATCTTAGAATAGATAAATTCAAATATAATCATGCTAGTGATATCAAATATGCTAGTGATATCAAATATAGATTACATTTTTTTTTTCTTCAAAAAAAAAAAAAGCTACATTGTGCATCTAGTGATAAGTTTACATACCTAGTTAACATGCTCAAGTCTTAGTTTAAGAAAGAGTTTGGGTTTGAAACTATAACAAAAACCTCAGTTCAGTGTTGATGCATGAATATAATTAGTTAAAGTTAATAAATCTATATTGTTTATATTATCAAATAAATACAATTTTAACTTAAAAATAATATTTTTTTTAAAAATAGTTTGTATTTTTGTGTCAGTTTAAACCATTGCAATTCTGATACTATAAAGGTGATTTAAACAACCACATTTCTTATGCTATAACTGTAATTTAACTGTCTATATTTTGGAGTTAAAATAATGGTTTAAATCATCATTGTTGTACTAGAATTGTAGCGGTTTAAATAGTCACTAAAAAGTGATCAAAATTCTTTCCCATCATTTGTAAAGTCGCTACAAAAGACCCTCGCAGCTGACACTATCACAGCCAAAATTGCTGCAAGACTTTTTATGGTGGTTAAAATCACAACGGAAGCTTTTTTAATGCGTTGTAAAAATCTTTTTTCTTCCTTATAATGCTCCATTTTAAAACTTTATCCTATTTTTAAATTTAAAAATTATAAATAGGAGAAGAAAATCTCATTATAGAATTCGAAATTCTTGAATCTTGGATGCTTTATATATATATATATATATATATATATATATATATATATATATATATGATTTATTCTATAGCTCTTCTTTATTTCCTTTATTGTATAGTATATATAGATATATATTTTCTTCAAATTTTAGAATTAAAATTATAAAGAAAAAGTTATATCTTCTAAGAATTCTAAATTTTATGATCTTTAATGAGATAGTTTTCTTTCTCTTTTTAATTTTAAAATATCAACCATAAGAGATAAAACCATTTTACTTTTTTTTTTTTGAATTGTGAATTCCATTAAGTGCCATAAAATTATTTTTTTTCAATATAGAAGTCATAAAATTTATGTTATTATCAAATTTCATAGTCATTATTAACAAAGTTAACTCAGCCATCTAACCTTCCATGGCGGAGGGAAATGTATGGTACTTGCAACGGCATGCCCTTTTAGCTTCTCATGGCGGTACGAGGGACGATGATGCTGAGCAGCTTCCACTGCGCTTTTCCAGATTGTTCCCCTGCATAGAAACCTGTAGATTCAAGAATCCGTAACTTGGCATAATGCATTTCCAGGAATCAGGAGCTAGCGTTGAAAACGCTTCCATAGGAATCTCCAGGAAAGAGAGAGGTAGACGGCGGAAGCACGAAGAACTGACGCCGTTCCACTGCTGTTCTTCCAGGAATAGAGAAGGACGAGAAATGTCCTGCATTTCCTGGTGTTTGTTTCTCTCGTTTTCTTTGCTTTCTGAATAAAAAACGTTGGTTAGGGTTTTTTAGAATTGTCCAAGAGAGCCTGTGAAAGAAATATATATGGAAAATGGTGGGCAAGTCCTCCAATCATGCTGCTGGAGGGTGTCGCAAAAGAGGTGATGGTCATGGGATTTCTTTTGTCTTTCTGTATTCCAATATTATGATTTTTGTCAGGGATGGTTTGCTCAATTGTTATTTATTGCATGTTTAGAAAGTGATTTTTATTCTGAAAGGATTATTGAACTGCGCAATTTGAGTATAGAACCGTCTTTGCTATGATGATGCGTGCTGTTTAGTGATTAAAAAAAAGTTAATTTGATATGTTTGATATCTATAGGTGCTTTTGAGTGATTACCGAGTACTTTTCATGTTTGCATAGATTTAGATGAATTTGTTTTCTGAGACTCCTTATAGTTGTTGGTAAAGTGTGAATAAGGCAACAATTTTTTGAACCAAGGCTTTGAACTTCTGTACTCAGTTCCAATTTTGTTGTTTCTGTACTTTTGTCAGTCTCCATCTCCATTATTTTTCATGGTTTGGGTATTAATTTTAAATACTTTGAAATAATTGATTGAACTAATTTTTATATCATTGATCTTAGATTTGAATGGCTAACATGACACTAGTGAAATGAAATTAGTTGGTAAATTATATACTGTAATTTATATTGATGATAAGACATTGATGGACATATATAATTGTTTAAGAGGACAAAATTTGCTTCTATCTTTAACGGATCAAAATGGATCAGAATCTTTTAAAGTTTTTGAAAACACTTAATTGAAAAAAATAAAAATCCTACTGTTCTTTACTCTTATATGTCTAACTTATTATTTAAATTTGATTTTTAGTTAAATATTTGAAAGCTAGGGATCTATGCATTCTCATTTGAATTTGAGAATGTAGCTTACCTATAGCGTTAGTGGCAACTAGTCTAAGTTAAATTTATAGATCTAGGATAAAAATATTTACTAACATTAGAAGTTATCTTGGAGCGCCCAAAGAGTTCTATGTTCAAATAGAATATTAAGGTCAACATTAATTTCATATCTTTTGTTCAGGAAAAAATGGAAGTCAGTATCTTTTATGTTGGTTAAGGATATAGGAGGTATTTTGATGCTTGCTATCATTATAAATGACATAATGACATTTTTCTATGATAGGTGAAAAGTTATACCACTTGAGGAATTATAAGAAAATTAGCTAATAATTTGCAAATTAAAGATAAAGTGTATGATATGCTATATTGGTTTGTGTGAAATTGATAATTACCTAGCAATGTCGTTGATGATCAACTAATATCTAGGTAGAATAAGTTTAAATTTATTTGATCTATTATGTAGTAGAATGAAGGCATGGATGAAGATATAACTTTTATGTTAATATTAGGTTGTTTAGAAAGAAAAAGTATTTGAGTACTACATAATAAGAGAATATCATTGAAAACTTTAAAGAAAATATTATAAAGTTGTAAGTAGACCAACTAGCCTATATGATTTAAGTGCTGACAATAAAAAAGTCATTGCTAGCCAATTTTAATGTGGCAAAATTGATAGTGTTAATCAATATTATAAAAAGTAAGAGCGTGAAGCAAAGTATTTGAACCCTCTCTAGAATGAAGAATCTTCTAATAAGAATATAAGCTTAAAATAAACTAAAGTTATAAATAAAGATTGCATGAATACAAGTTAAAATAAAAGCCATACAAAATTAAAGGTGTGATTCATTGTTCACATATAGGAGACTAATAAAAATTATGTGTTGCACTTGAATAAATGGAGAAAAGAATAGGGTAAGTAATCCAAAAAAAATGTGGCAATGTGTGAAGTTGATGGGAAATGAGTGCAAATAGGGTATTGAAGATAAGATAGTTATAAAGGGATTTAGGTGGCTTTGGCATGACATCAATTGAAGAAGCACTAATAATATGCATAGATAAACTTAATAATGAGGATTGGGAAGAAAAATGGCTAGGCCAAAGCTAATATGATTATAAATTATGCAAAAAGATTTACATTAAATTGACTTCACTCTTCATCTAACACTCTACAAAATCATCATGGCTAATCTCAATTTAGAACTAGGAAGACTGTGTGTTATTATTAGGGCGATGGAATTATAAAAATTATGCCAAAGTGTATGAAATGAATTCAAATTTAATTTTTTTTAGTGGTTAGGTGTTCTATCAAGCCTCTCATCACAACCGAACTCAATATTAACTAGAAATAGGTAATATTCTGCTAAGACATTACCTATAGGTGTCATGCTACAGCTTAACTTTATTTTGATGAAAAATACACAAGTTTTGATTAATATGCATATAATTTTTGAAGCAAGTAGGGTTGATAATAAGGTTCTACAAAGATAATTATCAGTAAGAAAATTATAGATATGGTTAGTGCTTATTCTCCTCTAGTTGGATTAGAAGCTAGTTTGAAATTAAAATTTGAAGATACTATAATGGAATTGCTATAATATATATTTGAGAAAAATGATTAGTAGTAGTCAATGGGGGAGTTAGAAAATTTTTATAGCGGGAGCTCAAATTAATTTCTTTTAAAATTTCTCTTCAATTTTTTTTCATTTGGACTTGGGCCCAAAGTAATGTACCTTTGATTGTCTTAATAAACTTAACTTATATGAATAAAAAAAAATCAAATATGACGAGGATGAAAGTATGAAGAAAAAGAATCATTAACTAGCTAAACATGGGTATTTCAATGATCTAATACTCTTACGTTATACTCCTGGTAAAAGGCTAAAAGCAATTAGTTTCAAAACAAACGGAGAGCACTATTTAAAATCTGATAGCAGAGAATTAATGCAGCCCTAGTTAGTAGTTACTAGATGCTATTATGGTCTTGTGCCAACATAGAATGAACAAAGATTTTAAAAAATACAGTGAATAGCAATAGTTCCACAATAAGTAAAGTGATTGTAGTGTAAGCAGAAAACCATTGGATTTGTCAATTTATCTGACAACTGCATAGGCATATGTACTTTAAATTTGGGAGTAATAGCTAAGATGATTAACATGTTAATGATTATTTATACACATATAAATATTTAAATCCGTTGTCTTTGTAGTTAACATTACTCCAGATCTCTTAACCTCAAAAAGTTTAGCGTTCTCAATTTAGCCTATAATCGGATCTCAAAAAGAGGTAGAGGAGGAGGAAGATTAAGAAGAGGATTTATCTTACTAGGATCTTGCGGAAGAAATGCCACAACAGTGATGCAAGAAGCAGATAAGTTGAGTTGGGTAAAAGCTCCAAATAGTCCCCCCAACTATTGATAAATGTTCAAATTAGTCCCAGATTTTTGTATTGCTCCAATTTGGTCGCTCAACTATTAAAAATTAGTCATTTTAGTCCCTGGGAATGATTTGTCTTTTAAATTAACGGAAAAAGCTCGAGAGATTTGCTTCTTTGTAGACATTTAGGTAAAATGACTTATTACTTGCTCGACGCCTTCCCGTTATACGCCCTAGAGATTGATTGTGCAAGGTAAGCTAGTAGAACGAGATGCAAGCGACCCAGGTTGACACGAACAAGCAAGACATGCTTCGATTCACATTTTTTATTCACGTGTGACTGCGAGACAGACAATGCACCATGAGCAAGGCACCTTGCGGGGATGTTTGGATATAGGAATAAAGATGGCTACCTTCACAACGAGCAAGCTCACGTCGTTACTTCTAATCCTACAGAAGAATGGGGAGGAGATGTTGCTTTGTGATCGGAAGGAACATCGTCAAAGGAGGTGAAGAAGATATTTAGTGACTCGTTCAAAATTGTACCTTTCACGTGAAGTAGACAAAGTCGAAGAGCAATGAACAGCTCCTGAAGAGAAACGGCAAACCTACGGCTATAGCTAGATAGCAGAACATGCATTGCCAGATAAATATAGCATAGGAACAAATTAATTTAGTTTAAATATTTTAATTAAAATTAATTTAGAATATGATGTAATTAATAAAGAATTAGTTACCTAGATTAATTGATAATTAACTTTGATTTTAAATATATTGTTTATAATGGTTAGTTAATAATAATAATTAATAATTAACTCATAAATAATTTAAAATACAATCAAAATTAAAATTAACAAGTTATTTCATAATTAAATTATTTTCTAATTATATTTTTTTGTAAGTATTAATTATTGACAATAATTAATATTAGAATTAATAAATAACTTTTATTTTAAATATAAATTAAAATTAAAACATAATTTAAATTTGATTTGTTAATGAGCTAAATGATATGAAATTGACTTGCAATGTTTTTATTATAGTTAAATAATATGAAATTGTAATTTTTATCATATTAGATTTTGCTTTAAAAAAATATATATTTTTCCACTTTTTACTCACCCTTATTATGTAGTAGATTAAATATATATTATAATTTATTAAATGATAAAATTGTGTAATATAAGAAATGTAATTTCATATCCATTTGTAATACCTAAAATATCCTTCATATTTAACTTTGGAGTTAACTTTAACTTTTATTTTAAGCTTTAGGACTAAATTGACTCGGTTTTTAGTAGTTGATAGACTAAATTGGAGCAATGTGAAATTCTGAAATTAAATTGTATATTTATCAACAGTCAGGATACTATTTTGAGCTTTTACTCATTTCAGTTCATCATATGGTGAAATATCATGTTTCACCATGATCAACTTCCAATTGGCTTTGGCCTTAGCCTTCGACCCACCCCTGCTGAACCTTGACTCTTGCTCTTTGTTGACAAAATAGAGGACTGGCTTTAAATAGAGATTGATGTGTCTGTATTTAAATCATTTTTAATTCTTCATTAAAACTTCCAGCACAGTCAGAAAATTATATTACCAGAACAAGGAATGTAAACATATTCTTATTTTACAATTTTATTTTTAGATTGGTGGCCAAAAGTATAGATTCTTAAATTGCATGACACTGTTATTTGTGCACTTGAAATTAGTGAAACACTAATTAGCTAATAAAAATGCTTTAAAAGTTCGAAATATGTTCCAAACAATTATTGGAGATGACAAAAATTAATTTAGGCCTCAACTTGAAGCTCTAAATGATTTGATGACATCTATTAAAAAAATGTTATGATGATACATTATAAATTTGTATCACCTCTGAACTAGAGATGATAATTAAACATATAATTATTTTAGTTGATATATTTTTAGTTTTTTTAGTTGAAACTTTGAAATTGTATTTATATGTTGAAGCATAACATGTAAATATTATTTTATATTTACTTAATTTGGAAGTTGTTATCTTTTCATGCATTTTGGATATAGATAAGGCAAGTTTTTTAAATAAAGTTTACACGTGAGTTCTTATGTGTTTGATATATGAATTTGGTAAACCAATAATGAACTTGAGCTAGGACCAATAACGGCCACCTTTTTTGACCTTTGCTAGCATTTTACTCACCCAAACTTATTTTGTTTGGATTACATGAAACATTAAACCATATGGATCAAGTGGTGATAATGGAAGATATCCCATCATTTTTAGTGTTTTTTGACCAGTCACGATTCACTTTTAATGAAAGTTCAAAATGAACCTTAAAAACATCACTATCAGCCGGTCAACAAATAATGTGATTATGAGAATGTCTCTTGGACTTCGTTTGGATGGCTTTCTTATTGTTTCTTAAAGTAGCTTTCTATTAAAATTTTAATTTTTGTGCTAGAAAGCCGCTTTAAGAAGTAGTAAGAAAGCCGTCTCAAACGAAGCCTTAATTTCACAATTTCTTATTTTTCACTTTCACATAGGAAGGTGTGCATCTCAATTATTATTGGGAAATAGACAAAAAAGTAGCCAGAAAATTCTTTTATTTTGTTGTTCTCATTTCCTGTATTCTACTATTAATATTCGATAGATCAATCTGAGAAATATGCTTTAATGAGAAACACGTACAGCTAGCACTATTTCCTAAAGTGAATTGAAATAATTTGAGAGTGTTGTTGAGGTTCTTTAATGCTTGTCAAAAACAGCTTCCATGTGATGTTGAACAATAAATATACTGATTTTCAGGGATTAATTAACATTCTTTGGCCAGGTATGACATCTTTGAAACTACAGGGGCAGCTTCCTTCAACATACAAATTTCATTTAATTGCAAGTAAGCAATGTTGCAGCCACGTGCAGCTTCCAATAAAATCAATAAAAAAGTATCCTATATTACTAGCCAAGTTACCTGAGGAAGATGATCCTGAATGCAATAGTTGGAAGATCTATGCATTCCATGATACCCTAAATGCCGTAAATCGGACCTTGGCAATGAATCTCAATGAAGGAAATGCTTATACTCAACCTGATAAATCAGGTCGTGGATCAGTTGAAGTTCCAGAATTGATTCCTTCTTATGGGCATTATCTTCCTGAACTCCCAACAAATCGTTTAGTTAGCCTTCTTGAGAAGTTGAAAGCTGTGCATCTGCATTTATTAGCTGCAGAACATTGGAATGCTTCTCATCTCAGGCTATGTCACAGGTAATTGATTTGAATTTGCACCGTTATTCTACCTGTCAAAAATATACAAACGTTAACCATAATTGTTGTAGTTATTTCTTGTATCTTTTAACTTTGATAACAGAAATTATGTCGTCAGTGCAACAAACTTGACCCATTACTTGGCCTTAAAATGTCTTCACCTCCAGCAACTTCAAGAAGATCTCTCTTCCATTGGCCTACTAACCCTGGAATTTATAAACTCCCATGTTCTTGCAAGTATTGGTACAAGCATTCAGCTACTGCATCACCTGTTATCAAATTCTCTTGAAAGCAAAGATTCTGCAACCTATCTGGATAGGAATGGTTATAGTCCTACAGAGAGAAGTGAAAATGCAGTAAACTTCGCCATTAGTACCATGAAGAAAAGGGTATCCGTTCATAATACAGCATTGTTTGGCGAATGCATCGATAAGCGAACTGGACAAATCATGGTTACAGTTGGAAAAGAAGTTTTAAAAGATGAAATACTTGTAAAGAATCTTCTCAAAGCTGGAACAAATGTAATTCGCATCAACTGTGCGCATGATGACCCGAATGTGTGGAGAGAGATTATTAGAATAGTGAAACACAACTCCCACTTGTTGGAAAAGCCATGTCGTATTCTCATGGACCTTGCTGGGCCAAAGCTCAGAACTGTCTTATTGAGAACACATTCAAATATGGTTAAACTTTCCCCAAAGAAGGATTCTTCTGGCAATGTGGTCTTCCCAGCTCAAGTTTGGTTGTGCTTTGATGGAAGTAATCCTCCTGCTGGTCTATCTACGAATGCAATTATTTGGATACAGAAGAGCTTTTTCAATAAGCTCAAAATGGGTGATTATGTGAGCTTCGTTGATGTTAGAGGTAGAAGGCGGGTGTTAAAAGTTTTGAAGAGGTCTATTCTGTCTACTGAGTATGGTTGTATTGCAGAGTGTTTGCAAACTGCATATATAAAAGTGGACACAGAATTTTCTGTAAAGAAAAAGAAAGGAGAATTTGTTGGACGGGTAATAAAGGTTCTAGCTAATGAACAATTTGTTAGATTAAAAGTAGGAGATCTGCTTACTATTTTAAGAAGCTCTTCCTCTTATCTCAATGAATTGAGTAGCACAACATTGGGTTCAACGAAGATAACTTGTACTTCTGATCATATTTTCGAATCTGTTGAACAAGGTGAGCCCATTTTATTCGATGATGGAAAGATTTTGGGGAAGGTACGCGAAGTGAATGCTAATTGGGCAACTGTTGTGGTAACTCACGCTAGACCCAAGGGTTCTAAGCTTGGTTCAGGCAAATCCATCAACATTCCCAAAAGCAGGGTGCAGCTTAAAGGCCTGACTCCGAAAGATCTCCTCGACCTCGACTTTGTTGGCACTAACGCTGACATGGTAGGCATTTCATTCATTCGAAATGTCGATGACATAGTTATTGTTCAACATGAGTTAGAGAAAAGAAATCTAACAAAATTGGGGATTGTACTGAAGATTGAAACCAAGGATAGTTTGCAGAGGCTACCTTCATTGTTATTTCAAGCAATGCAAACCTCAAATCCTCTTGGAGTAATGATTGCTAGAGGTGACCTTATGGTAGAATGTGGATGGGATCAGTTAGGTGAAATCCAAGAGGAGATCTTGTCCATCTGCAGTGCAGCACACATTCCTGTAATCTGGGCAACCCAGGTTCTTGAATCCTTAGTCAAATTTGGCTTTCCTACTCGAGCTGAAATCACGGATGTCTTCAAAGCTATGGGGTAATATTATTATAATCTTTATAGATGCATTTATAGCATAATAGTAATCATGTTTTTAACATGCAAACTTCTCAGGGCAAGCTGTATTATGTTGAACAAAGGAGACAATATTGTGCAAGCTGTTACAGCTTTGAATTCTCTTCTGAGCAATAGATCTAGTAGTGAACGATGATACTGAATCCATCGTTCCACTTGCATAGACTCGTTGGATAAGAAGGCCTTAGAGTGGGCTTTGCAAGATCAATTTTTCCACTATCCTATATCAAGTTCATCAGTGTGTGTATATAGAGTAGTTTTAGATGTCAGTAATATTAACCTATATGGTTCTTCCTGAACCGATTTTGTATTGTTTAGGGTTTTGCAGTTAACGAAGAATTCAATACCTAAAGAAACAAGTAAAACTCAAATTGGATCAATTATGTTAATTTTTTAATCATTTAATGTAAAAGCTTGAGCTTATATTCTCCTATTTATGAAATTTGTGCTTTGAATTTGAGACCTTGAGCTCCAATGATATTTTGTATATGTTTACTTGAGCAAGAACTTCTTTATATCTTTATCTTGGTGTATGGCAAAAATGTTTTTGGGTGATTTACGCATTCAAAATTATGATGTGCTCATTGAGGTTTAGGTTGATATTTGTTACTATGGGTTCCAAAAAATCACGCCCCAGCTTCTTCGCAACCTTTTCTATTTTGTGTCAGCGAGAAGAGTTTAAACCAGTTTCAGTTCCGGGGTAAATTTTTAGAAGACATTGGATTTTTAGATAAGACCCCGCCCTTATTTTGCGAGGGCCTTATGATCTGAGTTCTGGTTTTCTATAGGCGCAAACCCCTTTAGTTAATTATCACCGAGAGAAAACTTTCGATTAAGGCTAGCGTTGAATAGATATGTAGTATCTAGCGAATAGTAGTAGTAGAATTAGATATTGAAAAATTGAAATTTATCTTTGCGCAATTAAAACGGATGGTGGGGGGAATGATGATAAACCCAATCAAGATCCCATGGTTTCGTCATCCTGGGCCATCATGGTCCCTAGACTACTTAGTTAGAGGAGGTAGTTGACCCAACCTTACATATGGATCATTGTCGGTAGACTTGAAGTAAATGTTTGTCTAATGGGACATATTTAAGTCTACCTTAGCTAATAAAGGATTTTGTGACTTATCGATTATATTATGTGTATTCATTACCCAAGAATTTAGAGTCATTGGGGAACATACGAGTTCTGGCTATTACCGTAATTTAGTAATACCATTTGGTGGCAAAACCACTTGGTTAGAGGGCCCTGGTCATAATTGTTTACTTGTAGTGCAATTTGGCGGTGAAACCACCCATTAGAAGACATGTTTCATATCCTTACTAACAAAAGATAGTTTGATGAATCCTAGTGATATTTTATGCTAGACATTCACTCTGCTGAGATGGTTTTCAAATTTATCCAGCTAGACAAATTGTTGTAGAGGGTGGATAGATTTTTTGCGTTAAGTTATTAAGTGATTATTTCATCTTGAATATCTTAAATTTTAGTGATTTTTGAGTTTTAAACTTTTATTAAAATTAAAACTCTTTAATGATAAATTTTGAGATTTAGGAGCATTTAACAATAGAGACCCCTTCAGTTGAGATTTTTTGTCAACACGGTCATCATTAGGGTGATTTTGAAATTACTTTAATTATTTGTTTTTTTATGAGTTTGGGAAGCATTTAAAAAGCATAATCCCCTCCGGTTGAAATTTTCTTTCAACATAGCCATCATCAGAGTTTTGGATATTTTCATTTCATTAGTCGAAAATGTCAATTATGTTTTCTTTTCAAAAAAGGACCGGGTTGAGCCTCAGGCATATGTTTTGCTAGTCGGTAGGAATCCCCTTTGTTCAAGGGTAATTATCAATTCTACCACCATTAGAGAGTTGATGGATGAAAACAATTATGAAGAAGTTGAGGGTAGATATTAGTCTTGAGGGTCAGCTTGGTCATCTTTTTTGAGCCAATCATGTGCTTTTTTCACTCGTATCATTATATCAAGATTGCCATTTATCTTTAACCGGAGAACAATACAATTATAAGCTAATTATTTTCAACATTTGTTAGTTTTCTATTTCTAATTATGATCTCATCTTCATGGGGCAAGATCATAGTCCAATCATGGCCCCATGCTTCTCTTTCTTACTTACATGTTAATGTTTTATGGTCCCTTATAATTTTTCTAGCATTCCTTTCCAATATCATACATATAGGTTAAAATTATCACTTGCACAAGGTAACATAAATATGCATTTCCTGTGTAATGCCTAAGAATACATGAAATTATTAATTAGATATCATACTTGTAATTGTTGAAATCACTTTTAGTACATTTGATATGCATTGAGAGTATTTTTTTACTTAATCTTAAACTTTTATCTCTTATTAGGACACATCAAATATATCTTAGTACCTTGAATACTTTATTTTATTTGATATTGCAAATCTTCTTGTTGTGCATAGCCAAATCTTCATCAATACCAAAGATATTATACTTAGCCTAGCCTTGTTTGCCTAGTCAATTAAGCACTCACCCTAGTTATACTTGGAATCTATTTTCTTTTGCTCAAATATTTGAGCTAGACCTTATCAATGCCTTGATCTAGTTAATTTAGCATATACATTAAATTGATTTGGATGATCCTATTCATGGCATTATCTCTACTAAGTTAAGCCTAATATACTTCATATATTGAGTATCCTATCCATTTTAGCCTAAAATTATTTGTTGATAAGATTGAAGAAAAGTGGAATCAATATGCATGGTTCATGATAATCAATCATAAATATATAAGATAATAATATAGGCTATCGATTATACATACATAAGTTAGTCTTAACAAAATTATAAATTTGGGATTTAATTTATATCATCATATTAAAGTTATCAACTTTCCTTGATAGATTATAATCCAACTATAAGTTAATCATTTTCATTAATACCCAAGTTTTTAAGCCCAACTATGAGATGGTCTTCATTGGGTATGACCATAGTCCAATCATGAGGCTATCAATCTCATTTAGGTTATTTCAATCATCAGCCATCTTACTAATTAAATGTAAACCTTTCATGATAGCATGAATCGTTCTTGCATTCCTTCCCAATATAATGCATACATGCAAAACTCTTTTTTTTTTTAATCACATATTCACAAAACAAGCATATCACATCCCTTGTAATGCCATTAAATCATGACTTGGATGACAACATGCTTCATGAAAAGTTAACATAATTACTTGTCATGTTAACTAAATCATACATTACATATTTAACTCATAGGAATATATTGAAAACATAAATTAATTATCATAATCATCATTATTAGTCTCACTTTTAGTGCATTTAGTGTGCATTGATATTAGTATAACTACATAATCTTAAACCTCTATCTCTTGTTTGGTTAAATAAAATACACCTTAATGTCTTGTGTAATATATTCAATCTGACTTTGCAAATCTCCTTATTGAGCAAATCCAAATATTCCTTAATATCAATGGTAATTTAGCTAGTTTAACCTTATTTGACATGGTATACTAAATACGTACCCTTAGTTAAACTTAGGATTTGTTTTCTCAAGCTTAAATATTTAAGCTAGACCTTATTTTTGCCTTAACCTAGTTAATATAGCACAAACACTAAAGTAACTTGGATCATCCTATCCATTGCATTCACTCTTCTATGTTGCGTCAAGTACACTCTAATACAATGAGTATTCTATCAATTTTAACCTAGCCTTTTGATTTGATAATGCTGATAACTTAACGACTTCATCTTTGCACCTTGACCTATAGCACCCTAGTACATGTATACTAAACACACCCTGTATTTGAACTAGGCCTACCTATTTTGATATAGTGAACCCTAAGGAGACATAAACTAACATATTTAGCACATGATCCAACCTTAGCTAAATTTATTTGACTTAGAAGTAAGATAAGTCATTTCAGGAGGCTCAAATCACCCCATTAGGATTCCATGAACCCTAGTATGGCTACCCTGAGACCTGGGAATCCACCATGACCCAAGAAGCTAAGCCATAATCAACCTAGCACATATAGTCAAACCTTGGTGAACCATAGTTAAAACCTTCAATTTGAACTTATTTATGACTGAGATATGGAGATCTAAGCCTACCTAGTATCACTAAACCTCATACATATCTAACAAAAGCTTTATGGGGCCTACTTGATTCCAATTGACCAAACCTAAGGTCAACATAACTTAACCTTATCAGACCAACTTAATTAGGTTAAATTAATCCAATCTAAGTGAACTTAAATTGGTGGAGGGTTAAAATGAGCTGGCTAAGGGGATTAAGGTGATGGTATAGCAACAATTTAAGAGGGGTGGATTGGGGCAAATCTAGGGTTAGTGGGGAAGTGGAGAGAAAATGCATTATAGGTTATGGGTTCTTGAAATTCTTTTGAGAAGCCATATGGTCATTTTGTGAAATTTGTGGAGATTTTTAGGGTTAATAAAATTATATAAGAGTTCTATAGTTTATTAAGGGGGAGGTCATAATTGTAGATGCTTATAGAAATAAAGGAACCTAATTAGGTTTTGGAGAAGGTAATGAGGTCAAAAGGTAGTATATTTTAGGATTCCTTATGCAATGATGGTGTGGGGGTTAGAGATAGTGTTTGGAGGTTTAAGATGAGGTGTAGGAGATGACATAAGAAGTGATTCAAGTGTAAAAGCATAGCATTAAATAAAAGTTCATCTCTCTCGAAAAAAACTTGAACAAATAAAGCCGCCAAGCCTAATGGAGAAGAAAGGTGCATGCTTATTTTAAATTTTTATTAAAGAAAGTTTAATAAAAACATGTTTCATATTTTAATATAGCATTTTTCCCATTTTTATATTATTACATGTAATTTTGATGCTACTTTCTCCTAGCTTAAATTTTTTAATTACACATATATTATGCTTAATTTTAAAAATTCACTACACAATGAAAATATTTTCACCTATGTGTGAGTAGTATTTTGGTTAATTTTATGATGCTAATATCACAAGACAACCCGATATTACCAACAAATAGATGGGTTATGAGAGTTCTTATAAGTTGTTAGACCTAAAGTAAATGTCCCAAGGCTAACCAAGAGGGAGGGGGAGTGGGGTGTTAATTGGTAATTAAAATTTTTCTTATAAATTTTATAGAAAATCGTTCTTATAATTTTTGCATAAAGAAAAAAATTTTCAACCACAAAATTAAATTTACAGAAAGCAAAAATACAGTAAAGTAAAAACATAAGAATTTATAATGGTTCGGTCCAACTAGACCTACGTCCACTCCCTGAAGACTCCCTCTTCAAGTATCACACTATTATCAAAGTGACTATCTTTTTGCTCCCACAGCAAGGCGGAGAAGCCTTTACAATTACCCTTTCTTCCACTAATCCCCGGTGCGGCAGAGTACCATCGTCCTTTCACACCCTCCAAATGTCGGTATAGTACTGTCTTCGTTTCACACCCTCCAAGTGTCAGCAGAGTATCGTCGTCCTTTCGCACTTCTCCAAGCGTTGACAGAGAACCGTCTTCCTTTCTCACTCTCCTAATGTCGATAGAGAACCGGATCTTCTCTAACGAGCAACTCCTAAGAAGTAAGGAAGATAATTGACAAGACTTACAAAGAGATCCTCACCTTCGGGCAACCTTGTGAACCCTTCACAATTTCCACTTGAAGATCTCTCTCCACACTCTCAAACACAATCCCAAAACACTCTTTTACTTGCTCTTAAAGAAAATACAAAGAAGAAGTAGTTCAAATTAGTTTCTAAGGACTTTATATATGAAAGGCATGAAAATCCATCCTAAAAATTGAAAATTGGAAGTTTGATCATCCATGATCATACAGTACGATAGATGATCATACATACGAATAATTCAAAGTTTATTCGTACGATCATGTATGAAACATTTTTGTACATGCATATCGTACAGCATGAAATATATATCATACAATACGATTAGTTTAATCAAATCATGTTTCATCTGGTACAAAAATGGACTTAACCATTTCGTACTATGGAAGTCGTCTGTATGATCCTATAATCGTATAGTACGAATAGTTCAAAAATTTTACTTATTCGTCGGGACAAAAAGATATGCCATAATTTCATACTTTCAACGTTGTATGTATGAACCAAAGATCATACAATACGATCAGTTCAGAAAATTTTAGTTGTTCATCAGGACGAAAAGATATGCAAACTTTTCGTACTATGGACATCGTCTGTACGAACATATGATCGTATAGTACGATCTATTTAGAAAAATTTTGATCTTCGTCGGGACGAACTTATACGTATCTATTCCATGCTCTGGACATCATTTATACGAAGATAACTTCATATAGTACAAATAAGACTTAAAATTTTTTTCACCATGGTTTGAACAACTAATTTCTAGAGGAACGATCTGGACAAATTGTCAGGTACAATCATAAATCGTACACTATGATTAATTTAAAATATTACAAATTTTTACACTCTCCCAATTTGTGTGTGCATGGTTATTCAATTATAATCATACTCTCTTAGATTCAATAAAAGTGAAAAATACATACTTTATTTATAATATATCCTACTACAATCAGTATTGAAGTCTTCAACAGTCTGGAGTATGATTTCACTGAAATATTAGTACACAGAGACAACAAAAAGTAATATATCCAAAATATATTAGGAGAAATAGTAATCAATATAATAATTAATTGGACTCATCAAAAACACACATGAAATGAAAATATAGTTATGAAAACTAAGTTGTAACAATCTCCTCCTTCTTTATGATGACAAAATAATTATTGTTTGAGTTAACATTTAAAGAAAAAATTTCTCCTTAACTCCCCCTAAATGAATGATCAATTTAAATCAAGGGATTCCAGTGAAGATTAAAAAAATAACAAACCCTAATAAAATAAAAGACAACAAATCAAAAACAACTCAAACAAAAACACGAACACGAATGTTTAAAATATTCAAACATTTAAAACATTCACACATGCATTCAAAACATACACACATCAAAAAATAATCATTAATCAATCAAACAATATTATAACTCCGTCTTTTGACAATAATAAAAAGGGAAGTACAACTTGAAATGAAATATCTCAATAGATAAATGAAAAGAGTTGAACTAGAAAAGAGATTTAAACCAATTGCAAATAGAATATTAATTCCATAATATTAAAATGGAAAAATTCAAAAATTTTAAATCAAAGAACAACTAAGATAACAAAAGTCAATCAAAGTCATTGTTCATGCTAGACAATGCAAATAAAGATAATTATTACAAAAATGATGAAATGAATATTAGTTAACTTCAAATTCAATATAGAATATAATTGTTAATTAGATTGATTTGGATTGGAGATTAAATAATACTGGAAAGAACATAATTAAAAAATTTCAATTTGCGACATTGCGCATCTTTTCAAACATTTGTGACACACTTTATGTATCTTTTTTATTTGAACTAATTTTGTGCCTCTTTTGACTTTGCGAACAATTGTGCATCTTTTCAATTTTTTGCACACATTGTGTATTTCTTTTTCTTTTTCCTTACTTTTTGGGTCTTTCTATTATCAATAATCTAAATTCAAATTTCAATAATATCAAAAATAAACATATTAAAAAAGAAATAAATAATAATATGATATCAATCTTACAACAATTATATTCTAGATATATTAGTCTTAAAAGAATATGAAATTGATCTCCTTATCTAAATATAATTATAATTTAAATTTAAATTTTTAAAAGATTACATTTCGTAAGGAAATTAATTTATAAAGCAAAATAATTTATAGCCCATTTTAAATCAATTCCAAAAGGTTTTTCTTATTAGAGATACTAACATTTCAATGAGCAAGAAACAAGAGCATGTTACCAAAATATGGCATTTTTCATTGATTTAATAAAAGTTCTCATACATACTTCCAACGATATCACATATAACAACACTCAAGATCATTACATAAAAACTAAGTAACATATAACAAACACTACAATCATAGAAGAAAAACATCATAACATCACTCTCAAAAACTCGGTAGAAAGAATAACAACGAAGTACACCTAGAAATCAGAGGGGCCTTGATTTGGAGGAAGAGGCTGGTTGAATATTAAAAAATAGCTATTCATCATAGCTACATTTGTGTTCACCGTGTCAAATTGACCACGGATCCATCCCATGTCTTTCTGATATCTTGCATCCTGCTGATTTAAATGAGTCTCAATTTGATCAAAGCATTTATCAAAGTGAGTCTCCAAATGATCAAACCTCTGGACCATTTCTTGAAAATAGTTTTCTTCAGGTCCAGGTGCAGGTGCTGGAGCAGGAACTCCCCCTTCTTCATCAGAATCATCATTAAAACTCTGATCTCTCCAAAATATTAACTGAAAAGAAGCATCGTTAAAGTAAATTGGAAGTTCACTAGGAGGCTCAGGATGGATCAGGTTGTACTTCTTATGAAGGATGTAGGCAACTAAGTGTCCTAAAGCCACATTCTTTTTCCTCTTATGATGAGGAAGCCTAATTTCAAAAAGATTATAAATATAATCCATGATGAGTTGGGCCTCATCAAAAGGTCTTTCAGTTATAATCAGGTATACGATAGTGGACAAGAGAGGAGTCATATTAATACGATCACCAGCCTCATGAATAATTGATGTTCTTAAAACATGTTGGATGATTCGAGCATTTGTGTTCAAGATGTAGACTATAGCTAAATGGCTTACTTAGGATACTCCTATAAGAGTTTGATTAATTTATGACTAATCAAAATTTGCTCTAGAGGTCATAGTGTGTGGCTCCAATCCCTTGAGTTCGCAAGTGGAGGTAGTTGCTTAAATCTTCCTTCGTAATCTTTACTCGTTGTTTTTGGAGATAAGAAGTAATCCTAGTGTGGTCCTCACTAACTCTCATGTTGGCTAAGAAATATTAAAAAGTTTCCTTGTGATAAGCATAAATGAGTGTAAGAATGAAGGGGAGTCGCGTCAAAGAAAAAAGAGGCATGATAGAAAAGTTGAGATCACCTTGAATAAGAAGATGGGAAGGGGTGATTTTTGCAATAGAATACTTAAAGAAGGCATCCTCATTTGCCTTAGATAAGAAGTTGTCATCCCCACTACTTCTAGAAGAGGAACCTTTGGAAAGTCGAAGTCGCTTGCTAGAACTAGCCATTTCTAAAAAAGGGCACTAGAAAGATTTGAAATGAATAAGAAAGTGAATGAAAACAATTTCAAATTCCCTTGTATTTATAGAAAAATGAGCAATCATATTGTATGAAAATTGAATCATATGTACAATCTTGAGATCATTCGGGATGAAATTATTTTCGTACATACGAATGGAAACGACCAAAAATGAAATGACTTTTCATAAAATGCTATTTCTAAGGCGTCCTTTTGTATATTCTTTTTGACCACGCAATCGTACAGACGAACATGTGTTCATGTGGGACGATCAGAATTATAAAGATTATTTTTAAGGTGGTTAGGTTCATACCCCATAGAAATCGACAATTAGATCGTATAGACGAAAGACAATTTTGTATGTATGATCAGTTATAAATAATTGACTCCAACTGGTAAATCATCCCCACGTGTACATATAAATCTATACAAATTGTACAATATAATGACATCATTGTACAGTACGAAGCCTATGAAAAAACTAAGTTTTATGTGCTCAACTCCAAAATATACCTTGCACATACTATAGAATTCATACATGACGAAGAAATTTTGTACAGTACGAATAAAACTTAGAAAATAAAGTATGATAATCAGGAAAACTTCTCAAAACCAATCATTTTTCAAAAAGGTGACATACTTCATAATAAACAAAAAAAAAAGAAACAAAAAATATACAACTAAACACACAAAAATAAATCACACAAACATGTACAAACTAAACAAACACATATACAACACATCAAGTATGCAGAATTTTTAATTTAAGAATTAAGATCTATCACACCTAACCTTATTCTTAAGGTATTAAATGTATCAAAGGCTAGTGGCTTTCTAAAAATATCTACAAGTTGATTTTCTGTAGAAACATGATTCAATTTAATCTCTCCCTTAGCTACATGATCTTTAATGAAATGATGCCTTATGTCAATATGTTTTGTTATAGAATGTTGAATAGGATTCTTTGAAATGCAAATGACAATAATATTATCATAATAAATTAGAATTATGTCAATTGAAAATCTTAAATCAATCAATTATTATTTTAAGCAAAGAATTTGTGTCATACAACTACCTAAGACAATATATTCAACTTTAGCAGTAGATAGGGCTATTGAATTCTATTTTCTATTGGACCAAAAAATTAAAGAATTTCCTATGAATTGACAAGTCCCATATTTACTTTTTCTATCAATCCTATAACCTATAAAATATGAATTAGAATATTCAATAATTTCAAATGAAGAGCTGTGCTTAGAATACCAAATCCCTAAGTTTTGAGTTCATAAAAGATATCTCATAATCTTTTTTACTATTGTGAAAAGTGATTCTTTTAGAATAAATTGAAATCTAGTATACAAATAAACACTAAACGTTATATATTGTCTGCTAGCTATGAAGTAAAGCAATGATTCATATATTCCTCTAATTTTTTTTTATTAACAGATTTTCCCTTAGGATCATTATCTAATTGAACTAAGAAACTCATTGGTGTACTCACTGATTTAGTATTTTTCATTTCATATTTCTTGAGGATGTCCTTAATATACTTTGACTGACTAAGAAATGTTCCTTTCTCATTTTGTTTTATGCTAAATCCAAAAAAATAACTCAAATATCTTATTAAACTCATCTCAAATTCACTACTCATTATTTTTGAAAAATTATCACAAAAATTTTTATTTGTAGATCTTAAAATGATGTCATCAACATATAATTAAATAATTATTAAGTCATCTCCTATTATTTTCAAAAAAAGAGTGGTGTCCACACTTCCTTCCATAAAAGATCTCTCTAATAGGAAAGCGTTTAACCTCTCAAACCAAGCCCTAGGTGCCTGTAATAGTACATACAATGCATTTTTTAATTTAAACACATGATTATGAAATTTATGATTTCAAAACCTGGACATTGCTCAACATAAACATCATTTTATATCATCCCATTTAAAAAGACACTTTTGACATCCATTTGAAACAATTTAAAGCCTTTAAAATAGGCAAAGGCTAACAAAACCCTAATTGCTTCATGTCTTATTATAGGGGCAAAGGTCAATTCAAAATCAATCCCTTCTATTTGATTATACCCCTTAGCCACCAATCTTGCCTTATTTCTGATTAAAACTCTTGAATTAATCATTTTATTTTTGAATACCCACTTTGTTCCAATAACACTTTGATCCTTTGGCCTTTCAATCAATTCTCAAACATCATTTTTTACAAATTGATTCAACTCTTCTTGCATGGCCAAAATCTAAAATTCATCTGAAAGTTTTTGATTAATATTTGTGAGTTCAATCCTTAATATAAAGGCAGAATGGTTCACCTTTTTGCTAAATCTATACCTAGTCCTAACACCCTCACTATGTTCACCTAAAATTATTTCCTTAGGATGATTCTTAGAAAAATTCCATTCTCTAGGCAAAGGGTTTTCTTTTTTAATATTTTCTTCCAAATTAATTTTTTAAATTCCTTGAGAGTTATTTCAATATGATCATTTTCTAGCAACGGCTCTTCTAAAATGTTAGATTCATCAAATACAACATGTTTGGTCTCCTTAACTTCTAAAGTTCATTTGTTAAAAACTCTATATGATTTTCTAATATCAGAGTATCCAAGAAAAAATTCTTTATCATATTTTGGATCAAATTTTTCTAGAAGAGTTTTTTCATTATTATGAATGAACACCTCACATCCAAAAATATACAAATATGACAAATTCGATATTCCTCCTTTAAGAAGTTTATAGGGTGTCTTATTTAATTTGGATCTAATGTTCACTCTCTTCAAAATATAATAAGTTATACTGACTGCTTCAGATCAAAAATATTTTGGAAGTGAATATTCTGTCAATATGGCTCTAGTGGCTTCAATTAATGTTTTGTTCTTTCTTTCGACTAACCTATTCTATTGAGGGGTTATATGTCCTAAAAAATTGTGATAAATTCCTTTCTCTTTATAAAACTCTTCAAATTTTTTTATTTTCAAATTCACATCCATGATCACTTTGAATTGATAAGATTTCACATCCTAATTTTATTTGAATCCAAGTAAGAAAAATTCTAAATTCTTCAAATGATTCACTCTTATGAAATAAAAATTTAATCCATGTGAATATAAACAAATCATCAACAATCATAAATCCAAATACTTTACCTCCTAGACTTACAGTGATAGCCAGTCAAAAAAGATCTATATGAATAATCTCTAATGGTTTACTAGTTCTAAAATTCTTAATTGAATGAAAAGAGGACTTCACATGTTTTCCTAGTTAACATGCATCACACATATGATCTTTAGTAAAGTCTAGTTTTGGTATTCCTCTAACAAATTCTTTTTGGGTAATTTTCTTAAGGTTTTTTATACTAGCATGACAAAGCCTCCTATGCCATAACCATGATTCATTAGGAATTATTTTGAAACAAAAAATATTATGAGATTTAATAGGATTCAAATCAAGCATGTATACATTATTTACCCTAATTTAATTCAAAATATCAATTTCATTTTTGCTTATTATGCAGCTAGTGGAAAAAAATTTTACACCATAACTCTTATCACACAACTGACTAATACTCAACAGAGTATGCTTTAAGCCTTCTACCAGTAAAACATTCTCAATAAATAAATTATTCAAGTTTCTAATCATACCAGTGACTACCACTTTCCAAGTGGTATTATCTCCCAGTGTAACATTGCCTTCATTCCTGGCTTTTCAGCGATATGAATTGTGTTGTGTCTCCAATTATATACTTCAAACATCCACTGTCTAGGTATCAAATGCTCTCATAAGATCTTGTATGAGAGTGTTTCTATAAAATGATCAAACATTAATCTTGGGAACCCAAATAAGTTTGGGTTCTCCTCTTGGCAAAAATAAACTAGATGTATATTTGATATGATTTATTTTATGCATCTTAGGTTTCCACACTAAATGAGTTTTACTATTTATAGTACAAGTGTGAGATATATGGTAAATCCTTTCACAAAAAAAAATATTCAACTCAAGGAAACGGATTTTTTAATATATGTGAGTAAATTTATCTTTTCCTAAGTTTTAAGATTTTTTATTTCAAAATAGGATCATAAAAATCTTCAAGTTTTGGGGGTATCCTATTCTCCTCAAGAGCTTTCAATTTCTCTCTAAGCAAACCTCAAATTATTCTCTTGACTATCAGATTCATCCTTAAAAGTTTTAAAATCTTTTTTAAGTTTAGTGTAAGATGATTTCAATGATTCATTTTGTTTGTTCAAATCGTCAAATTCATCCAAAAGACTCATTTGGTTGTTATCAATAAGTGTGTGATATTTTCTAAAGATTTCATGCTCTTTTTGTAACTCAAGGATATCTAAATTCAACATAGCATGTATTTTCTTAAGTTTTCTATATGTTGTATGATTCTTTTCAGAAATCAAATAGTTCTTCACAAGTTAATTCGCATACCTCTTCTTGATCTAACAGAATCTTAGAGTGATGGCCATCAAACACAGGTTGGTGACTTCTTCCTCTACTTCTATTTCTGAAGAATCTGAAGCTGAGTCCGCCCAAAAAGCTCCCTGCAATCTCTTCTTGCCCTTCCTCATATTTGTTTTCTCCTCGACCTTCTCCTTGTTAAGATTGGATTTAAGATTCTGGCACTCATATTTGATATTCCAGGCTTCCTGCATTCATAGCAAATCACATCGTTAGAAGCCTTGACATTTTTATGGAACTTACCTTTATTCCCATACTGGCGTCTCCTTTGCTTCTTCTTTAGAAAACTCCTGAATTATTTTGTTATCAAAGTAATGTCATCTTCAGTCTCAGGCTAAGATTGATCACTCTCCGAGTCATCCACTTTCAATGCTATTTTCTTTTTCTTTCACTTCCCACCTGCATCAATGTCTTTGAGCCACTCCTTGCTCATAAGAAATTAGTGATCCATAAAGATTGTCAATTGAAAAAATATTTAAATCTTTAGATTCTGTAATAGCGGTTATTTTCGTATCATAAGCAATAGTCAAACAATGAAGTATTTTATTCACTTTCTCAGCATTCATTAGTTTCCTACCTAAAGTATACAATGAAGTAACTATTTGAGTAAAACGTGTATACATGTCAGTAATCAATTCATTTGGTTTCATATGAAATAGTTCATAATCATGCAACAAAATATTTAATCTAGATTATTTCACTTCGTTAGTCCCTTCATATGTGATATTAAGTTTATCCTAAATTTCTTTTCCACTTTTATAGGTAAAGACACGCTTATAATTTTTAAATTTAAGAGCACAAAAAAACTTTTCAAATATTTAGCGTTTAACTGTGCTAATTTCTTTTCTTCTATAGTCCAATCAATAAATGGTGTTTCAGTTCTAATATTATCTACAAGTCTAGTTAGCCTAGTGCATCCTTCTTGTACTAAAATCCACATGCGAAAGTCAAGCGATTGAAGAAAAGTAGATATGTGTGTTTTCCAAAAATTGAAAGGGTTGTTATCAAATAATGGGGGTCTAGTGATCAAATACCCTTCAGGTGTGTTACGGTTTCTAAAAGTAGCCATGATCATTTTCAAAAATTTGTCTAAAGCTTAATTTTCGAAAGTAGGCTATGATACCACTTGAAAGTTCTTATAGGTTGTTAGATCTAAAGTAACTATCCCAAAGCTAACCAAGAGGGGATGATTCTTATAATTTTTGCACAAAAAAAATTTTCAACCACAAAATAAAAATTGTAGATGAAAGTTCTTAGATGACACTAGAAAGTGCTCTGATACCACTTGAAAGTTTGTTTGGGATGTTAAGCCCTGGCCCAAGCTAACCAAGAGGGGGGGTGAATTGGTATTAAAATTTTTTTTTTTATAAAGAACAAAAATCACATAAACCAAAATCACACCACAAGAAAAACAAATGCGAAAATTAAAGTGTGGAAGCAAGAAACAAGAACACATAGATTTATAGTGCTTCAGTCAACTCGACCTACGTCCACTCCCTGGAGGCGCCCTCCGAGTATTGCACTACAATCGTGACTCTCCTTTAGCCCACACAGCTAGGCGGAGAAGCCTTTACAATGAACCTCCTTTTTGCCACCCCGGTAAGGCAGAGAATCCATCTCCTTTTGATTCCTCCTGAAGCAGGCAGAGAACCACAACCAGATGCTGACTCCTTACCTCTACTGACCCTTTCACGGATGAGAAACTCTAGATGAAGAAGAAGCAGAGCGATCCTTGAAGTAACCCTTGTGAATCCCCTCACAAGCTCCCCCTCACAAGATCCTCTCTCTCTCCCTCTCTCTCTTTCTCTCCTCAAGGCCTTCTCAGGTCAAGGCAGAGCACAAAGGTTGTTCAAAACGTTGAACAAGAGCTCTTAAATAGAAGAGCTTCAAAGGATCTCATTAATTGCAAGTTGCCAACAATATCGTTCAGGCCGATATGGATATCAGCCTGGCTGATCAGTACAAATCTCAGAAGATCGACTAGAGCATCGCCCTGAATGCAAACTGGACGATTTAAAATTGGCTTGATCGTCCAGGCCGATCTCACGATTGTCCCGGCCGATCAGTTCAAATCAAAGGAAAATCGTTCAGAGCATCGCCCTTAATTCGAGCTGGCCGATATTTATCGTCCTGAAGTAACTAAGGTTTTTGAATAGATCGTCCAGGACGATATGATTGTATCAATCATTCTTAATTACTCCATTGATTTCCTGATCAATTATGGCATAATTTATGAATATCGTCCAGGCCGATCAATGATCGTCCTAGCCGATTATTTAAAAATACAGTATACCTTAATTGTCTATGGCGGCAACTTCTTTCTGTTTTGAGCTTATCGTCCTGGCCGATACACGTATCGTCCAGGCCGATCTGTTAATGACGGCTGCCTTAATTAAGAATCCTTATTTAGACTTTCTGTTTTAAGCCTGATCGTCCAAGACGATGTAAATATCGTCCTGACCGATATGAGTAAAAATAGAAATTCTAATTCTCTCAAGTGTGTGTGTGTAGGGTTACTTAGCATCAGTCTCTTTGACCATTACAAATAGACTCAAGAAGAGAGAAAACAAAGTACAGACTGACTCAACCATAAACATACGCAATCTTGAACTGGCTTCGTTTGTTCGTCCGATCTTTGATTCCTGAAAAGTTAGAAGCAACATGCAGTTCAAGAGAATCAATAGTGTTTGTCAATCATCAAAACATAAGTCATGAAAATAGATTTGCAACAATCCCCCCCCCCTTTTTTGATGATGGTAAAACACTACGAAGACAATTAGCTGTAAAATTTTAGGTTTGGCAAGTGTAAAAGCATCATAAACTTCTCCCCCTTTTGACATATCAAAAAGGAAGAGGGAACACAAAAGAATAATTGCACATCACAACAATTTTTTTTTTTTATTTTAACCAAGGCATGAAGATGATGTAGTATTCTATGTGATTGATTTAAAAACTTGTAGGTTAATGAGTTAACAATCTCAACAATCCATAGAATAGTAGAATATCTGGTCATGATTATCCTTAGCTCAGACATTTTCTTAGGGTAGAATCATCTTTTGAAATCAATGACCTAACTCAAATAATTGATTGAATATGAGAAAAAGGATCCATCCATTACTTGGTTTAAGAAAAAACTATCTTTATAAAATAATGAACCAAAGTAAATTTGTCACGATCGCAAAATAATCGAAATCAAGTCTTTGAGAACCGAAACTTCTAAGTTCTAAAAGATTTAAAAAGAGAGAATAGCTTGCTTTTGAGTGGGCTCATTTTATGCCTCTTGTCAATTTGAGTGGCGTTTTGCGCATCTTTTTTTTTCGATACACTTTTGTGTATATTTTTCAATTTGGTGTCATTGTGCTTCTTTTGTTGGCATCATTGACCAAATTGTTTTATTTTTGCAAGCTACATTCTCTTTTATAACCTCTTAAAAATTCTTAGTTGTGAATATATCTTCTCAGATATCAGAGAATATGAGCTCTCTCTCTAACATAGGGAAGAATTATCACAAATAGAATCAATAATCAAAGACGAGGATAACGAAGGGTCTTGGTGTGACAAAAAGACTTTAAACGTTATAAATACAAGATAGATTTGCTTAAGCAAGCTTAAGAAAAGATCTTAATTTCATACACAATCTTTAATTTGAAATAAATTTTTTATTAGAAAAGAAAACTATGCCACTAAAATAGGTTAGAGAAAGAGACACAATCACAAAATATTTTTACCATCTAAGAGATTGAGAGATGAAAAATACATTGACTATAAATTTTCAAAAACAATGGCATGGAATATGTTATCATTCAGCGATGATTTTAAAAATTAAGAAAAAAAAAAAGAAAGTAAAACACACTAAAAAACTAAACATAAAAATAAAAGCAAAAGAAAGTAACTAAAAGATCAAGTTTCATGCATTTATGTCAATTACACCCAATCTGGTCCTTAAAGAACTGAAAGTGTCGAAGGCCAGTGGTTTAGTAAAGATGTCAGCCAATTGATTTTCAGTTGTCACATGGTGTAACTCAATGTCTCCCTTAGTCACATGATCTCTAATGAAGTGATGCCTAATGTCAATGTGCTTAGTCCTTGAATGTTGGATAGGATTTTTAGAGATGCATATGACACTAATGTTGTCACAAAAGATTGAGATGGTGCCTACTGGTAATCCTAAATCCAATACCTGTTGTTTCAACCAAAGGACTTGGGCCACACAACTTCCAAGAGCGATGTATTCAGCTTCGAAAGTGCAACAGAGTTTTTCTTCCTACTAGACCAAGAGACCAAAGACTATCCAATGAATTGACAAGTTCATGAAGTGCTTTTTCTATCCACCTTGCATCCTGCAAAATCAGAGTCAGAAAATCCAATTATCTCAAAAGAAGTGCTGTGTCTAGGGTACCAAATCCCTAAGCCTTGTGTCCTCAAAAGGTATCTAAAAATTCTCTTAACAGTAGTCATATGTAGGACTCCTTAGGGTCAGCTTAAAATCTAGCACAAAGGCAAATACTAAACATAATATCAGGTCGGCTCGCAGTCAAGTAAAGTAAAGATCCAATCATGCCTCTATACTTCTTCTGATCAACAGATTTACCACTTGGGTCCTTATCCAATGGAGCACTAGAAGTCATGAGAGTGTTAATTGGCTTGGCTTTGTCCATCTCATATTTCTTCAAAATGTCTTTTATGTATTTTGTTTTATTTAAAAAGGTTCCATCATCCAATTATTTTATGCTAAACCTCAAAAAGTAGGACAACTCTCCCATTAAACTCATCTCAAACTCTCTACTCATTGTTTTAGAAAAATCATCACACAATTTCTTATTAGAAGATCCAAATAGTATATCATCCACATAAATCTGAATAATGAGTAAATCATCTCCAACTCTCCTAAGAAAAAGGGTGGTGTCTATGCTCC
This sequence comes from Dendrobium nobile, assembly GCA_022539455.1. NCBI lineage: Eukaryota > Viridiplantae > Streptophyta > Magnoliopsida > Asparagales > Orchidaceae > Dendrobium > Dendrobium nobile. The sequence goes on along the minus strand of CM039722.1, from coordinate 35,491,030 downwards.
CCTTGACAAACTCCCTCTCTAGTAGAATGTGATAAGCCTCTCATACCAAGCTCTTGGTGCCTGTTTTAAACCATACAAAGCCCTTTTTAATTTAAAAATATGATTTGGAAATTGGGAACTCTCAAAACCTGAGGGTTGTTCTACAAACACATCTTCTTTTATTTTCCCATTTAAAAAGGTACTTTTGACATCCATTTGAAAAAGCTTAAATTCTTTATAACAGGCAAAGGCTAATAGCACTCTAATGGCTTCCAATCTAGCTACAGGGGCAAAAGTCTCCTCAAAGTCTATCCCTTCTATTTGGTTATACCTCTTAGCCACTAATCTTGCTTTATTCCTAACCACCACTCCTGAATCATTCACCTTGTTCTTAAAGACCCACTTTGTCCCAACTACACTTTGTCTCTTAGGTCTTTCTACAAGCTCCCAAACATCATTCCTAACAAATTGATTCAATTCTTCTTACATTTCTAGAATCCAAAACTCATCAGTAAGGGCTTGGTTAATGGTGGTGGGTTCAGTCATTGAGATAAAGGAAGAGTGGTTCACCTCCTTCCTAAGTCCATGTCTAGTCTTAACTCCACTAGAAGGGTCTCCTAAGATCAAATCCTTGGGGTGACTTGTAGAGTATCTCCAATCTCTAGACAAAGTGTGTGAAGGTCCAACCCTTTCATCCAAATCAAAATTTTCTACTCCTTGGGTGACTTCTCCTACTCCTTCATTATTTTGGTATTCTATCCCCTTCCCCAAATTTTCTACTCCACTTGTAATCTCTCCAACATCATCATCTTCTACTCCATGTTTCTTAGGATCAGACTCATCAAATACTATATGGGTTGTCTCTTCCACCATCAAAGTTCTATTGTTAAACACCCTAAAAGACTTTCCAATACTAGAATATCCCAAGAATACTCCTTCATCAGATTTAGGATCAAATTTTCCCAAGTGAGACTTCCCATTATTGTGAATAAAAACCTTACAACCAAAGAAATGAAGGTGGGAAAGATTTGGTGTCCTACCCTTAAGGATCTCATAGGGAGTCTTTTATAATTTGGCTCTAACATTCACCCTACTCAACACATAACACGCTGTGTTAACCGCTTCAGCCCAAAAGTATTTTGGAAGTGAATACTCAGCAAGCATGGCTCTAGCGGCTTCCACCAAGGTCCGGTTCTTCCATTCAGCTATCCCGTTCTGCTGAGGGGTCCTAGGAGCTGAAAAATTATGGCTAATCCCCTTATCCTCACAAAAATCTCCAAATCTTTCATTCTCAAACTCTCCCCCATGGTCACTATGGATGGTCAAAATCTTACACCCTAGCTTTTTCTGAATCCAAGTAGAAAATGTTTTAAACTCCTCAAAAGACTCATTTTTATGTGAAAGAAATCTAGTCTAAGTGAACCTCGAGTAGTCATCAAAAATCACAAATCCATAGACTTTCCCTCCCAGACTGGCAGTGCTAATGGGTCCAAACAAATCCATGTGAAGGACTTCTAAAGGTCTAGAGGTGCTAATATCCTTAATGGGGTGAAAGGTGGAGTGGACTTACTTTCCTAGTTGACAGGCATCACAAAGGTGGTCTTTTGAAAACTTGAGTTTGGGGACACCTCTAACTAGGTCTTTTTGGGTCACTTTCCTAAGGTTTTCATACTTGCATGACAAAGTCTCCGGTGCCACAACCAAGAATCATCAATCACAGTTTTTAAGCAAAATGAAGCAGCACATTCAATGTTCTTTAAATCAAGCATGTAGACGTTGTTGATCCTCTTTCCCTGCAAAGTAGTGTTGTTACTTAAACTTATAATGCATGAATTTGCAAAGAATTGCACGATGAAGCCTTTGTCATAGAATTGACTGATGCTGAGTAAGTTGTGCTTCAATCCATCTACAAGCAAAACATTTTCAATCATAAGGTTCTTGGAATTACCAATTATACCTACGCCTACCACCTTCCTAGTGGTGTTGTCTCCAAGAGTAACCTTGCCTCCAGTCCTGGACTCTAGTACCACAAACTGATTGACATCACCAGTCATATGTCGAGAGCATCCACTGTCCAGGTACCACATACTCTCACGAGGCCTTTTGTGAGAGCCCTCCTGCAAAATTACTAAATATTAGATTTAGGAACCCAAGCAGGTTTGGGTTCCTTCTTATGAAGAGTAGAATGTAATGCATGTGTGATATGCTATGGATCATGCACCTTAGGTCTCCACACCCAATGTGTACTATAGTGAATTATGCAAGTATGTGAGATGTGTCCTAACATGCCACATGAAAAACATCTAACTCCAGGAAAGGGGTTTTTTAAGTGGTTTGAGTTATAATGCCTCTTCCTAGGTTTTGGCAATTGATCAAAAATGGGTGTCATCCTAGTTTTCTTACATGCTTCTAATTCATTTTGAAACTTCAAACTAGTGCTCTTTAAGACTTCATTTTCAATTCTCAAATTTTTCTCCATCTCCTTAGACTTCTTAAAATCAGATTCAAATGATGTGTGTGAAACTTTTAATGCATCATGCTTTTTAACTAATTCACAATGATTTTTATTTAACTCATCAAATTCATCAAGTAAAGTAATATGATTTGAATCAATCGTTTGATGGTCTTTAATCAAAATTTCATGCTCTTTTTGTAAATTTAAAAATTCTAATTTCAAGCTAGCATGTGTTTTCTTCAATTTCCTATATGATGCATGATTTTTTTCTGAAACTTCAAGAAGTTGATCGTAGGAAAGTTCACATACCTCTTCTTGATCTGGATTGTCGTCTGTCATCAAGCATAATTTTGATGTCTCATCTTCTGGTTCCATTTTCGATGAGTCCGATGACGAATTCGCCCAAAATGCTTTTTGTACTCTCATCTTGTCCTTCCTTAGCTTAGGTTTTTCCTCACTCTTTCCTTTGCTTGAGTGATCTTTAAGTGTAGGGCAATCAGTTCTCATGTGTCCTGGTTTCCTGCATTCATATCAAACAACATCAGAAGATCATTTAGAATTTTTGTGATCCCTACCTTTTCTCCAATGATGCTTTTGTTTCTTTCTTAGAAAGCTTTTGAATTGCCTTGTGATGAAGGCAACTTCATCGCTTTCAAACCCTGAAGTTTCAGAATCTGATTTGTGCGCCTTCAATGCAACTGTTTTCTCCTTTTTCTTCTCACCTGCATCAAGATTTCTTTGATTCACCCCTTACTCATAAGCAATGAATGAGCCAAGTAAGTTATCAATAAAATAAGTGTTCAAATCCTTAGATTCAGTGATTGCAGTGATTTTAGCATCATATGATGAAGACAAGCATCTCAAAATCTTGTTTACTTTTTCATAGTTTGAAAGTTCTTTTCCTAGTGCATTCAGTGAAGTAACTATCTGAGTAAACCTAGTATACATGTCAGAAATCGATTCATGAGGTTTCATACGAAAAAGTTTGTAGTCATGCAAGAGAATATTCAAACGAGATTGTTTAACCTCATTAGTACCTTCACAAGTGATACACAATTTATCCAAAATTTCTTTACCAGTTTTGCAAGTGGAGACACGCATGTAATCCTCAGATTTTAAAGCATAGAAAAAACAGTTCAAACATTTTGCATTTAATTGAGCTAAATCTCGTTCATCAAAAGCTCATTTAGTAAAAGCAACTTCAGTTTTAACACCATTAATTTCACGAGAAGGTGGAGAATAACCTTCTTTGATAAGCATCCACATACAGTAATCAGTAGATTGTAAAAACGTTGACATGCGGGTTTTCCAGAAATTAAAAGGTAAGTTGTCAAACAAGGGAGGTCGTGTAATTGAATAATCTTCCGTAGTGTTACGATTCCCAAGGTTAGCCATGGATCAAAATTCAAAAAGTTTTCAAACTCAGTTTTTATGAATCCCGCTCTGATACCACTTGAAAGTTCTCAGATGACACTAGAAAGTGCTCTGATACCACTTGAAAGTTCGTTTGGGATGTTAAGCCCTATAGAACTGGCCCAAGCTAACCAAGAGGGGGGGGGGTGAATTGGTATTAAAAAAATTCTTTTTATAAAGAACAAAAATCACATAAACCAAAATCACACCACGAGAAAAACAAATGCGGAAATTAAAGTGCGGAAGCAAGAAACAAGAACACAGAGATTTATAGTGGTTCGGTCAACTCGACCTACGTCCACTCCCCAGAGGCGCCCTCTGAGTATTGCATTACAATCGTGACTCTCCTTTAGCCCCCACAGCTAGGCGGAGAAGCCTTTACAACGAACCTCCTTTTTGCCACCCTGGCAAGGCAGAGAACCTATCTCCTTTTGCTTCCTTTTGAAGCTGGCAGAGAACTACAACCAGATGCTGACTCCTTACCTCTACCGACCCTTTCACGGATGAGAAACTCTAGACGAAGAAGAAGCAGAGCGATCCTTGAAGCAACCCTTGTGAATCCCCTCACAAGCTCCCCCTCACAAGATCCTCTCTCTCTCCCACTCTCTCTTTCTCTCCTCAAGGCCTTCTTAGGTCAAGGCAGCAGCACAAATGTTGTTCAAAATGTTGAACAAGAGCTCTTAAATAGAAGAGCTTCAAAGGAGCTCATTAATTGCAAGTTGCCGATAATATTGTCCAGGCCGATATGGACATCGGCCTGACTGATCAGTACAAATCTCAGAAGATCGGCCAGAGCATCGCCCTGAATGCAAACTGGATGATTTAAAATTGGCTAGATCGTCCAGGTTGATCTCACGATCGTCCTGGCCGATCAGTTCAAATCAGAGAAAAATCGTCTAGAGCATCGCCCTGAATTCGAGCTGGCCGATATTTATCGTCCTGAAGTAACTAAGGTTTTTGAATAGATCGTCCTGGCCGATCCTACGATCATCCAGGACGATACAATCGTATCAATCATCCTTAATTACTCCCTTGATTTCCTGATCAATTAAGGCATAATTTGTTAGAAAAGTTGCTATTTGCATATTTTACATTCTTGCAACTTGTATAGTTTTGATGATTTCAAATATTATTGTTTTATGTGTTGTTATCTCTTAACAATTTTTGGAAGACTTGTTTTTGCTCTTGTGTGTACTAATATTTCAGGAAAATCGAACTCCAGACTACGAAGACTTTAAATCAAATTCAGCATGAGATACTTTGTGAATTTGAAGCTTGTACTTTTTACTTGAATTAAATTTGAGAGGGAGTGATTGTAATTGAGTGAATAAATTCACACACACTAAAGGAGATCTTGAAAAAGTTTTTGTACTGATCGTACAGGACGAACATTGTTCGTATGGGACGATCAGATCAGTTATCTCCTTGTAAGAGCAATGGAACGGACAGGAACTAAACTGGAAAATTTTTCTAAGTCATGATCGTCCAGACGAAATCATTTTCGTCCCAGGACGAGTTGCTCTCTATAAAAATTTCGTCCATACGAAGTCCTGTTCGTCCAGGACGATGGGAACCGACTATGGCAGTTTCTGGCAATATTCTACAGTTTTCGGAACCAACTTTTGATATAACTGTTCGTACCGGACGAAATTTTTTCGTACGGGACGAACATATTTCATCCAGGACAAAATTGGTTCGTACAGATGCACAAATGGTTCGTACGGGACAGTTTTTTACACAGTTCATCCATACTAACTCAATTTTGTACGAGACGATCCAGTGCGCAGAAAAACATGTTTTTAGCAATTTTTGGGCGGTTTTTCATGTCCTTTCTATATAAGGAGTCCTAGAAACTATTACAAGTGCCTTTGGAATTGTTTTCTCTTGAGAGGGATCATTGAGTGTGAGAGTTTGGGAGAGATTGTAAAAGTGAAGAGTGAGAGATCAAGTGAGGGGTTTGTGAGGGATTCACAAGGTTACTTGAAGAAGAAGATCTCTTTGTTTCTTCCCATCTCCTTTGAAGGCTCTCAAGTGAAGTTCAACAACATCGGTCCGGTTCTCTGCCGACACTTGGAGAGTGTAAAAGGACGACAAAGTGTATCTTTGACAGCCATTGTGTCTTCGTTCTTTGGGAGAAAACTAGAAGAGAGAACTTGAAAGGGAGAGAGGAAAGGGTGGAGTTTGAGAGGGAGAAGATCCTTGGAGGGGATTTCAAGGGAGTGTGGAGGGGATATTCACACGGTTGCTCCGGCGAACTTGCACTTCAGTACCATCGGATTCAAGGGTCGTCTTGAGGGAAGTTTTGGCGAGAAGAAGATCTCTTTGGTGTCAAAGAACCCGGCTACTCCGCCGCACCGGGGAAGGTGAAAGTGATTTTGTACAGGCTTCTCCGCCTTGCTGTGGGGGCAAAAGGAGAGTCACTTTGTGGTATTAGTGCAATACTCGGAGGGTGCCTCCGGGGAGTGGACGTAGGTCAAGGTTTGACCGAACCACTATAAATCTGGTGTGTTCTTTCTTATTTTTCTTCCGCATTTAATTTCATTGCAAGTTGTTTACTCTGGTTGAAAAGTTTATTTTTTAAAACTTTAAATTTAACTTGCATTAATAATTAAAAAGGTTTTCTAAAAATCCAAGAGTAGAAGTATAATTTTTAAATTACCAATTTACCCCTCTTGGTTAGCCTTGGGACAATTAATTAGGCTTAACATCCTAATTCATATTGAACGAGTTCCAACATAATTTGTGAATATCGTCCAGGCTGATCAATGATCGTCCTGACCGATTATTTAAAAATATAGTATACCTTTATTGTCTGGCGGCAACTTCTTTCTGTTTTGAGCTTATCGTCCTGGCCGATACATGTATCGTCCAGGCCGATCTATTAATGACAGCTGCCTTAATTAAGAATCCTTATTTAGACTTTTTGTTTTAAGCCTGATCGTCCAGGACGATGTAAATATCATCCTGGCCGATATGAGTAAAAACAGAAATTCTAATTCTCTCAAGTGTGTGTGTGTGTAGGGTTACTTAGCATCAGTCTCTTTAACCATTACAAATAGACTCAAGAAGAGAAAAAACAAAGTACAGACTGACTCAACCCTAAACCTACGCAATCTTGAACTGGCTTCGTTTGTTCGTCCGATCTTTGATTCCCGAAAAGTTAGAAGCAACATGCAGTCTAAGAGAATCAATAGTGTTTGTCAATCATCAAAACATAAGTCATGAAAATAGATTTGCAATAGTAGAAAGTAAAAATACAGTAAAGTAAAAGCACATGAATTTATAATAGTTCGGTTTAACTAGACCTACATCCACTCCCTAAAGACTCCCTCTCCAGATACCACACTATTACCAAAGTAGCTCTCCTTTTTCTCCCACAACAAGGCAAAAAAGCCTTTACAATTGCCCTATCTTCCACTAATCCCTAGTGCGGTAGAGTACCATCATCAATTCACACCCTCTAAGTGTCGGCAGAGTATCGTCATCCTTTCATACCCTCCAAGTGTTAGTAGAGTACCATCATCCTTCCATATATCTCTAAGTGTTGGTAAAGAACGATCATCCTTTCACACCCTCCTGGTGTCGGCAGAGAATCAGATCTTCTCCAAAGATCTTCTCATGAGCATCTCCAAAGAGGTAAGGAAGAGAATTGATAAGACTTACAAAGAGATCCTCACCTTTGAGCAACCTTGTAAACCCTTCATAATTTCCACTTGAAATATATTTTGTACAATACAATTAATTTAATTAAACCATATTTGTCCGGTATAAAAATGGACTTAACCATTTCGTACTCTGGAAGTCGTTTGTTTGATCCTATGATCGTACAATACGAATAGTTCAAAAAATTTACATGTTCGTCAAGAAGAAAAGATACACCACAATTTTATACTCTTGACGTTATTTGTACGAACCAAAGATCATACAACACGATCAGTTCAGAAAATTTTAGCTGTTTGTCGGGACAAAAAGATACGCAAACTTTTCATACTCTAGATGTTGTCCGTACGAACATATGATTGTATAGTACGATCTATTCAAAAAAATTTTGATCTTCATCGGGATGAACTTGTACGTATCTATTTTGTACTCTAGATGTTGTATGTATAAAGATAACTTCGTACAGTATGAACAAGACTTAAAATTTTTTCCTCTATGATTTGAAAAACTGATTTCTGGAGGAACAAACTGGACAAATCGTCTGGTACTATCATAAATCATACAATATGATTAGTTTAAAAAATTTCAAATTTTTATACTCGCCCGGTATGTGTGTGCACGGTTATCCAATTACAATCACACTCTTTCAGACTCAATAAAAGTGAAAAATATATACTCTATTTATAATAAGTTCTACTCTAATCAATCTTGAAGTCTTCAACAGTCTAGAGTATGATTTTCCTGAAATTTTAGTACACACATACAACAAAAAGTAATATATCCAAAATATGTTAGGAGTGACAGTAATCAATACAATAATTAATTGGACTCATAAAAAACACACATGAAATGAAAACTAAGTTGCAACATGTTATACCGTGTTGAATCGGGATAGACCAAGCCCAAGATCAAAGATTCATGAAACTTTTCAGATTTCTTCAATTTAAATTTAAAAAGGATAACATAGCTTATAATTACTTCTAATAATCAAAAAATAAACTCATCCAAATTTTCATTTCTATCATCATTAAAATGTATAAACAACATTTTCACAACATTACATGATAACATACTAAAACAAAATAATTAAACAAATAAAAATGATTGTATAAAAGTTAAAAAAGTGCCTATACATACTAAGACAAATCAGATCCTGAATACTCAGCTACTCAAATGACACTTTATCCTTTCCCTAACCTAAAATAGAATATTGAATAGATGTAACCCAGCATAGCTGTGTAGGTCACATCCATCAATCTAAATTTTTAAATATTTTACTAACTAGTCATTTAGCTGGGTTTAAAAGCAGTTAATTATTATTTACTATACTAAACAAAATAATACTTGTAGTTATAAAAATTTTAAATGACATTGTAAAGAAAATAAATAAATAAGTACTATATATATTAAAATAAAAAATAATAAATTTCTCTCAAGCCCTTATGCCTCCCATCAGAAATAGATCCTTATGAATCTATGTACTAACATATCAGAAAAAAAAATCCTTATGACACTCAAGGTTTAGCACATATTAAATAATCAAAAAATTAAGCCATCATAGCTCCCTATGCATTTATCACTATAAAAAAACTTCCACCACACATCAAATCCCCTCAAATCACACATTTCAAATAGACAAGCATAAACTTCATTGCATTGCAGTAAAAGAAATGCAAATAAACTAATTTTAAAATTCTACAAACAAGTTTTATTGGTATGCGAAAAATTCAACTACGGAGTAGAATTTCACAATTTCAGAATATCACCAAATTATAGAGTATTGTTTAGAGCAGTACATTGAAGCTATAATTATACAACAATCTTATTTTTATGGATCAAAATGATTTTTGAATAAAAAAAAAATATAATTTTCAAAATACAATGTGTAAATTTCTATAAAAAATACTTAAATATCCAAAATGACTACTCTATGACATACAAAAAGTTATATGTTGAGAGTTTTGCTGGTATGAAGTTATCCACATTTTTACGATACAAATTTATAAGTTAAATTAAAAAAAATCCTAAATTTTTTAAAATTTTGAGAATAGAGATAAGAAAATTTTAATCTGCCTCGATCCAAATAATTTTCTGAATGGGACCGACAACAAAAAATGGACAGTAGGGGCCAAAATCTAGGCTTTCTCACTAACATATCCCCCCTTTTGACTCTAAATGGATGAAAATGTGGATTCATAAATTTTGATAAAAATTATAAAAATTTAACATAACACCGTAGTGTTCGACTGTGCAACACCGCAACACTCCCCACTAGAGAGCTCAACACCGCAGTACTGCCTACCCAGTGTCGTAGCACACCCAGGAAAAAAAAGATTTTACATGCATGCACACATACCCTAAAGACATGATTTAGGATAGATTCAAACATGCTTATGTACACAAAACACACATAGACATATGCATAAGACATGAGCGCAAAAGTTTCACTTAATTGTTCTTACTAGGCTGAGTCAAAACATGTGTAATTGTGCACATATTCAGTAAGCGTTATAGGTACCAAACAAGATAAGCAGTTTGGTTTCATTCAAGTAAAACCTGACAAAACAAGTGAATTTTGAAAGCTTTAGGAGCTCTAGTGCCCAACATGCCAACTTTACACTTAAGTGCCCTGTTGAGAACCCAGGTCTTAATTCTAGAATTTTTGTGATTCAAAATAGAGAACCTATGACTTGACCAACCAGCTTCAAGTGCCTTGGCACCCATGTTTGGCCCTCAGCCCTAGCGCTTGGATGCCAATTCATTTTTTAAAGACCATCTTGATGAACATAATTGGATTTCAAAAATAAAGTGCTCTACACAAAATAATTAGATACAACTCCTAAATGTTAGACATGGTGTTGGCCTCATTTTACCCTAATCTAGAGTCAAGTTTTACATTTTACTCCATATTAGCTCAAGTTTTTTGCTCTATCTTAACACATCATTACCAGCTTATTCCACATAACATGATTTTGCTTACGCTCATTTCATTTTTTTTTCTAAACATTTAAATATATATACTAATCATTTTTAATAGACTAATCATCATGATGCATCAAAATAAATAATTTATAAGTACATGTTGTCCTACTTTGAAATTGCAATATTTTAATAAATATTAGCTACTCCTACTTCATCAAATTTATGATTTTCATAATTTAAAATGATGCACAATCATTTAATCATGAATGATAGGAAAGAAACATGTGATATACAATACAAAAGCATTCTAAAATGTAGCTTATATTTAAATTGAACTTGCTTATAAATTTACATACCAAAAGCTAATACAATCTACTCCCTATATTAGAAATTAAGTTTCTTACTCAAAAGATTATCAATCAAGGGATACACTTTCTCGTTACAGTCGCGTCAAAAATCTCATTCTTTTATAAGCAATCTATGAAAGAAAAATATTTCCATTATCTATAAACAATCTAGACATGTTAGCTAACAATGCTAATTTGTAGGTAACTTCTCTTTAATTTCAATTATTTATAATGACTATATATATATATATATATATATATATATATATATATATATATATATATATATATATATATATATATATATATATATATATAACTTCACATTTAGGAGAAATATAGATATATGCTTCATAAGTTTGACCCTTATGTGCAAAAATTTACCCGCTTCAAATTTAACATTCTATGCTTTGGTCATAATACTTCTATAAATGATATTGGGTTGCCTTTAGTCTTTCTATGATAATCATGATATCTACTATAGATTGATAAAAAAGTTATATGCCATCAACTATGACTCTAACTTCATCCCATTTAAAAGGAGTTTATCTTTCTAACCATTCAGTGCTTCATATGGTAACATCTAAATGTTGGATTGATAGCTATTATTTTAAGTAAAATCTATAATGGAATATGATACTCCTAACTATCTCCAAAATCTAAGATGCATAGCCTTAATATATCCTTTAACACCCAAACAAGTCTTTTTGATAGGTCATTTATCTGTTGATAGAATGTTGCACTGAAATATAATTTAGTGCCCAAAATTTTAGGAGTTTCCTTCCACTATCTAGATGTGAATCAACTCTCTATTTGATATAATAATCCTACGAATTCCTTTAAGTCTGATTGTTTTCATCACAAATATCTTTGCTAATCATTCTACTAAATCAATCTTATGAATAAGTAAAAAGAATGCCGACTCTTTCACTTTACAAAATACAACCCAAATCTAATCAAAACCTTTTCTTGATATGGAAAATTCTATATAAAATACATCACTATATGTTCCCACTTCTATTGTAGTGTTGACAATGACATAACATTTCATTGGGCTTCTAATATTAAACTTTTACCATGCAACATGACTCACATTTGACTACATTTTTATTTTTATTTTTTTATTTTATTATTTTATTTTTTGCATTTTTAGTTACATTCTTCTTCATTCTAGGCCACCAAAATAATTTTATTAAAGCTTTACATATTTTGGTACTACTTGAATAAATCAAATAACTTGAATTATGCACTTCATGTAGAGTATCTTAATATTGAAATCCAAATATTCAAATTGCTTTTGATCATACCATGCTCATATATTATAAGCATCTTTCTCTTACCAACTTGTTATTGATCAATCGATTTTTGATAGTCATTATTGGCCTTTAATGTATTCTATTTTTTCCCTTCATATTAGAGTGTAAAGTCATATGATATAATCTACTTATTTCTTGATCATTCAATGCACTAACCTCCAATTATGATTGCTTTATATCTCTAATCAATTGTGCTTCATGGGTTCGTATCAAACTTACATGCTCACTGTATATTTTAATCAATTCATTTGCTACCACATTTACTTTTTACAAGACAATAATGTATATCTAAATCATAATCCTTAATCAACTCTATCCATTTTTTTTTTGTTCATGTTCAAATCTTTATAAGTAAAAAATTAATTCGAACTTTATGATAATGCCTATAATTTGCATATTACTCTATAAAGATAATGCTTCCAAATTTAAGAGCAAATACTATTGCATCCAACTTCAAATCATGTGTTGGGTAATTTAACTAATGTTGTTTAAATAGCTTTGAAGCATAAGAAACCATCATGTTGTTTAGTATTAAAATATATCATAAAATTGTAAAGATACATTATTCTTTTGCTCCAAAAGAAATAATTAATACAAGCACATATGTCAAACACTACTAAGTTCTAGGAAGGTTTGCCCTCACTCATCAATCTATTCAAATTTAACATCTTTTTTGGTCTGTCTGGATTGAGGCAGTACATTATGCAAATACCCATTTACAAATAACCTATAATAACCAACTAATACATAAAAACTTCAAACCTCAGTCATACATGTTAGATTTTACCATTCTACCATTTCTCTCATATATTCATGATCAATTGAAATGCCTTCATGATTGATGACATGTCCCAATAAATAAAATTTCTCATTCAAAATTCACATTTTAAAAAGTTAGCATATAATTATGCTATCTCAATAAACCTGAATAATCCTCGAAGGGGTTAATTCTTTGGATTCAGTAATGGCAGTAATTTTTGCATCATAAGACGAAGGCAAGCATCTCAAAATCTTGTTAACTTTTTCATAATTTGAAAGCTCTTTTCCTAGTGCATGCAATGAAGTAACAATCTGAGTAAACCTAGTGTACATGTCAGAAATCGATTCATGAGGTTTCATACGAAAAAGTTCGTAGTCATGCAAGAAAATGTTTAAACGGGATTGCTTAACTTCATTAGTACCTTCATAGGTGATGCATAATTTATCCCAAATCTCTTTACCAGTTTTGCAAGTTGAAACACGCATGTAATCCTCAGATTTCAAAGCACAGAAAAAATAGTTCAAACACTTTGCATTTAATTGAGCCAAATCACGTTCATCGAAAGTCCATTCAGTAAAAGCAACTTTAGTTTTAATACCATTAATTTCACGAGAAGGTGGAGAATAACCTTCTTGAATAAGCATCCACATGCGATAATCAGTAGATTGTAAAAACGTTGACATGCGGGTTTTTCAAAAATCAAAAGATAGGTTATCGAACAGGGGAGGTCGGATAATGGAATACCCTTCCGCAGTGTTACGATTCCCAATGTTAGCTACGGATCAAATTCAAAAAGTTTTCAAACTTAAATTTTCGAATCCAGCTCTGATACCACTTGAAAGTTCGTTCGGGATGTTAAGTTCTATGAACTTAGTCCCAAGCTAACCAAGAGGGGGGTTTGGGGTGAATTGGTATTTAAAAAAACTTTTAAGACAAAGAAATAAAATCACAAACCAAATCACACCACAAGAAATTAATGCGGAATTAAAATGTGCGGAAGCAAAAATAAGAACACAAGATTTATAGTGGTTCGGTCGACTCGACCTACGTCCACTCCTAGGAGGCACCCTCCAAGTATTGCACTACAAAACGTGACTCTCCTTTAGCCCCCACGGCTAGGCGGAGAAGCCCTTACAAGAACCTCCTTTTTGCCACCCCGGCAAGGCAGAGAACCTACCTCCTTTTGCTTCCTCCTGAAGCTGGCAGAGAACCACAACCAAAAGCAAACTCCTTACCTCTACCGACCCTTCCACGGACGAGAAACTCCAGACGAAAGACAAGCAGAGCGATCCTTGAAGCAACCCTTATGAATCCCCCTCACAAGATCCTCTCTCTCTCCCTCTCTCTCTTTCTCTCCTCAAGGTCTTCTCAGGTCAAGGCAGCAGCCAAAGTTCTTCTAAAACGTTTTAACAAGAGCTCTTAAATAGAAGAGCTCTCAAGGAGCTCATTAATTGCAAGTAGCCGACTTTATCGTCCCAGCCGATCTAGACATCGGCCTGGCCGATCAGTACAAATCAAAGAAGATCGGCCAGAGCATCGCCCTGGAAATAGTCCTGGACGATTGAAATTTGGCTTGATTGTCCAGGACGATAGTACGATCGTCATGGCCGATTAGTTCAAATCAGATGCAAATCGTCCTGAGCATCGCTCTGTTTATGACCTGGCCGATATTTATCGTCCTGAAGCAACTCAAGGATTTTGAATGTATCGTCCTGGCCGATCCTGCGATCGTCCAGGACGATATGATCATATCAATCATCCTTAATTACTCCCTTGATTTCCTGATCAATTAAGGCATAATTTGGTAATTTCGACCAAGTCGATACGGGGATCGTCTTGGCCGATAATTTAAAAATACAGTATACCTTAACTGTCTAAGGTGGCTACTTCTTTCTGTTTTGAGTTTATCGTCTTGGCCGATACACGTATCGTCCAGGCCGATATGTTAATGTCGGCTGCCTTAATTAAGAATCCTTAATTAGACTTTCTGTTTTAAGCTGATCGTTCAGGACGATATGAATATCGACCTGGCCGATGTGGGCAAAAATAGAAATTCTAAGTATCTCAAGTGTGTGTGTGTAGGGTTACTTAGCATCAATCTCTTTGACCATTACAAGTAGACTCAAAAAGAGAAAAATAAAAGTACAGACAGACTCAACCCTAAACCTACGAAATTCTGAACTTGGCTTCTTCATGATCGTCCGGTCTTCGATTCCTGAAAAGTTAGAAGCAACAAGTAGTCCAAGAGAAGTAGTGTTTGTTAATCATCAAAACATAAGCCATGAAAAAATAGATTTGCAACAATCTCCCCCTTTTTGATGATTGCAAACACAAGTAGGAAAAGTTTCATTAAAAAATCAAGGTTACAAACCCAAGACCAAACAGCTTTTTCCTACACCCTACTCCCCCTTTTGTCATCACAAAAAGAGGGTTCACAAACAAAAGAAAAACATCACAAAAGACCAAGAAGCAAACTACAAAAAGAAAGGAAACAAAACATCACAAAGTACAGACTAAAACAACAAGGGATCCAGATCATCAGATGGAGGTGGTGGAGGTGGTTGCTGAAAGTAGGTGGCAAGTGTGGTGAACTGAGTATTGAACCAGGTGATGTCCTGGTCATGCTGCTGCTGCTGCTGAGTAACGAAACTGTCAAATCGGGCTAAATCCTCAGCGCGGTGCTGCTCGTAGCGGGTAATATCCTCAAAGTGTTGCTGCTCCTGTGCAGCCACGTAGGCGTCAAACCGAGTCTCCCAACGATCAAACCTCTCAATCAACTGATCAAACGGTGAGTGCTGGTGGAGAGGGATAGGATTAGGAACGGGAGCGGGAGCGGGAGCCTCCTCCTCTCTAGCCCCCCGACCTTCCCCATCTCCTGGGTGGAGACGAGTACTATGAAGGGCAGTGAAGGAATTGTTTGAGTAGAAGGGAGTTGGGAGGTTTGGTGGAATAGGATACTAAAGTTGGTATTTTGTTTCAAGGACATAAGCTATGATGTGTCCTAAGGCTAGATTGGGTTTCCTTTTGTGGCCTGGATCACAGATTGTGGTTAGGTGATCGATGTAGCGAAAGAGTAGATCAGTGGCATTGAATTCTCTTTGGGCCATCATATAGAAAGTAGTGAGAGAAAGTAGCGGTGTGATGTGGATCCGGTCCCCGGCTTTTGGAATTATGGAGGTGCGAAGGACATGTTGGATAGTCCTAGCATCTTTGACTAAAGATCTAGTCTCTCCAACATGGAAAGGTGCATTGGTCTGGCGAAGGAAGTGATTTGCCGTGGACCAGTCAAAATCAGGATCAGAGGCTATTAGGTGCAGCTTATCCCCGGTGGTGGATAGCTGTAAAAGATCAACACAATCCTGATATGTGATTTCGACAGGGCGTCGATTCACATAGGAGGTCAGGGCTGTGAAGGGGCGGTTAATGCGCAGGCTGGCATAAAATTCATAGAGGAGTTCGGAAGAGAATGGGACGGCAAGAGTGAGTATAAAACAAAGAGAGGTGTGGGCAAAAAGATTCATTACCGGATATGAGAGATGGGTAGGATTAATTGTCCGGGAGAGGGTGATGCTACACTCTTTGTAGCGACGGTAGGCAGCCTGATCTTCTGCCTCCCTGAATCGAGGATCCAAAGTCGACCTCGAAGAACTCCCAGACGCCTGACGAACACGCTTCCCACAAGCCATAGAAGAAGGTTTTAACAAGAAAACACAAAGGAAGAAGAGTGGAGGGTGAGAAATTATGGCTGGAATTGGCCTGAATTTAAAGAAACGGCCATATCGTCCTGGCCGATCGCAGAATCGTCCAAACCGATATGGTTCAATAATTACGTACAGGCCGATTGGTCAAAAAGGCGGTCCAATCATCCGGGCCGATCAGATATTGGCCAGGCCGATTAGACACAGGCGATCAGCCCGAGGAGTCAGGCCGAACGACTGTTGAAAAAGCAGATCGTCCGGGCCGATTAGGTGTATCGTCCAAGACGATGCACAATAATTGATCGTACCGGCCGAAGTTAAAACGTTTAAAATGCTTGCCACGTGTATCGTCCAGGACGAACTGTGGATCGGCCCGGACGATTATCCAATAATGGATCGTCCGGGGCCGAATTTAAAGATCAAAACGTGCTGACACGTGGATCGTCCAGGACGATCCAGTGTATCGGCCATGACGATACACATAAAAGCATCGGCCAGACGAAATATACTATCGGCCAGGACTATCACCAGAGTTCGATCAAATCGTCCAGGACGATATAGAATCGTCCGGGACGATGAGTTATAGCAAGCACAGAAATAGGTCAGCAGATGGATTTTGAACAGAATTTGTCATATCATCCAGGACGATATAGGTATCGGCCAGGACGATGTGACTTGAAATTGAAATCAAGAGATGAAGGCTGATGATCAAGACTCTCAAAAATAAAACAAAAGAAAAACAGTCAAAACAAAAAAAAATAAAAATAAGGAACACAAGGAAAAATCAAAAATGAATATTTTTGGATTTTAATTTTTCTAATTTTTTTTTTTTTGTATTTATGGAGGCATCATATGAGAATTCTTTTCAAAAAGTTAAACTTTTAAAGTTCCAAGAGATCAGGAAGTTTAACAAATCCCAATCAGAAGAAGGTAGAACATCTGATTCTGTTAGCCCTAGATCGGACATCCTTTAAAGTACAAAATTATTTTGGAAAACAAAAATCCAACTCAGAATAACTAAATAGGATAATAAGATCCATTCAAGACTTTTTACAAAGAAAATATCTCATAATTAATAACTCAAAATAATTTTTCTCAATCATGAAAATTGAAGTCAAGTCTTTGAAAGCATCACATAATCAATGAGTTTTCTAAGTTTTAAGAGTTTTACCAAAAAGAGGATAGCTTGCATCTATTGGGCTCATTTTATGCCTCTTGTCATTTTGATTGGATCTTTTGAGCATCTTTTGATTCTTTCATACACTTTTGTGTATATAGCTTCTTTTTCAATTTGGCTTCATTGGCCTCTTTCCTTTTTAATTCTTGCAAGCTAGAAACTCTTTAATATACCCTTAAATAAAAACTTAGTTGTGAGTATATCCTCCAAATATTAGAGAATAGGAGCTCTCTCTCTAACATAGGAAAGAACAATCCACAACACAAAATCAAAATCATGTGATAAATGCAATGACAAGATTTCAAAAGCTTGAATGATATCTAAGAACTTTGGCTATTATGCATAAGATAAATTAATGTAGCAAGATAAGAAAAAGATCTTAAATAACAGGCCATTGGTTAAACCGAGTTTAGACTTTTGTTTTAGAGAAGAAAATCATATCACTAAATAAAGTTAGAAGGAGGGAAAACATCAACAGTAAACTCCCTTTAACCAATTTTGAAAAACTAAACACTATCTCCAAAAACTCAAAAATTTAAAAGCTTGAAAGGGTTAATCATATGGAATGCCATATTTAAATAGCAACGTGTAGACAAAGCAAAACTAAAACAAAATAAATGAAAATAAAGTAAACTAAAATCAACACAAAGAGAGCATAAAAACTAGCACACAAAAAAAATAAATAAAAGACACACAAACAAAAAAACTAAAAATTTCAAGCAAGTGATAAAGCAGTGAGTTTAAGCAATTTTGAGCTGCAAGCCTCCTTATGTCCAGTTATCCTATGCTCCCACGAGGTCTTTGGTGAGAGCACACCTGCAAAACTCAAC
The DNA here is from genome assembly GCA_022539455.1 of Dendrobium nobile. Classification (NCBI taxonomy): domain Eukaryota; kingdom Viridiplantae; phylum Streptophyta; class Magnoliopsida; order Asparagales; family Orchidaceae; genus Dendrobium; species Dendrobium nobile. The sequence goes on along the minus strand of CM039722.1, from coordinate 35,472,473 downwards.
AACAGTCAGATTTAGGAATCCAAACAGGTTTGGGATCCATCTTATGAAAAGTAGAAGGTGATGCTTGTATGCCATGCTGTGCATTATTTAATTTTGGTCTCCACACCCATTGTGTACTATGATAAACTGTGCAAGTGTGTGAGATGTGTCCTAGCATGCCACAAGAAAAATATTGAACTCCAGGAAAAGGTTTTCTTAAATAATTAGGATAAAAATGCCTCTTCCTAGGTTCTGGCTTTTGATTTGGTGTCATCCTAGCTTTCTTACAAGTTTCCAAATCATTTTGAATCCTCAAATTTATTTTTTTTAATGCATCAATCTTAATCCTCAAATTTTTCTCAATCTCTTTAGATTTCTTAAGATCAACCTTAAGTGATGTGTGTGAAGCTTTTAATGCATTATATTCATCAACTAATTCCAAATGCTTTTTGTTCAACTCATCAAATTCATCAAGAAGAGTCATGTGATTAGAATCAATTATTGCATGATCTGTGAGAAAAACTTCATGCTCTTTTTGTAGATTTGAATGTTCTAATTTTAGACTAGCATGAGTCTTCTTAAGTTTTTTGTATGATGCATGGATTTTTTCACAAATTTCAAATAATTCATCATAGGTTGGTTTACATACCTCTTCCTCATCACTTTGATTTTCTCCCATGAAATACAAATTTGTAGTCTCTTCCTCTGGTTTAGTCTCAGAGGAATCAGTACCAGATTCTGCCCAAAAACCTCTTTGGATTTTCTTCTTGTCCTTCCTTGACTTGGCCTTCTCCTCACCTTTTTCCTTTTCTTTGCTTGAATGATTTTGAAGTGTAGGGCAATCGGCTTTCACATGTCCAGGTTTCCTGCATTCAAAACAAATAACATCAGAAGATCCCTTAACATATTTGTGATCCTTACCTTTCCTTCAACTTTGATGATGCTTTTGTTTCTTCCTTAGAAAGCTTTTGAATTGCCTTGTGATGAAGGCAACATCATCGCTTTCAAACCCGGAAGATTCAGAATCCGATTTGTGCGCCTTCAGTGCGATTGTTTTCTCCTTTTTCTTCTCACCTGCATCAAGATTTCTTTGATTCACCCCTTGCTCGTAAGCAATGAGTGAGCCAAGTAAGTTATCAATAGAATAAGTGTTCAAATCTTTGGATTCAGTAATAGCAGTAATTTTTGCATCATAAGACGAAGGCAAGCATCTCAAAATCTTGTTAACTTTTTCATAATTTGAAAGCTCTTTTCCTAGTGCATGCAATGAAGTAACAATCTGAGTAAACCTAGTGTACATGTCAGAAATCGATTCATGAGGTTTCATACGAAAAAGTTCGTAGTCATGCAAGAAAATGTTTAAACGGGATTGCTTAACTTCATTAGTACCTTCATAGGTGATGCATAATTTATCCCAAATCTCTTTACCAGTTTTGCAAGTTGAAACACGCATGTAATCCTCAAATTTCAAAGCACAGAAAAAATAGTTCAAACACTTTGCATTTAATTGAGCCAAATCACGTTCATCGAAAGTCCATTCAGTAAAAGCAACTTTAGTTTTAATACCATTAATTTCACGAGAAGGTGGAGAATAACCTTCTTGAATAAGCATCCACATGCGATAATCAGTAGATTGTAAAAATGTTGACATGCGGGTTTTCCAAAAATTAAAAGGTAGGTTATCAAACAGGGGAGGTCGAGTAATGGAATACCCTTCTGCAGTGTTACGATTCCTAATGTTAGCCATGGATCAAATTCAAAAAGTTTTCAAACTTAAATTTTCGAATCCAGCTCTGATACCACTTGAAAGTTCGTTCGGGATGTTAAGCCCTATGAACTTAGTCCCAAGCTAACCAAGAGGGGGGGGGGTGAATTGGTATTTAAAAAAACTTTTAAGACAAAGAAATAAAATCACAAACCAAATCACACCACAAGAAATTAATGCGGAATTAAAAAGTGCGGAAGCAAAAATAAGAACACAAGATTTATAGTGGTTCGGTCGACTCGACCTACGTCCACTCCTTGGAGGCACCCTCCAAGTATTGCACTACAAAACGTGACTCTCCTTTAGCCCCCACGGCTAGGCGGAGAAACCCTTACAAGAACCTCCTTTTTTCCACCCCGGCAAGGCATAGAACCTACCTCCTTTTGCTTCCTCCTGAAGCTGGCAGAGAACCACAACCAAAAGCAAACTCCTTACCTCTACCGACCCTTCCACGGACGAGAAACTCCAGACGAAAGACAAGCAGAGCGATCCTTGAAGCAACCCTTGTGAATCCTCCTCACAAGCTCCCCCTCACAAGATCCTCTCTCTCTCCCTCTCTCTCTTTCTCTCCTCAAGGTCTTCTCAGGTCAAGGAAGCAGCCAAAGGTCTTCTAAAACGTTTGAACAAGAGCTCTTAAATAGAAGAGCTCTCAAGGAGCTCATTAATTGCAAGTAGCCGACTTTATCGTCCCGGCCGATCTAGACATCGGCCTGGCTGATCAGTACAAATCAAAGAAGATCGGCCAGAGCATCGCCCTGGGAACAGTCCTGGACAATTGAAATTTGGCTTGATCGTCCAGGACGATAGTACGATCGTCCTGGCCGATTAGTTCAAATCAGATGCAAATCGTCCTGAGCATCGCCCTGTTTATGACCTGGCCGATATTTATCGTCCTGAAGCAACTCAAGGATTTTGAATGTATCGTTCTGGCCGATCCTGCGATCGTCCAGGACGATATGATCGTATCAATCATCCTTAATTACTCCCTTGATTTCCTGATCAATTAAGGCATAATTTGGTAATTTTTTCCAGACCGATATGGGGATCGTCCTGGCCGATAATTTAAAAATATAGTATACCTTAACTGTCTAAGGCGGCTACTTCTTTCTGTTTTGAGTTTATCATCCTGGCCAATACACGTATCGTCCAGGCCGATATGTTAATGTCGGCTGCCTTAATTAAGAATCCTTAATTAGACTTTCTGTTTTAAGCTGATCGTCCAGGACGATATGAATATCGGCCTGACCGATGTGGGCAAAAATAGAAATTCTAAGTCTCTCAAGTGTGTGTGTGTAGGGTTACTTAGCATCAGTCTCTTTGACCATTACAAGTAGACTCAAAAAGAGAAAAAACAAAAGTACAGACAGACTCAACCCTAAACCTACGCAATTCTGAACTTGGCTTCTTCATGATCGTCCGATCTTCGATTCCTGAAAAGCTAGAAGCAACAAGTAGTCCAAGAGAAGTAGTGTTTGTCAATCATCAAAACATAAGCCATGAAAAAATAGATTTGCAACAATGTTAGGCTGAACTCAAAGCATATAAGGTTGAATTTGGAGTTTTGAGTGATGATTAATTGAATTTGAAGGTTGAACACTGAAAGGGTAAGTTGAAAGTTAAGTTAGAAAAATGTAAGAGAACTCCTAAAATGTGTTGATGTTTGTAGTAGGAAAGGAATTGATCCACAATTGGGTGACATCCTTGAATTTTTTTCTTATGAAAAACTCTCTAAAATAATGATCAAGGTTTGATTTCTTATAGGAATCTCCAAGAGTGTGGCTACCCAAGGGTTTTCTTTTTCTCATGGCTCTTATTTCCCCCAAGTGATAGTAGAATTTTCTCATAAATGTTGCCAAAGAATGTTAATAGTGGAAACATGTACTCCTTATAGGCTTAAAGGGGGTGGGTGTATCCATGGGTTTCTGTGTGTGTGTGTGAAAGAGAGAAGAGAGAGAGAGAGAGAGAGAGAGAGAGAGAGAGAGAGAGAGAGAGAGAGAGAGAGAGAGAGAGAGAGAGAGAGAGAGAGAGAGAGAGAGAATTCTACCCATATTACTCTATATGTATATAGAGAAAAAAATTACAACATAAAAGTAGTATGCCCATATTACAAATTTTGTGATGGTTTAGTTGAAAGATCTATGCTTATTGTTGGTTAATTGGGGAGAAATTATCACAATAAAAAGAATGATGAATGTAAATTGCAAGCTCTTAGATATGAGACTAATTACTCAAAGAGTATTCAATATAAAACAAGAATAAATAAACACAACTAAGAAATATTACACTTGTGATAATTTTAAGTAGATAAAATTACAATAGGTGGGAAGTTGATAGAAAAGAGAAAAAACAAAGTCTAAAGCCTTCAAAACCATTACTATAATTGCTAAATCTGATATGCTTTTACAAATAGTCACACAAATAGTCACACTTATTTATAATTTTATCTTCTTAACTATGTATATGAACCACAAAATGAGCTAATGATGAGATGTTTGTAGAGGTCTAACTACTTTGGAGTCAAGATAAATTATGGTGGCTGATGCGAGGTTACTGTGGAGTGTAATTTTAAATTATAAAAATATTTAAGGCTCTATATATCCTAAAAAATGCTTATATTTTCTTTTATATATAAAAATAACAAACCTCACTTAATATATGCAAATATACTTATTGAATCAAGTAAGAAAGTGATAGAGTAGTTTGTCAAACCCATGAGGAAATATGTTTTTCAACAATCAACAACTACTGTGTACTCTATTTGTAAATTATTCTACTAAAATAAAATTGTTGGTTATGGAGATTTAATCATTGAATAAAAATAATAAAATAATAGATATAATATTTAAATAAATTATTTTGGATTGATAAATATAAATTACATATCTTTCCTAATAAATTTTTTTTTAATGTGATTCATAGTATATGCACCCCTAGATCTCTATCGAGCTTGTAGATGTGAAAATGATATCTGCTGGCCTTATACAGTTATATCATCTCCTTAAGAGCTTAGTATATTTTACATCTTATGTCTAGGCATGCAAACATAATATTTTAATATTCCTAATCATTCTTCTATTTCTTCGTCGAGGCTATATATCACACTAGATTTTATCTACACATTTTATTACTATGTGCATTAAATAAAGAGTGGGATAATATTGAAAACATCTTTTAACTTTAGAGCACAAGAATTTTTATTAGTACTTAATATGTTCTTTACATCATCAGTCCAAAATTAAATAATTAGCAAGACATGTAAGAAAAGATAAGCAAAAATATTTTCATTGAAATCATTAAAGAATGAAAATACAAGAGAATGATATCATCAGGAAATATTAATGTATCTCCTTTACACTCCTTCCTTAATGTACATAGTTGCTTAAATAAACACTAACTAAGCCTCTAATGATTTTATCTAGTACTTCCCTAGTCTATCTTAGATTTGACTTTAAGAGAGATCTAAATAAGCACTCTAAAAAATATTGAAATCATACAAGTGATTGAACTCCCTTACAAATATAACACAATAACTATTTATAGGAAAACATAAAGTAGGCAACTGGCACTACGACACTTGAAAGATTAGCACTGTTGCCCCCAGAAAATGAACTAAAGCCACTATGATGTTTTTTTAGCTCCACTATGGTGCTTGCTGACGTGGATTAGTTACTTAGTAAACAATCACATAGTTTTACTGACATATCATGTCCTTTGGAAGTTATAACTACTACGCCACGGAGCTACTGACTTTTATGTTATGGTGATGGAGTGGCAATTTTTATGCTGAGGTGTGATAGATTGTAACACTGCTGCGCTTGAAGACAATGAGCATGGCACTGCAAAGCTTATCATCTTATCACTGAGACACTATCCAACATAGAAGTTGGTGCCACCATATCAATGTTGTAGTACTCTAGTAGTGCCTTTGATGACTCAACAATATTGATTTGTTTAATGCCACTGCGTTGGATGATACTTAGAATTTTGTATATTTTATTTTATTTTATTTTGCACAATACAACAAAAATAATATATTTTCACTGAAAATATAACACATAAAATAATATATTATTTACATTTATAAAAAAATTCCCATATTAAACTCTAACTTGTCCTCAAGTAAATAAAAATATTATAATTCTAATTAATATGCTAATCCCTTATTTCCTCATAAAAATGAGTCAGCTCTGTTGATATTTTATATCTCATGACCTATTCTAGATATTTTGATGATAACAAATATATGCTTGTATGTTTTAATTTGTGTGTTAAGTATTTCAGGTGTAATGATTTGATGGATGTGTATGATAACTAGTTATGCGAAATTTATATTACACAACTCAGGTTCAATTAAAATTTGAGCTGAAAGAACTCAATATGGACCAAAGATGGAAAGCGTGAACATTTTTATATTAACGTAGGTGTATGTTAGAGATCCCTTAATATTTATTTGTGTAGTTTGATTTGCTCATAATTTAAATATCTATTAAAATGATTTATAATTATTAATTAAGGAAAAGAATGACTTAGAAATCTATAAGATTCCTTTAGTAAATAAAATTTATAAGCTTCATTGTTATCAATTATGAAAAGATAATTAATTAGGGAAATTAAATATAATAAGCTTATGTGAAAAAAAAAATTATTACGTATTCATTTTGAATTAAACTTGTTTCATATAAATTTACTGATTTATAATTAATTTTATCTAAATTATATCATATTATTGTATGAATATTTAAATACATGAATATATTTATAAGTTTTTTATTTTGCTGAATGTGGTATTATTTTGACAAAAACATAGTTTTTTTTTAATTAGATCTGTAGATAGAAATTGATAGATTATATGATCCATTTAGAGCTATATTAAATTTATAATGAATTTTTAAACGTTATTCAATTTTAATATTATTTGATGGGTAGCCATTTTTGTCTTATTTTGAATGTACATAACGACTTTTTGACTTGTCCATGTGACTAACCATTTTATAGCTGTTGAAACTTATATTTCTTTAATATAAATGAATTATTTATCAAATATAATGTTATTCATTGATAAATTAATATTAGATTATTAGTTTTATTCAAATTGGACTTTAATTATAATTTCCCTTTAAATATCTCTCTTTCTCTTTATGTGAGGGCTATTCAAAAGAGAAACTCCAACATTTTCTCCATTCTTTTTTTCCTTCCTTACATGCTAAATTTTGAGAGGAGGAATTTTGATTTTCATTCCAATAGTTCTTTCATTTGTGAGATTAAATTCTTTAGTTGGAAAGCTTAAACGCACTAAATTGTGTAACTTCTCTTTAGAGTTCTTAAGTTTGGTTTATTTCTCTAAATATTTGCTTGATGTTATTTTAATATTTTAACTATATATATATTTTTTAAAAATATTTGTTATTTGGTGAAATAATAGTTGAGAACATTATATTAAGTTTTCTATGTTAAAATTTTTAAATCCATAAAGATAATAAAACAAATATTTTTATTTTCTTTTATGTGGCATAGATTTACATTACAAAACTAATTCATTTTTAAAAGTATTATATAATTTGAGGAGTTACAGTTTAAATCAGCAATAAAAATATTTCATTTAAAATATAATTCATATTTTTTTATTAAGAAACCAGTTAATAGATATCCAATTTCTTAGAATTTTTATTTTATTTTAGTAATAACTGTGAAATGGAATATCAATTTCTATTGAATTAAGATAATGAAGCTCCAATTTAATAAAAATTGGAATCCGAATAATGAAGTTTTGATCTTTATTAAAATTGAATAATTAAAATTCGTATATGCTCTTTTTATAAACTCGCCCTCCTAAATTATTTCAAGGGATTTTTACATACATAACACTTGAAACTACTGAAATACATATCCAACACCTAAAATAACATATTTACTTATATACCACATATTTCTCATATCTATTTCTATTGTACCACTCTGTTAGGTCTCCGCAAAAAAGCGTCAAAAATCCCTACTTCCGCCTCCTCTTGCCTTCAGTCGTGCGAGGAAACATTTTGGTGCCGCTCGATCGCCGCTCGATCGCTTTCGCAGGCGTTGGCTTTCCTCTGGTCGAGAGAGGGATTGTCTTCTCCATTGCATCCGAAGGTCTCGCACGCCTCTGCTTTCCTTGGCATTGCATTTACTAAGGTCGACAAGGTCAGATTTTGATCTTCTAACACAAATCTTCGGTTTCTGTTTGAGTTGATTATTTCAAAATCAGTTTTTCCAAAATTTCTTATAGATTGAAGTTATTCTAAAGTTTAAGCTTTTCTTACAGATTTAAGCTTTTTTGAAAATTTCTTATAGGTTTTCAAAATTTCTTACAAGCAAAGCATTTCTTACAGATTTAAGCATAGTTGAGAATTGGTTTATTTGTTTAGAACCGCACTAAACAACGCTAAGTATTTTTTTCTGAACATGAAAGTTTCTGTTATTTTTCTTTGATTTCATCTTTTAGTTGAATATTTTTATTTTTTTTACAGCAAAAATGAGTTCGAGCTCTTCAGCGATGCCGATTAGAAACCCAAGTAACCGAATTTATTGTCGTTGCAATTTGCAATGTACAGTATACACGTCACACAAGTCACATAGTGAAGGAAGAAAATTCTACATATGCTCCTAGAACCGATCAGAAGACGATTGCAACTTCTTTCATTGGTGTGATGAAGTAAATGATTTGCCGTATGATTCAGACTCGCGATGTGCTGAAGAACTTACCAAAACAAGACTATCACATATATTGCCATTGAGATATGAAATTTTACAGATAAAAAAACTGTTGGTTATAATCTCAAGTTTAATTGTTGCTATTGCTAAGAAAAATTTGTTTACCAGCTGTAATTGTAATTGTTGATAAGGATTCAATCATTTGGATGTAACTATGACTATGAAATGTAATATTAATTAGCTTCTTCATCAGTGTTTATTCAATATTGCTCTCGGTATATCTCTCTGTAAGTCTCTGCAATGACAATAAATTGCTCTCGGTATATCTCAACTTTGGTTTGCTATCGGGAATCAAACATGATAATGCAGTTCATATGCATGACCCCGAATCCATGTGCAAAGAGTGATTCAGTACGTTCTTTCAACAAAAACAAATTAATATCCCCTCTATCAAATTTCAAAGTTTTCTGACTTCCAACAACATATTTTATTCTGCTTTGTCCCTTCACCGCATTCCAATATCCTCCATATTTGAAGATAACAGAGCACAAATTATAGCAGTTCATATCTATAAAAACACTAATTAGTAAAATATATATAATCAAGAAAGCATAAACTATTAGAGCATAAAGATAAGATCTACTGTGTTGCATTATATATGTTCTTTTTCGATTTCTTTAGTATCGTGGGATTCTACTTAAGCATAAACTATTAGAGCATAAATATAAGATCTGCTATGTTGCATTATATATGTTTTGTTTCAATTTTTTTAGTACCGTGGGATTCTACTTAAAACAAGAGATTCAAATATAACTTCAATTGCTCTCAATTTCATAATAGTGCACACTCTCAATTCTAGAAATTTAAGCATGAGAAAGGATTGAAATATCCACTACCTTGGTGCCAATACAGCTGGAACAACTTCGTCAGTTGCGGAAAAGCTGAGCGGAGTGGTCGGCGTGCAGAAATTTAAGAGGCGTGGAGAAGGCTGAGCGGAGTAGCCGGCGTGGAGAAATCGACGAGGCGTGGAGAAGGCTGAGCGGAGTGACCGGTGTGGAGAAATCGAAGACGACTTGCTCGATCGGGACGATTCCCGCGCAAAAGGCAGGCTCGGGTTGATGGAGGTAACGGGAGTGATATTTTAGGTTACCTATTAGTATTTTGAGTGGCTGAACAGTAAATATAAAAGTTATAATGTTAGATACGTAAATAAAAAAGTTTCAAATGTTATGTATGTTTTTTTTTTGGGAATTTTAGGAGCCTAGGCTCATGTATTAACTAAAAAGCAATTACAAGTAACAAAAACAAAAAAACAAAAAAAGAGATTACCCCAGGAACAAAAAACTAGGGTAAACTCCAAAAACCCAAAGCAATCTGACAAAGAAAAAGTAGATTACAAAAGGACTCAGGCAAAATAGGGAGCCCATAAAATTACTACCAACACCAGAATGAGGCTGCTGAAGAAAACGAAGGGAGGCGTCGTCCCCGGTTGCCACTTCCAGACAAAAACTGGGCCATCCAAGGGCAAGGAATGAGCAATAAGGCAACTGCCCTGGTTGCCACAGCACGAAAACCATCCAACGAACTGGATCCGGGCCATCCAAAGGGAACCAACATCAGCAAAATGAGCTCCCAGGTCATCATCGTCCAAGTAACCTGCTTCCACCTCAGCACATCCATGAACAGAAACCCAGAAAAGAAATCAGAAAAGAGAAGAGAATTTCTGATTAAGAATAAGTATATCTGTATTTTTCCAATTCCCAGCCTTCAACTGAATGAGCTTAGTAATGTTGTCAGCAATCACAGTCGGAGCCAACCAAGTATTAGAGAATCTCCTGTTGTTTCTCTCCCTCCTAAGATGATAAACCAAGTAAGCAATAATCGAGAAACAGAAGTTTTTCTCTATAGTAGTATTAAAATTAGTATCCAAAAAATCAAAAGCCTGAAGTAAGTTAGGCGGAAACAGAAAACTATCAAAAACCGGCAAAAGTAGCTTGAGAACAGTAAATGTGTAATCACATTCAAAGAAGATGTGATGATGTGATTCAATCATGAGAGAACAGAAGGAGCAGTTAGGGGGAACCGGTAAGCCCCTACGAATAAGCACATCAGCACATTTAAGTTTACCAGTAATTGCCATCCAAGCAAAACAATCAAACTTAAGAGAGCCATACTTATGCCAAATGAACCTATGCCAACCAACCTCCTCCAAATTAGAGTAAAAATGCCCAGAGAAATTCTTGAATTTAGGAGTAGTAGTTTTGTCCCAAGTAATAATAGAATTCTCCCCAATGGTGATGTTACAGATTTCAGAATTCAAAATAGGAGGCAAATAATCAGGCAAAATCCAACTACTAAGATTAGTGTAATTAGACACCTCTTTAAACTTGAGCCTAGCATCATAGTGCACCTCCCCCAACAGTTTCTCATCAAACCAGGGATCCCACATGAAGGAGAAGTTGCAGTTACAACCAACCGAGAAAGAGAGAATGGGTTTAATTTTATGGGCCACAACACATATTTCTTTCCAGAACCGAGAAGCAGCCATAGGAGGAGGTTTAAAAGGAGTTTCATATTTGGCTCTCAACCAGGTACCAGCCAAAGAAGGCAAATTATATAATCTCCAAATAAAAGAGCTAGCAACCGCAAAGTAATAAGCATCAAAAGAAAGAATCCCAAGACCTCCATACATCTTAGGTTTAGTAATATTGCACCAAGCAATAAGATGAAGCTTCCTATCCTTGATGTTACCATGTAACAAAAACTTAGAGCAGATTTTAGAAATGAAAGAACGGCAAGCTTTCGGCATAATAGAACCACGAATCCAATAGGCAATGGTGTTAGCAATAGTAAATTTTAGATATTGTAGCCTACCCGCAAAGGATAGGAATTTAATCTTCCAGCCAGCAAAGAGGTCAGAAATTCTATTCATGAGAGGCTGAAAATGGCTGAAAGAAAGCCATTTAGTAGAATTAGGAATCCCTAAATAGGTGAGAAAGGTGCTGGTATGATGAATACCCAAACAATCAGACAAAATACTAGCAGAGGAAGTATCTCTGGAAAACATAATAGAGCTTTTGTTGGGATTAATATGGAGGTTAGAGGCAACCCCAAAATGATCAAGAGTCTCCTTCAAATTTCTAACATTATCCACCTCAGCTTTACCAAAAACAAGAAGGTCATCCGCATACATAAGGTGATTAATGTCCACACCATTATAATTAAAGCCCTTGAAACTGGGAGGAGCAAGAGATGTAGAGAGTGCATCCATGGCAATACAAAATAACAATGGGGAAAGGGGGCAACCCTGCCTAAGTCCTGAAGTAGAATGGAAAAACCCCTCCAGAGAGCCATTAATACAGATAGAGAAGTAAACATCCATAATACACCCCTTAATCCATTTGACGAAGAGATCCGGAAAACCTTTAAGTTTCATCCTATGAAGGAGAAAGTCTCTAGATAAAGAGTCAAAAGCTTTCCTAACATCAAGCTTAGCACAGAAAAATTTGGTACCCTCTTTGAATTCTCTTAAGATTTCCGTAGCTAAATGGATATTATCAGAAGAACTCCTATTAGCAATGAAGCCAGCTTGATTCTCTTGAATAATGAAAGGAAGCACAACCTTCAGCCTATTAGCGATTAATTTTGCCACCACCTTATAAAACACATTGCATAAGGAGATTGGACGATAGTCAGAAATGTGAGTGGCATGTTGTATTTTTGGAATGAGGGCAATGGAAGTTGCTTTAGTGGCTCTAGGCATGAATCCCGTGGAGAAGTAACTTCTAACAGCCTTGCAAACTTGAGGGCCCAGTAAAACCCAAGTCTTTTTATAGAATTCATAGGTAAAACCATCAGGACCGGGAGCAGCTTTGGTTTTACCTGAGAAAAAGGTACTCTTAATTTCATGATCAGAAAACGGCATAGTCAGGGAAGGCAGAAACTCAGTCGGAACAAGCTTTCCCACAGGAAAGAAATCCCCCTCCCACAAACCTGAATTGGGGGTAGAATAGAGCCCTTTAAAGTTTTTAATGACAGCATCAGAAATGGTAGAATGAGTAGAAAAACCACCAAGATCAGTGTGAATTTCTCTGATGATATTGTAGTTGTTCCTAGCTTTTATCTTGGCATACAAGAAACCTAAATCATCATCCCCTTTAGTTAACCAATAAGCTTTAGCACGTTGATTGATCCATGAGGACCAAGAGGATTGAAATGAAGCCAATTAGTCATTAATACTTTTGAGATTGCTGTTGAGATAAGGGCACAAAGGAAGAGATTGTAGATTTTCCAAGATAGAAATCTGTTAATTCTGCAAATCCTTGATAGAGTTTGAAATATAATTAGCCGAGGCCCAATTCTTCCCCTTAATAGAATTCTTCAGTAGCCTAAGACAATTATAGAATGAGGAAATGGGACTTCCCGATTGTTGACCATCAAAAGCAAAAATCACTTCATGCTAGAACACATCAAAATTCACCCAGTAATTCTTAAACAAAAACCTAGCCTTAGGGATAAAGGAGGTGTTGTCAAAGAAAATAAGAGGTGAATGATCAGACCCACCAGGAGGAGCCACCTTGTAATAAGCAGTATGAAACAAATTAAGAAGAGCCGGGTTAACCAACACGCTATCCAACTTGATATGAATGGGATTATCGATTCTCTGATTGAACCAAGTGTAAAAGAGCCCAACTGAAGCCAAATCCTGAACCCCACAATCAAAAATGCAATTGTTAAGCTCACAAAAATAACTTGGATTGCTAGGAATACCACCGGCCTTCTCATAATCAAATCTACAGGAGTTGAAGTCACCAAGAATGATCCAAGGAAGGTCATTCGTAGGAACAAGATTACGAAGGTCATCCCATAGAATTTTCCTATCATAAACATTGTTAGCAGCATAAACCACAGATAATTGAATAGGAGGGGAAGTACCCGCAATTAAAGTTCCATTGATCAGTTGAGAGGAGGTGAAGGTGGGATGAAATGAAACACAAGACTTGTCCCATTTAATCCAAATTCTCCCAAGAGAGGAGTAGCAGAAGTTGTTGTAATAAGATTCATCATCAAAAACCCTATGCTGATGAAGAAACCAAGGGTCAAGGATGGCCTGTACCTAAATTTTCACTTCTAGAATACACAGGAGTTTGAGCTTGTAAGAAGAAATAAGATCTTTGCAATATCTGACTTTGTCCGGGTTATTAAACTCTCTCACATTCCAACTAGCAAAAGGAATGCAAGACATTAATAACGAGAGCTTTTAGCCTTTTTGACGGGTTTAGGCTTACCCTTCTTCGATTCATTGGATGATTTAGACTTCATTTTAGTATTGGAGAGAATAGCAGAGGAGGAACTCTGCTTATTAGAAGAGGCCCGATGAGTGGGAGAAGAGGAACCATCAACTAGGAGGCAAGTATGGGTAACGGGTTCAGAGGGAACCACCAAAAATTCAGACTCAGCTTGAAGAGAGGAGAATTTGTTTGAAGTTGGTAAAGACGGAGGAGGAGGGGGTCCTGAAGTAGTTGGGAGATCAGAAGAAGAAGAACATTCAATGGGAAGATTAAGATTAGGGAGAGGGGGGGTCTGAAGAGAGGTTGGGTATTGATTTATTTGGGGATCCACAGAGAGAAGAAGTGGCAGTAATGGTGGTGGGATTAGTGACAAATATGGGTAGTTCAGTCTCAGGGGGTGCCACAGGTTCCAAAGGCAAGGGGAGAATGGGAATAACATAAGGAGTAAGGGGGGGGGGGGGGGGATCTGTGTCGGAAAGCACAGCAGAAGGGCGAGGTAAAGGAGGTTTAGCAGAGGAGCTAAGATTCCTAGTAGACAAATTTCTACTAGTACTACGGCCTCTAGGGCGAGTGGCCATGGGGATAGAAGGTTTAGGATTTGGGTTGGTAGAACAGAGAGAGAAAGGATGAAAGAGGGGACCGCATCCTTCACAAGGAGTGGGTTTCCAGTCATAAACAACCTTGAGGTTAATATCGTCTCCATCAATCTCAATCGGGATAACATCTGGGAGGGGAGAAGTCTTGTTAATTTGAACACAGACCCTAGCAAAAGTAAGCCTAGTCCTGTTAGCCGTAAGAGTATCCACCAATATCGGAATGCCCACATAACTAGCTATCCTGGAAATGCCGATAGGAGTCCATAATGCAAGAGGAAGGTTAATGATTTTAATCCAAATCGGGATGAAGGCAGACTCATCTCGAATAGGTTGAAATTTTGGAGACCACCTTTGAAGAATAAAAGGTTTCCCCAGTAAAAACCACGGTCCTCCCGACCAGACCATGTCCAGGTCTTCGGGAGAGGTAAATTTCAACAGAAAAAACCATCAGCAAGAGAGAGGAGGGACATCGAACCTTTGAGATTCCAAACCTTTTTCATTGCCGTAAGAAGTCGCTCGTAATACGGATGCTGCCCAATAGAGTATCCAACCAGAGAATGAGACCATAGAGAAGATCCATCCAAGAGATCCTCAGGCTTGAAAGGCAGCTTCTTATCAGGAGTGACAAAGGACATCTTAAAAACCGGAGTCTTTGAAGAAGAAGCAGAAACGTTCTCCGCATAGCTACCAGAACGAGGAGGAGGTAGAGCAGGACCAAGAATGGAGGTATTAGGTAAAGGGGGGAAGTCCTTTTGGGCAAACTCCATAACAGGAGCAAGAGCCCCTTCCCCGAAGGAAGGAAAACCAGCAGAGGAAAGTCGGGGAGACGAAAAGAAAAAACCCTAACAGAACTTCTCTTTCTATCTCTAACTTTCACTCCTCTCAATGTTATGGATGTAAAAAACCCTTATTTCAATCGTCCGGTCTGTAGTCTGTAATCCCACGGGCTGTTCAGTTCCACGAACTTCTGGCCTTTTTTAAGGGACTGCCTCGTGGTGCTGACTTAGAGGACCTTAAAGGTTTAAACAGAAGTCAGTTTTTGTAATATCTTCACCCTTTCTTCTCCGTTCTTCCTTTTATTTTGGCAAAATTCGACAGCCCTCGACACAATCGAGGGCCCTGTATTGCTCTCGCTCTTCTGCTATCCTGATTTGCTCACGAATCCGCCATCTCCATTTTCTCTTCTATTCTAGAAGCCCTTTCGGATCCGGAAGTGGTTGGAAATGCGAGACCTTTGGTTTTGCATCGGGCGCCTATATCATCTTCTCGGGCGAAAAGTACCTACTTCCCAAATTGTGTAAAGTATTTCTTTGGAGTTTGGGCAAACGCCGTGAAGATGCCATTTTTGAATCCGATGCTGCAGAGAGCTTCGCAGGCATCGGCGTTCAGAGACGAAGAAGTGTGAATTCTCCTCTGGCTTCGTCCTTTTTGTAGGGGCTTAAAGATAGATGTTCTTGGTTCTAGGCTAGCACTCACTGTTCTAATTAGATGGTATGCATTGCTAGCTTGAGAAGTTTTATTGGTCGAGCGACGAATCTTACGGGGTGCTCATCTTCAAGAAGAAAGTGGGAGATTGCGTTTTGCTGGCGAGATCTGAATGCGAGGCTTCGATTAAACTGGGTTCAGAGTTACCGCAGGTTGAGAGCTATCGCGACGATGATGGCAGATTCGACCGCCACGGGGGGGCCTATAACAGTCATCAATGCTTTGCCTGAGAAAGGCTATCACGAGGGAGGCGAGGTCGGTTATGCCAGTGGATGTTGGAAAAGGTATCTACTATGTTTCCTGGAACTTTGATCTCTTTGATTGATAGTTAATGCTGATCGCCGAAGTTAATGTCTTTTTTCGCGATTTATTTGTGTCTTGAGTTGTCTGATTAGTCAATGACTCTGTTTCTTTTTTAACATGAAAAATTTTGATCCAGTCTATTTTATTTGTGACTTGTGCATAAAAAATATGAGGTTTTTCATGATATTCTCCTTATTTGTTTGAAAGTTCAAAGCTGAGTATGTTAAGAAGGAAAAAAAAAAAGCTCGCAGAAGAAACTGTATTCCGGATAAACAAATGAACAGTGAAAATACACTTAGTTTTTGGTAAACAAATGAACAGTGGAGGACAATCACGCTTCCTTGTTTTTGATATAATCAAGTTTAGCTTGTTGACTCAATTTACTTACTCTTTGATCTTTCCTCAGTGCTACCATCCGCGCGTCTGAGATCTATCATTACTGAACTGCATAACTCTAGTTTGAGCTGTCCAGATATGCAACTTCATGGAAAATTTTAAAGAGAGTAAAAAAAGAGAAAAAAAGGAAGGAAGGCATTGTCTCCTCAGCTAAAGCATTGGTTTGATTTCCTATAAATTAATATGACATTATTTTTATATTTTCTTTGGTCCTCGCTACAAGTGATTTCTTCTAATGTTCTTTTTGATAACAACCATTATCATTATGAATAGAGGAGATAAATAAAGCTAAGATTGAATTTGGGGATACTAATACTTTGATTCAATTATTTAAAGATCGTCAAGTTGATGACAATATATTCGCATGAGATGTTCAAATTGATGAATTTGATGGATTGTTAAAATTTTTTTGGGTTGATGAGATGGGTTGGATAAATTTTGACTGCTTTGGATATGTTATAAATTTTTACACTTGTTATAAGCTTAATAAATATAATTTAGTCTGCGCCCCATTTGTCGGGGTTAATAATCATTGACAAAATCAGAGGAGACAATTGCATCATTTACATGGTTGTTTATAACTTTTATACGAATAAAGAGTGATAAACATCTAAAAATAATATTTACTGATCAAGGCCAAACAATGGTTAGGGCCATAGAAGCTGCATTATCTCACACTGCCATAGACTGCCAATGGTATATCTGTAAAAAGGTTCCATCAAAATTTTGGTGCTTCAATAGCAACAACAAAGTTAGAGGTCTCTTTCATAAGTGTTTGAGCAAGTGTGATTCTAAAGAGGAGTTTGAGAAAACCTAGGTTATAATGATCACATAAGAGAACCTTAATGGTCATGGTTGGTTGGAGGTTCTTTATAAGATGAGGAATAAGTGGTCAACAATATTCTATAAGGACTATTTTAGCATGGACATTCTATCCACACAGTGTAGCAAGTTTACTATAATCTGTGTCATGGCATTTCAAAGGCCATAAGTTCTATAACTGATTATTTTCTTGTTTTAGATAAGATGATGATGACTTGACGCTATAATGAACAAGATGAGAATTACGAATGCAGCTAGTCCGAAAATAACACTTGTAATAAAAAACAATCAAATATTAAAGTAAGCTGCTCAATTTTATTCAACGAAATTATATTTATTTTTTGAAGAAGAAATTCTACAAGGTGTGGGTGGAATAAGTATAAAGTCCATATCATGTGATTCTTTAAAATTTTTTGTTTGTTGCACAAAAAATAAAGATCAGTCTAATCCTTGGATTGTTGATTTTGTCGGGGTTAATAATCATTGGCAAAATCAGAGGAGGCAATTGCATCATTTACGTGGTTGTTTATAACTTTTATATGAATAACGAGTGATAAACATCTAAAAATAATATTTACTGATCAAGGCCAAACAATGGTTAGGGCCATAGAAGCTGCATTATCTCACACTGCCATAGACTATGCCAATGGTATATCTGGAAAAAGGTTCCATCAAAATTTTGGTGCTTCAATAGCAACAACAAAGTCAGAGGCCTCTTTCATAAGTGTTTGAGCAAGTGTGATTCTAAAGAGGAGTTTGAGAAAACCTAGGTTATAATGATCACATAAGAGAACCTTAATGATCATGGTTGGCTGGAGGTTCTTTATAAGATGAGGAATAAGTGGTCAACAATATTCTATAAGAACTATTTTAGCATGGACATTCTATCCAGACAGTGTAGCAAGTTTACTAATAATGTGTGTCATGGCGTTTCAAAGGCCATAAGTTCTATAACTGATTATTTTCTTATTTTAGATAAGATGATGATGACTTGATGCTATAATGAACAAGATGAGAATTACAAATGCAGCTAGTCCGAAATAACACTTGTAATAAAAAACAATCAAATATTAAAGCAAGCTGCTCAATTTTATTCAACGAAATTATATTTATTTTTTGAAAAAGAAATTCTACAAGGTGTGGGTGGAATAAGTATAAAGTACATATCATGTGATTCTTTAAAATTTTTTGTTTGTTGCACAAAAAATAAAAATCAGTCTAATCCTTGGATTGTTGATTTTGTCGGGGTTAATAATCATTGGCAAAATCAGAGGAGACAATTGCATCATTTACGTGGTTGTTTATAACTTTTATACGAATAATGAGTGATAAACATCTAAAAATAATATTTATTGATCAAGGCCAAACAATGGTTAGGGCCATAGAAGCTGCATTATCTTACACTGCCATAGACTATGCCAATGGTATATCTGTAAAAAGGTTCCATCAGAATTTTTGTGCTTCAATAGCAACAACAAAGTCAGAGGCCTCTTTCATAAGTGTTTGAGCAAGTGTGATTCTAAAGAGGAGTTTGAGAAAACCTAGGTTATAATGATCACATAAGAGAACCTTAATGATCATGGTTGGCTGGAGGTTCTTTATAAGATGAGGAATAAGTGGTCAACAATATTCTATAAGGACTATTTTAGCATGGACATTCTATCCACACAGTGTAGTAAGTCTACTAATAATGTGTGTTATGGCATTTCAAAAGCCATAAGTTCTATAACTGATTATTTTCTTATTTTAGATAAGATGATGATGACTTGACGCTATAATGAACAAGGTGAGAATTACAAATGCAGCTAGTCCGAAATAACACTTGTATTAAAAAACAATCAAATATTAAAGCAAACTGGTCAAATTTATTCAACGAAATTATATTTATTTTTTGAAGAAGAAATTCTACAAGGTGTGGGTGGAATAAGTATAAAGTCCATATCATGTGATTCTTTAAAATTTTTTGTTTGTTGCACAAAAAATAAAGAGTAGTCTAATCCTTGGATTGTTGATTTTGATGTACAAGAGAAGCATTCAATGCAGTTGCATAAAGTTTGAGATGATGGGTTTGTTGCGTTCACATTGCATCAGAGTTTTGAGGTAGATGTGTATTGTGAAAATCTCTGAGAAGTACACACGCTGCTGTGATAGTTAGCAAGAGCTCGAAAATATATATTCAGGCCGCATATTCATAAAATCTTTAAACAATAATTCTAAAGTTAGTAGTGGATTCATATTAAAAAATCATCTCAGCAGGTTTACATATCAAATTAGCACACGAGTGTAGGGGAATGAGGAGACTGAACAATACATGCTGGTCAATGAGAAAACTTTTTTTAAACTAATTTTTTTAACTGGGAAATTTCTCGTGATGGAAAACACAACACAAATGTTTTCATCTTCAAAACAGTTTAATTTCTCAAACATGCTTCACCGAGAAATTCATAACCAGCACACCCTACAGTTAGCTATCATCTGAGTACACGAGGATGATGATGTATATCATTGTTTCAGAGCAACAAATATATTAGGGGTGTCAAAAATTGACACGACCCGAAAACCCAACTCAAACCCGACTCGAAAATTTTGTGTTTGGGTCAACCCGAACCCGAAATGGGTCGGGTTCGAGTCCTGATTTTCAACTTGTTTCAATTTTTGGATCGAGTTCGGGTTGTCCCGGAAACCCAATTTTGACCCAGTTTTGACCCAAAATCCAACGAGCTAGCGAACTCCTGCCGTTGCTTCCGAAGGAGCAAAGTCGAAAGACTACGAAGAAGCGCATGAAAGGGAGAAACCTTCACAACCAGCGAACTCCCACCATTGCTTCCGATAAAAATGTTGTAACTTTCTATCCGACTGGAAGGGAACGTCGTCCTAGGAGCAAAGTCGAACGACTACGAAGTAGTGTAGGAAAGGGGGAAACCAAAAACAGAAACCTTTACAGCGAGCAAACTCCCGCAGTTGCTTCCGATCAAAATGTTGTAACTTTCGATCCGCTGGAAGGGAATATCGTCCAAGGAGCGAAGTCGAACGGCTACGAAGTAGCGTAGGAAAGGGAGAAACGAAAACCTTTACAATGAGTGAACTCTCGCAGTCCCGCTGTTGCTTCCGATCAAAATGTTGTAACTTTCGATCCGATTGGAAGGGAACGTTGACCAAGAAGCAAAGCCGAACAACAACGAAGAAGTGCATAAAAGGGAGAAACCTTCACAGCGAGTGAACGCCCGCCTTTGCTTCCGATCAAAATGTTGTAACTTCCCATCTGACTGGAAGGGAACATCGTCCAAGCCTCCTAGGAGCGTAGTCGAGCGACAACGAAGAAGCGTATGAAAGGGAGAAACCTTCACAGCGAGTGAACTATGCAGGTCGGGTTCGGGTCCGAAAAATCACCCTTTTGCAAAAATGGGTTGGGTTCGGGTTGACCCGAAAGTGCCGGGTCAATTTCGTGTTGGACCTGAACCCGACCCGTGTCCTGATTTTGAAGATATTTTTAGCCAACAACATTTAGAAAATTTCTCGTCTTATAGAGCTTAACCCTCATCACTTTAGCATACAAATTCCAAAGGGCATGGTCCTCATCTTTTGACCATTCATGGACGCAACATCTGAAAATCTCATTTGCAATCTTCTTTTACTCTATTGGACTATCAACCACCCGTTCTATACTAGCACTTATTCTTCTGCTTCCACTATCAAATCTTTCTTTGTTGAAGCATACATGAATTTTCTCAAGAGAATACCAATTCATTTTTAAGATAAGAAGTAAAAGCTTCATAGCTAAACTATTTGAAAAAAGAAACTGCTACAAGCAACTTTCTTAAAAAATTTCTTGAATCATCATCAATAAATAATTTTTTTTTTAAATTTTACATGATTTGTTATTTTATATATTGTACAAATTCTATTTTACAGAATAAATTGATTAAAGAATAGCTAAAAATCTATATACAAAAATAGTTCATTTCGTTGATGAACAAAACAGTGAGTATATGAATTTGCCTCTATATTATATATCTGTTGCGTATCTGCTATGTATCAGGCGAGGGAGAGCGCAGGCCATGGGGACGAGCGTGGGGTGAGGTCGATGGAGGGTTCGTAGACTCCCGAACTCACGGTGCTGTGCGGTATGAGAACCGAGTCTGTTCCGGGTTGCTGTCGGGTTTTCATGTTGACCTGAACCTGGCTTGTTTCCCAAAAGGGTTTTCCCTAACTTGGAATTTTCGTGTAGGGTTTGGGTTGGATTTTCAGATGTTGTCAGATATTGATACGCCTACTTGGCAGGTCCCTCAGAGAACATCACTCGCTTCCTCTCTGCAGGTTTCATCATGGACTTGACAATAGACTTTAAGGTTGCCAAGTTCTAGGGAAACTTTTAGACTTCCACTTTCTCTGCATAAAAAGACAAACAATCAATCAAATGTGAGTTCGAAACTTAAACAAAATTCTTAAAAAAAAAAGTGGTTTACCAAAAAAACTCTTAAAAACATTCAAGTAGGCGACATGGTGGAGGACGATCATCTATTCACCCTGATGGTCACCAATAGTCTCCTCCTTATTCAAGGCGGGAATCACCGCCTTATTCTTGGTGAGCATGATTGGATGAGTCGGCACTATCCAGGGAACTATACTTTGTACGTCAACGTACTTCTTCTTTCAATCACACACTTTATTTGCTAGCCCAATCACCTTCAATACAGTTGGCGAGCACAACAAACCGTCCTAGAATGCCTTCTCTGTAAAGGCATTCCATAACAGGTTGAGCGACCAAGCCAAGCCATACTTGCAGAGCTACAATGCAAAGGACACCACTATTGTCATCGTGTTTGGAAGTATCTGCATGGGGATGACTTCGTAGTAGTTTAGGACCTCATCTACTTTAATGCACAGTAGGAATTGCAACCCCAGTTCGAAGTGGTTGACATGAATGACCAACTCTTCGTCAAAGGAGTTGATTCGCTTGTTGGTAGTTGCTGGCCTAATCGTAAAGTTACCATGCGAGTAACAATACGCCTTGAAGACAAGTTTAGTGTACTTCTTTGTCTGTCGTAAGCTTGACAAATCATATTTTCCAACAATCTCGCTAGCACATTTACCAAAAGAAGTCTAAAGGTTGCAGGTAGGTAGAAGAGCATAATGAGTAGAAAATTCAAGTGAAGGTCTCACTCATGGACCTTACCCTCCTATTTATAGGGAATGTATAGCATGTTGTAGTTGAGGCAACCCCCAAATTATTATTAAATACAAAGATTTTCTTTTTTTCTCTCTCCATCATTATAAAAGATCTCGAAATCCCTGTCATGCTCGCCCAAACCATCCTTTTCTCTTTCCTCGCTCTGGAATTGTTCTCATTTATCTACCCTTGGTAAGTCACCATGCTAAGGTGAGTTGCCATTATTAGCGAGTCCTCACATCACTTCACATCAATACTCGCTTCGAAATAGTTCATTGGCATTAGCCCCACAATTGCTCACTTGTTCACTCCCCACAAGTAGAAAACTTAGAAGATTCTAAAATATTTCCAAGTGGTTCCTCTACACGCTAGTGATTCATCTTGAGACTCTACGAGTCACTCTCATTCACCGCTCACACTCGCCATTACAACATATCAATAAAAAGACATAAAACAAAATTAACTAAGCTCACATCAGATCAATTTTTATTCATTCCATGAAAACATTACAAGGACTCTCTACCCATTAGTGTACAACAAAAAAGCCTTTTATGTTATTCAAGGTTGCCGATCGCCATGTACCATCCCCAATACCAAAGCACTCTCCATGGCCGACATCAACTTGCCAATTCTCTCTAGGTAGTCTAACAATTACTTGGCGCCCACATGGAAACTCTCCAGCTTGGCCTGTTGGACGGCAACGCCCCATGTGGTCCTTATTGAGTTCACAATGTTCTTAGTGGACGTCATCCGGGTTCTATTGAAGGTGACAGTGTCTCCTAGCTCACCCATATCCTTCTTCAACATGGCGACATCCCTAATAGTTGCCTCTCCTTTCTGAGTGTTGGGCTTGTTGTCACGGTGGAGGTCATCATATTCTCTAGATTTGTTAACCTCCTAGCGACATCCTCCAGTGAAACTGACTCTGTGGGAGGAAAGAAGATGGAAGATTGTCCAAAGGAGAGCCAGGTCGCAGACATCTCCGCTGCCTCTGCGACCTCATCCCCCACTTGCTCCACTGTTGACGCCTTAACTTGCACCTATGTCGCCACCACAGTCGCATCTCCAGCTGCGCTTCTAGCTGACCTCTTATTTCTCGGTGATCACGTGATTTCAAATGGAGGATCCACACCATGGAGCTCCTCTACAATCCTTACTCTTGTCAACATCACATGGAGTTCATCATAAGTCAAGTTTAGAAGTCATAAGGGGATAGACAAGAGGTGATCTCGCGGTACATTTCCCTCATGATACTTGTAGGTCATTCACTACTCCAAAGTCTGTATCTCTTATTCACTCGACAAACGCTGCAGCTCGCTCGAGGACACACAAACAACTGGCTCCCTCACATCGGATATCTTCTTTCTTAACAATGCAATTATTAAATAATTATACTTGTCCTTTTTGAGCTTACCTTTTTTTTGGGAAAATATTGGGATTGGCCCGTATATTGATAACAAAAAGGTTACAAAATTGTAAGAAAATAAAAAAGCCCAACCAAAAAGAATGGGCAATTACTCATAAGAGCACAAAAAACAGCACAAAGATGCTGAAACCATAAAAAGAACTCAGCCAGAGTTCCAAAAAATGATCCAAAAATAGTTAGCCAGGACTTAGAATAGATAAAATAATAGGCAGACATGAACCCCTGGTTGCCCGAAGACCATCCAAGGGGGCAGTCATTCAGAGACCAACAATTGGAGCTTCATCATCGTCCAGGCTAAGCAACCAGATCCAAAATATGACCGGTCAAGAGAGCAGGACTTGAAGCCTGCCATATCAGATGTTTCTCAGCAATTTGTTCGAATTTTTCCACATTAATACTTTCCCAAAAACCACTCTTTTAATACTAAACAAGGAAGAAGAACTTTGAATATCGCATCCAAATCTCCGATTGTTCCTTTCTTTCCATACTTGATATATAATGCAACAAACAATCAGCATATAATAATTCTTAACTATGAGAGAATCAGAAAAATCAGATTCCAGCCATTGTAGAAGATGCAGCACCGTTGGTCTAAGAAGAAAGATCTTAGTCTCAGGAATGAGACTTTCCAGAATAGAGAATGAAAAGGAACATTAAAAAAACAGGTGATTAACATTTTCAGAAGCGGTGTGACAGATGGTGCAGGTATCCGGGACATGAATATTTCTGAATACTCAAAGCATCTGCAGTTTTCAAGCCACCGACAAGAGCAAGCCAAACATAAACATAATGTTTCAGAATATGTTTTTTATGCCACACCAATTTGTACTAAGAGCAAGACAACATTTCTTTATAAAATTCCTCAATAAAATCTCTAAAATTTACCATGTTTCGATTGTTCCAGATCAAATAGGGACTGGCAATGTCATTTATCGGATTGCTGCTAACCATATGTCTCAGGAGCAGAGGGGTATTAACAGGTAAATTCCAATGCATATTTGTAATGTAGTTTCTCAACAAAGGTTGAGTGAACTGATCAAGAGAGGCCCCTCCAACATGATCAGATAAAGCAGCATTGTTGCACCAATGATCCCAAATCAAGGATATTGGAGCATTAGGCAAAATAATAAACTTAAAATTTGATTTCACAAGAGTAGCAGTTTTACAAACTGAAACCCAAAATTTACTAGCTTTAGAGTGAGGAGGCCGCCACGGTGAGGTGTAGTTGCTGGAGAGCCAAGTAGATAGGGGAGGGGCAATTATACATTCTATAAATCACCGAGCAATTGAAAGCAAACTAAAGAGCACTTATCGATGGAATACCCAACTCGCCTTTGAGTTTTGGCATACAAACTTTGTCCCACGAAGCCATATGCAGTTTGTTATTGCAAGCAATGTCCCCAAAAAACAAAAATCTGGAACAAATTTTTTTACCTTACAAAAGAAGAGCTTCCTGCTAACTCATCATCGATGGGGTGATCTCTCCTACACCCTCCGATGCTAGTCCCCTGTTGACCTCCATAATTGGTTCAAAAAAGTGATGAAATAAAATATAATACCCATACCTACTGCTGCTCATATCCTGCTCAAATCCCGCATTTCTGCCGAAAATCCCATCACAGTCTGCAAATTGGCGCCGTTGCAATCGCCCATTCCTCGCATGCTTGAGTCACTTCGATTGTCGCCAGTTTGCACCAATAAATAGGAGACGAACGAAAACCTTCGGGTCTTCTTCTCTCCCGCACATACGAGCCTTATGCGACTTTCCTTCCTCTCAGCCGAAGACCTCTAAGTCCCGACCTCCTCTTCGTTTCTCGAAGCCGGACGCCAATCCAAAGCCTCGCCTCCCTCATTCTTCATCTTCCAAACTTCTTCACACCTCCGAACATCCTGATAGACCTGACCCCTCTCAGTCGAGTCCAATAGGACCGAACTCCATAAGCCGACATCTCCTCCTCCGCCTCTGTGCTGCAAGCCTCAGCCAAACCAAGCACTAGCCTTGTCCGATCCAGAGAGAGAGAGAGAGAGAGAGAGAGAGAGAGAGAGAGAGAGAGAGAGAGAGAGAGAGAGAGAGAGAGAGTGTGTGTGTCGAGCTCCTTTTACCTGACCTTCTTCCTCTCATCCGACTTGCTCTGACAACCTAGCTTAAGGTCTCTTTCGATCCAAAGGCTTGCACTAGCTGACCGACCCCAACCCCTAAATCCTGACCTCTTCGTTTCTCTAAGCTGGCCGCCAATCCAAAACCCTGCATCTCTCTTTCGATCTCTAAGCCTGAATCCCATTAGTTTCGCCCTCACTCCCCGTCGCCTGAAGCCAACCAGTCGCCTGAAGCTAACCCGTCGCCCACTCTATCTGTACCCAAAGCTTCTACCCATCCTACTTATGTAATTAGGCATATAGGTTACTTTTTTTAGTTAGTTATTAATTGTTATTTCTTATTAGTTATGTGTTTGTAAAAAAAAAAGAGAAAGGAAAATTTCAAAAAAAAAAATGGAGAAGAGAAATAAAAAAAAGAGAGTGGAGAAGTGAAAAGAAGAAGAAGAAGAAAGAGTGAGAAAATACAAAAAAAAAGAAAGAAAAAAAAGGTGAAAGTTAAAAAAAAGAGAGATTTTTGTCTTTGTTGTCGTCGCCAATCCGGTTGTAAAGGTATAATTTCCTAACCTAAAAATCCTGTTCTCGAGGCTTGCGAAGAGCCGACAAATCTCCCTATGCGCTCACGTAGCAAGGGGGGCGGGAAACCGGTGCGACACTTGCGACGAGGTGGGTAATCCCCGGAGCGCTCATGTAGCGTGAGGGGGACAAAATTAAGTACCCATATGTGGGGAAATACCTGTGCTCTTTTCAACAGGTGCCCAAAACCCCTAAGCACTCATGTAGTGTCTTAGGAATTGAAGAAAATGCAGCCGCGGTGTCTACGGGCACCTACCTGAAGCGCCCATGTGGCGTGGAGAGGAAGGCTAGTCTCCCAAAATTTCCCCTAAACGGGGGAGACGTCGGGAGGTTTCCGAAATTTCGGGTGAACATAAGACTGCATTCGAACCTGATTTGGACTCAAAGAATAACAGGACTTGTGAGCTCGGACTTGAACTAAATGGACCTAAATGAACTCAAACTTAAATGAATTTAAATCCAAACAAGTGACGACGAATAGCAAGGAATTTTGGACTTGAACTCTAATTTGAGCAAATATAAAGAACCTTCACTCAAATTGAACATCAGTCAAACTTGCAAACATCGAAGTTAAGATTGAATGAACACTTACAAGGGACTTGGGCAAGATTTGCACAACTTGAACCTGCACACCGAACTGAACTTGAACTAGATTCAAATATGGACTTGGATATTAGATCTAAATAAAGTGCAGAATGATATGGAATTTGAAGGATCAATAAAGAACTGAACTTTGAATCATTAAATATTTGAACAAACATAAAATGCAAGTGCTAATTAAAATTTCAAATTATTTGATTGAAAATTAACAATCATAAGTGGCTTAAACTTGGAGTTTGAGTGATAAGTAGCAAGATCCATGAGTTGAATCATGAAGTGTTGGACCTGGCAAGATCCATGAGTTGAATTATGAAGTGTTGGACCTCGCAAGCAATATGTAAATGTAAAACGAGATCAAGATTCTCAAAATTCATGCAATGATTCATTTATGAATAATGCAGTAATACATTCATGAACAAGATTTGGAGATATAACAATCTCTCTATAATGGGCATGATGAATATGGAGGCCTGCAATGATTGTCTATACCACCTGTGATAATACCATGATAAGCATGCATTCTTATCCATTACGAGCATAAAGGAAGTGATCATTGTGGTATTCTAGAGCCAACACTGAGCAACTCTCAAATGACTAAAGTATTCCTCTATGAACAATTGAACATAAAGACCAGTGCAATGAATAACACTCTATACAATTGTGCAGGAAGATACGGTAATCCTTGCAAATAATAAGATTTCTTGCCAACATGCTCAGTGCAACATACAATGAATTCAAGTATCCATAAATAAGTATAGAAGATTCATCATGCATATGAATATTGACTTGAGAGTTAAAGAAAGGAAGGTATAAACTTTCGATGCATGCGACACTTTCATCTACAAGCGATTTCAGCATAATTATAATAAATGTCATGCAAACAAACAAATGAAAATGAAAGGGAGAAAGGGGGTATATATATAGTTGATTGCAAGCAAAGATCAATGATACAAGTCCACCATGCAAGTATAAGGGGGATGAATAACTTGTAATGTTTACCATTACTCACACGCAAGAAACAAAATTATAAGTGAGTGAGCATGAAGAAATGCAGTAGTGTCCTTATCACTAGCAGCGATTCAACTCCAAGAAGATGCATAAGTAAAAGGATCTCAAATGTACACAGAAGAGGAATGCTAAATTGAAACAACTTGGAGCATTCGGTCAAATCGATATGCAAACAATAATGATATATGCTCTATAAGTGTAATAGATCCCCTTGTGGTGGCAAATACACATTCAACATCAGATAGCTCATGGACGAATATATCAACTCGCTTGTAAGCAACAATTGCACCACAACATACAATGATTATGGGGATACTCTCATAGTCAATGCCAATCAAGCATCCAACAAATACACAAATTCCCTACTATCAGAAGAGTTTGATAGGTGACATGTGATGAATTCAAACATACAAGGCATAATAAGCAATAAAAGCAAATGTTTGTGGGGTTGTAGGAGACCCGTTATATATGCAAAATTTCATCTACGAAAAAAATTTTATATGAGTACGATGAATAGGAATCCTTATGAGCTATCATAGAAGATTTATTGTTCGCCTATTTTGTCAACCATCAGCAAATGCAAAAGTACTGTGATAAATGCAAATACCTACAAGTACTTGTAAGGGACCCGATGTCTACAAGCACAATGCAAGAGAACTACGATAGCACGATTCATCTACAAGCAGTAGTAGCAGATATACTACAATGGCAAGGGATCCTTTATGAGCATGTAATATGCCGTTCCCCAGTAAAGATCAAAGACTTTGAGCAAAAATGTAAAAAGAATTGTGATAGATACAAGCATTTACAATCTAAGGCAGGAGATTCATTATTGCACTATGATCCACCTGCAGAAAGCAATAAGCAGTGCACGACAGTCTACCTATACAAAGCAGTGAACATCTCAATTCAAAAGCTGTTACGCTATGCCACCGGATCCGCAACATCATACAAGTGGATAGAAGACGTTTATAAATATTCCAAGAATAGCCTCATATATGCATCATAATTTGTATATACATAGATACACAAAAGGGGTAAAGACAATCACAAAACCCACATGGGCCCCAACGAGCGTGTTTTGGATACATATGTGACGTCTAGGGATGTTGTGCGGGTCAAACGATGAATCCAAATTTGAACATGATCCTCTTAAGCAGGTAGATATGAGTTGACAAGGTTCAGTAAATAATTATAAAATGCCCCCAAACACCGCATGGGCCCCGACAAGTATGTTATGGGTATACACATGACGTATAGGGATGCTGCGTGGCTAAATGATGAATTTAGGTTCGAACCCGATCCTGCACGACATGGTTTGAACCATTAAATAAATATGCGGTCATGAGGTCAACCGAGATATTTATTTTATACATTCATATTAAGCCTTCAAGGCCCTTTATAAGAAAGATTCATTGATAGAATCATTCACCTGCATGGGCCCGACGAGCGTGTTATAAGGACATACATGACGTCTAGTGCTCAGATCAATAAGTGAATTCAAGTTCGAACCTAATCCTTCTATATGGATCAGTAGGAGTTGACAGGGTTTGAATCTTCAAACAAATATATGGTTGCGGCGACCATTATATTTGTCTTAATACATTCATATTAGACCTTCTAGGCCTATAACAATGAGAATTCACTAACAAATGTATGAAGCCTGCGAAACTCGATCCTCTTTCGGAAAACTGACAGAGTCGAAAGGGTTCAACCAACAAAGGAAAATAAACTCTTTCACCCCGATGATGGTCGTGCTGAATGCAGATATCAACCGGAGGAGTTAACTCTAAATATTTCAAATTCCACCTAAATACCCATGAAAATCCAAAAACACCAAAAGTCCCAAAATCCAAAAGTTTTAAAATTAAAATCAAACCATCAAACACTTAAAGCACAAAATTTATCCACCCTCCGCAATAGTTTGCCGGGGTGGACAAATTAAAATTTAATTTAATTCACATAGAGCTAATGCTTAGTAGAAAATATCACTATGATCCATTCTCAAAGAATCTCCTGCCAGTAAAGACGTGGTACGTGTCTTCTAACCTACGGTTTTGCCGCCAAATGGCACCGCAAGATAAACGGTTATGACCTGGGGCCCTCTGAACCGAGTGGTTTTGCCGCCAAATGACACCACAAGATACCAGTTATGGCCAGAGCCAATACGTTTCTTAATGGCGTCAAATCCTTGAGATATGATAAAAAGGTGGACAGCCATTTAGAATACATAGTATGATGTCTTCAGGATCAATCATTGAGCCTGTCGCAGCAATATTGCCTACTATATTCTTGATTTCTATAAGATATTGTGACATTCTTCATTTGTATATTATGAAGCTCATTTTTTAGTTGTATAACTCGGGATCTGTTCGAGGATTGAAGTCTACGCTCGATTGTTGTCCAGATGGCCGAGAGGGTCTCAAGATTGATCACATACGGAAGAATTGCCAGAGACAGAGTCAAACATATAGCCGCTGCAAGATTTTGGTCTATGAGAATCCATTCATTGTACTTGGGATTGATTTCAGTGGTTCCATCTTGACGTTGATGAAGAAGAGGTGGTGGGGAAACGGAAGGAAGAAGAAAATTAGCAAAACCATTAACGTTGAAGAGTTTGAGCACTTGAGATCTCCAGACTGAATAATTTTCTGGGCCTAGTTGGGTATGAACGATAATCTTGATGTTGAAGATGACAAACTTGAGAGATACCAATATGCTGTAGTGATCAACAAGCGAGACGACTGGTTGTTTAGCCGTCTGCGATGACGACGAATTCGTCATGGTGAGAGAAGAAAAAATCAAGAACTAAAACAAATGAGGACTAGTGCCTGCTTTGATACTATAAAGAAATATAACGCAGAGACAGAAACATGCGAAGAGAATGCCAGGGGAATTCTTTCATATGTTTCTCATACAGTCACATAAATGTATTTATAGACATTGCTAACTAATGATATTAGTACACGTGTAATTGACAGCTGGAGAGAAAGTTTCCAATGTTTTAATGTAACTGTTTTGTATCTGTTATTAAGTAGTTTGTTCAATACGTAGATGAGGAAAGGAGGCTGAGATCATTTAAAATACTTTTTGTTGGTTTATAGGAGGTAGTAACAACATGACAATGGGTGGTCGATGATCTTGTGAGCTTGTTAGCTAGGTATTGAAATCTGTTTAGTTTGGTAGCAGTCATGTAGCATGCAATTATGATATATTGAACTTTACTGAGGTAATGGTGACGGCATTAATGGTATGACTGTTGGCAGAACAATCCTTCTATTAATGTTATTAACCGGACTCGAGCAAACAGACTTATAGTATGACCTGTCTGTAAACTGTACTTAGGTTTGGGAGCAAAATATTTTAGACCAACTAGTACCCCATATAACTGGAAAAGTCTTTTATTTTGTTAACATGTACCTTTTTATTTGATTTAAACTCGCTTAGGCTTCGAACTTTAAAGTATTACAAGTCATCCAAAAATATATATCTGTTAGCTTAGGAAAATGTCAAGATAGGAAAGTTCTTTGTATTTAGTAAGCCGTATATGTTTATTTGGTTGTTAGAATATTATACTTACTCTATTGAATAAGACACATTAAAGAGATTTTCCCCTTTACTGTATCATTTTTTTTAATGCCCTTCCAAATGCAATGTTACATTTTTTATTTGGGATATTTGTATTAAACTCCCTATAGTTTGGTATTTTGGTGAAATGTTTTTGGGATATTTATTAAAACTCCCTATATTTTGGTCTCTTGATAAAAAGTGACAATAGTTTCAAAAATTTACAAGGACAAAAATTTTACTCTATTTCACAAACAAGACCAAGTAATCCTGGCCTTGTACTAGGATTGTTAGAAATCCTATGAGTACTCTAGGGTTAATTTTGAAACATCGGTTGTACTATTTGTTGCGGGCTAGACTATACGCGGCGATAGAGTTATAGTCCTACGTCTTAACATTGTATGGATATTTAGCTCACATACAGAGAACACAAGATTTTTTACGTGGAAAATCTTGGAAAGGGGAAAAATCACAGGGCCTGGCCCAGTTGAAAATGATTCCACTAAAATTCGAATAGGTTACAGTGGGCTGACTCATCCTTGAGGGCGATCAGATTACAAATATCAACCGTATGGTTGATGTCAGGGGTGTAAATGAAAGTTCGACGTCACTTGGTGGTCTGGCAAAAGTCTGGCGTAACATGGAAATTAAGGTATCAGCTAGTAGAACCCTTGTGTCTGTAGGTGGTTTGAAAGAACTCAGGGTGTTAAGTGGTAGTCCGAAAGAACTCTGGGCATCAATCGGTGCTCCGACGGAGCTCATTGACGGTCTAATGGAGCTCAAGACGTTAAGTGGTGGTTCGACGGAGCTCAGAGCATCAAGTGGTGGTTCGGTGGAGCTCAGGGCGTCAGGCGGTGGTCCAGCGGAGCTCAGGATGTCAGGTGGTGGTCCGGTAGAGCTCAGGGCGTCAGGTGGTGGTCCGGCGGAGCTCAGAGCCTCAGGTGGTGGTCTGGCTGAGCTCAGGGCCTCAGGTGGTGTGGTTCGAAGCTTCGAACAGTGCTTCTAACCCTTGATTTGGACCCATTTTGGCTCAAATTGGGTTGGATTTGGTGTCATTCGGTTCGTATTTTCGAGATGTTCCATTCGACTGTAAGTTTGCTGAAATCGGAGTTCGGATGGTCCCAATTTTAATTTCGGAAGTTTCCGACTTGATTTTGCATCAAGATTCGTGCCCATTCAAGATAATTTTTTGATGATGTATCACTACTAATAGTAATATCATAATGTTATGCTATGATTTCATAACAAACTCTAGTAGTAATATCAGGTTTCACAAAAAACCCTAGTAGTAGTGTTAGTGTTTATTGAAACACTGGTATAAAGTCAGCCTTAGTTGTCCCTGTTTACAAAATATCTTATACTATTTGTCCTTGTTTGAGAAATTTTGAAACAATTTCTTTTAAAAAAAAAAATATTGTTATCATTATTTTTAATTTTTTTTTGGATTTGTCTTGCAGCTTTTATTGAAGCATGTTCTTAGGTCCTGTAAGCGCATCTTGGATGCCAACCCTAAATAATTAGGATAAGGTTATTTCTTATGATGATGACATTCTTTGCAAATCGGTTTGCTAAAATTTTGAAATGCTGTTTGAACTTGTTATCTGCTAATCTGCTATTTAATCTCTGTTTGTTCAGTGTCTCTTTTCCAGTAATAATGGTTTCTTTCACAACTATTCTTGAATGACTTGGATATTTGGCTGACATTTGAAAGAAAAAAACATTGAATTTGAATGGAAATTCGTCTCATGCAGTTCTTTACATTGGTATCTTGTTCGGTTTAAATTAATATCAATGTTCTTCAATCATATCTTTTAGGTGCTCTTGATTTGGTCTTAAATGATGTTTTCCTGTAGAAGATAAATTAATTACAACATCAGATGAGTTAAAAAAATAATTGATCGTGTTCTTGAACCATAAGATAATGCGTTGGCATTCCGATATGATATACCCTTGTTGACCTGCTGAAATGAAACAAAAAAAAATATATAAAATCCTTACCTACTCTGCCGTCCCACGTCGAGCCGTTCACTCGCACGTCGCGGACACGACTGCTACGCTTCTCCCACGTCGCCTGCACGACGCATTCGCATCGTTAAAAGGGAGAGGAAACGAAGACCTGGCTGCTGGTTCCCTCTCTCCCCCGACATTTCTCTCGCTCTCACTCTCTTCTCTCTGTGAGATCGGAAGCCACGACATTTTGATCGGACGGGAGCTCACCGGCTGCAGAGGAAATTTTCTCCCTTCCAGCGTGCTTCTCCGACTCCTTCGTAGCTGTTCGACTTCGCTTCTTCTCCGACTTTCCCTCCTGGACGGACCGGAAGCTACGACGCTTTGATCGGAAGCGACGTTGGAGCTCGCTCGCTGTGAAATTGTCTCCCCGCCCCTCAAGGCCGCTCGACTCTGCTCCTTCGAACGACTTTCCCTTCTAATCGGCCCGGAAGTTAAGACATTTTGATCGGAAGCGAGCAGAGGAGCTCGCTCTGTGCGAAGGTAACTTTCTCCCTTTCACGCACTCGCCCGTCCAAATCCCGTAAATCCTCTAAGCCGAGAGGAGAGGGGGTTAATTTATGAAATTTTTATTAATTATCTTTAATTATTATTTAATTATAATTATAATTGATTATTTTATTATAATTAATTAATAATTAGTAATTAATTATCAGTTATAATTATTTAGTTAATTATAATTAATTTTGATTAATTATAATTAGTTACTAAGTAATTATAATTATAATTAATTTAATAATTATAGTTAATTATAATTAATAATTAATTATATATTATAATTAATTAATTATTATTATAATTGATATTTAAAAAAAAAGAGGAAAAAAAAAATGTGCTCGCCCTCCCGCCTCGGTCCCCGGGCCTTCCTCGACATCCGAGCCCCCATACCCGACGAACCGCCGATCCGCCGACCGCCAAGGTATAATTTTTGGAACTTAGTCTCTCTCTCTTACCTTGACCTGCGTGTCTAGTCGGTGGTCTACCCATGCACGCTTTTCTCTAGCGTGGTGGAAGGGGCAACCGGCGCGACACCTGCGACAAGGTAGGCGAGTGACACTCGGTTCCAAATCCTATTCTCGGCGTTAGTGCCGAACTGGGAAACCAACTCATGCACGCTTTTCTCTAGCGTGGTGGGAAGGGAACCCCGTGCGGTGCCTACGACGAGATCGGGATACCCATAAGTACCCGCTTGCGGGGAAACGATTGTTTCTCTTTTGCAACAGGTACCGAAGACCCATGCACGCCTTTCTCTGGCGTGGTGGGGGAACAAAGATTTTACGGCCGCGGTGTCCTCGAAAGGGGACACCTACCGTGCACGCTTTTCTCTAGCGTGGCGGGAGGCCCAGTTTTCTCGTAGTTTTTCCCCTAAACGGGGGAGACGTCGGGAGGCTGCCGAAATTTTGGGTGAAATGTTACTACACTCGGACCTGTTTTGAACTCAAAAGAACAAAATGTTTGGACCAAACAAGAAAGAGCAGTTAACTTTTGAACATTGAACTGAGGACTTGTGAACCGTTGAACATGATTGAACATGTACAGAGGACCCAAACAAAATTCTAAAAGATTTCTAAAGACCAAACTCAAATAAAATGAAATCAAATTTGAACCAAATTCAAGTCAATTGAAACATGAAAATGAACTTACAAGAACTCTAGAGGACTTTGAACAAAATGTGAACATGCAACTAAATTCAAAGGACTGCAGGGGACTTGAACAAGACTATAGTATCAAAACAAAGACTTTGATTTGGATTAGATACGGATCCGTACAGAAGACTTGAACTTGTACTCCGAACTTGAATATTAATGATTCGAACTCAAGCAAGTACTTGAGTTGGACTACAAGGGACACAGAAATAACCTTGCACACTGAGCTCACGAAACTGATTCGAACTGGACATGGAAGGGTTCATACTTGAGTCAGATCCGACACCAATCAAACTACAACACCTCCTATGGATGTATTCAGTGTATAACACACGATAAATGTGAATGCCCGCAACCTACAGTAGAAGGCTTATACGCATTCAACCTACGGCTTACAGCAAATACAATCGCCCAACCACCCGAGATTGGTGAAGGGTGGATAAAGTGCAAAAATAATGGGTCTTCTACGAGTACTTTCAGGAGGTCGTAGTGGATACATCAGTCCTCTGTCAGCAAACACAATCTACTTGTGGATAACAACAGTGGATACTTTGTAAGCACCACGAACCGCTGTGGACACAAGTACGTCTCCTACGACGAGCCCTACGAGGTCAAATGAATTATATTGGCAAACAACAATAACAAGCTGCAGAGTTCATATACGATTGTCGTATGTGCTAATATGATCTCAAATATAAACCAACGCCTGTTGATTGAGATGACGATACGGGAAACCAATGATGGAGGATCTGCTTTTCTACAAACAAATGCAGCCCGACAAATACCACCTGAGATTGGTGATAGGTGGGCATGATGTAGGCAACAATGGGTCTCCTACGAACAGTTTCAGGTGCTCGTAGTGGATACAACGGGTCACTGCAAATAACTACAAATCACTTGTGGATAACAACAGTGAGAGTCTCGTAAGCATAGCGATCCACTGTGGACACAAGTATTGATATCATCTACGACAGTGGTGATCAAAATTTCCAAGTACACCGGGTACAAAGGCAACCCGATGTACGAAAAAAAAGACATCTCCTGGCAAAAGGAAGGACATGTTTGAACAAATTAGAACCAAACTTCCTGGTGTTTTAAAGTCTCTTTTTGGTTCTATAATTAAGAAGAGAATAGTTCGGGTGCCCACAAACACCAGAAATAACATGTCCGCTATACTGAAGATCTAAAAGGAGTTCTTTCCAAATCAACAATCATTGACTCCAAAGTCCAGAAAGATCTTTCCCCGGTGAATGAGAAAAGGGGAGCCAATATCAAGACGCCACCGGATCTGCAATACTTATGAAAGCAGACAAAAGGCGTTTACGATCTACTACGCATGCCCCCGGATCCACAATACTCGCGTTAGCGGACAGAAGGCGTGTACAAGCCCTCAAATGAAAAGTTGTGCACACTCAAATGACCGTTACCCGCACAACTATAAAATATTTTAAAGTACCCCCACACAAGTACACCGTAGTATTGTATACACATAGGTACACAATGGGGTACGTCTAAATCAATATAAAAATCACCCGCATGGGCCCCGGCGAGCGTGTTATTGGTACACACGTGACGTCTAGGGATGCTGCGCGGGTTGATAAGTGAATTCAGGTTCGAAACCGATCCTTCTATACGGGTCAATAGAAGTCGACAGGGTTCGAACCAACAAACAAATATACGGTTGTGGCGACCATTATATTTGTCTTAATACATTCATATTAGGCCTTCAAGGCCTACAATAATGAGAATTCACTATCAAAGGGCATAAAGCCTACGAAACCCGATCCTCTGTCAACAGCCCGACAGAGTTGACAAGGTTCAATCCATAAAGAGAAGTAACCCCGAACACCCCGATGATGGCCGTGTTGAATGTTTATCTCAACCGGAGGGGTCCATTCAAACTCCAAAAATGCCACTCAAAATCCTAAAATTCCAAATATTTAAAATTGAAATAAAACCATCCAATACTTAAAGCAAAATTCATCCGCCCTCCGCAACAGTTTGCCGAGGCGGGCAAATTCAAAAACTACTTCAGCTCACAAAGAGCGAAATGCCTAGTCGAAAATATCACTATGATCCATTCTCAAACAATCTCATGCCAGTAAGGACGTGGTACGTGTCCTCTAACCGGCGGTTCGCCGCCAAATGGCACCGCAGGATAAACGGTTATGACCCGGGGCCCTCTGAACCGCGTGGTTTCGCCGCCAAATGGCACCACGATATCTCGGTTATGGCCAGAGCCAATACGCTCCTTACTGACATCAAATCCTTGAGATATGAATCAATAGGATATGATCGATAGGGCACAAAGCCCTCTGTAAGCTAAGGTGGATTCAAATTTGTCCCCTTAGACAAACATCCACCCCAGGTCTACAAGGTCCCCTTGGACGAAGCAACCCATGGCTGCCGACAAGGATCCTTCTGTCAGGTTGGGTCGACTACCTCCTCTGACTAAGTAGACCAGGGACTACGATGGCCCGGGACGACGGAACCATGGGATCTTGATCGGGCCCATCATCCATTCCCCCACCATCCGCTTTAAGTGCAAGATGGTGAAATTTCTTATTTTAAATATCCAATCTTTCCAATCTCAAATCCAATTCCCAAACTTCCAAACATTTCAAATATCCAAACCATTGCTGCTACTATATGCCAGATAACACGTATATTCTACGTATCTGATTGACGACTAGCCTTAATCGAAAGTTCTCTCTCGTGATCGGGAGGGGTAATTAACTATAGGGGCTTGCGCCTATAGGAAACCAGAACTCAGATCATAAAGTCCTCCAAAATGAGGACGAAATCTCTGGGTAGTGTCTTATCTACAAACCCATCTGCCTTCCAAAATTTACCTCGGAACTTAGTTCGTTAAAACTCCCTCGCCGAATAAGAAGAGCGAGCGGAGGCCGGGGCCGAATTTTCGGAGCCCACAACCCTGGAAATTGTCGTGATAACATATGATACTCCAAAAAATGCTGCAGGACTAGATTTTTCTTTGATTTCATAGCCAAACATCGCCGCTAGTAAAACAAAAAATGAGGTTTGTATGTATTATATTTTATCATTCTTTCCAACTATTTGAATCTCCTTGAATTACCTCTTACATGCCGTTCAAAGGGGGACTCTAAGAAATAATAGATTTTGTGGGTTTTCTTGGTTGCTTGTTAGTGAGGATGGAAGATTGAGTGGTGGATATTCGAGCTTTAGAGGAAAGAGAGCAAGTATGGAAGACTTCTATGACATCAAGAACTCCAAAATAGATGGGAAAACAGTTTTTCTCTTTGGAGTATTCGATGGTCTGCCTTTCCCTGCTCTTGTTCTCATATATTTTTGTTAACTTGGTATATTATTAGCTTCTCATACTTTTAGCTTCTGATCGTCACCCCTTAGGTCATGGTGGCTCACGTGCAGCTGAATATTTGAAGGACCACTTATTTGAAAACCTTTTGAGACATCCAAAGTTTATGGCAGATACAAAAACAGCTATATGTGAGCTTGAATTTTTTTTTTAATTCCCTTAATTTTTAATAATGTGAATCTTTTTATATAAAATTGTTTTCTTCTTTGATTTATTCCTTTTAGAAAAAATGCAGGTGAAACATATCTAAAGACTGATTCCGAATTCTTGGATGTTCAAATCAATACTTTCAGAGATGATGGCTCTACAGCTTCAACTGCAATTCTGCTTGGCAACCGTTTATTTGTAGCAAATGTTGGAGATTCTCGTGCTGTGATATCAAAAGATGGAAAAGGTTCTAAGTTTCTTATGTTAATGTAATTTTCTTAACTGTTTTTGGTTGCATTTCTTAGATGGTGTCCTGGAACTTCCATTTGTTTGTATTCATGGCATTTTTCAGAGCCTCTTGACGAATTAATCTCTAAAAGATAGTCACCTACACGCTGCAATTGCTATGGATGAACATTACAACGAACTTATTGAATAAACAAGTCAGGGAATAAAGTATTTGGTTGATGAAATGTAAAATATAAAGCATGATTGTAATGTTGTGGCTAATGGTAATTGTTATTGGATATTTGGGCTATGTGAAAACCAAGTAAACAGAACGGACTTTCCCAAAAAACTTCAAAGTTTTTTTCATCAGATATGAATTTCATGCAATTTTCTTCAGACTTTGCATGATGAATTATTCCATGCTTTTGGTTGGGGAAAGTAAATTTTCGGGCGATCTTATAATGACAATTTGCAATTCTAGCTAACTTCCTAAACGAACAGTTTTCTGGTGATCTAGAAAATGATTTGACTGGTGTTCTGCCTAATGTTCCGCATAAAATTTCTTCATCTTCATTTCTATATGACTGCGTCTTGAGTTTCATCGTAAGTTCATAACCATATACCTGATTTGGATCTTCAAGCTTCTCATATTTTTTACTTTCTTTGTTTTTCGTTGCTGCTGATAGCTGTACCTCTTTCTGACGATCACAAGCCAAACAGAATTGATGAGCGCAAACGAATTGAGGATGCGGGAGGAGTGGTTATGTGGACAGGTAACTACAGCTTGCTGTGGATGTGTTTGGCTTCTTTATGATGTCAACATTTCATGTGGTCCATATTCTTTTTGCATAGTTCAAGGGGAATTCTTTTTTTTAGTCAAAAGTTGTAAATGAAAAATCTTATTGAGTAATTGAAATCCAATGGATTGTTCTGCATTTTTATTAATTTAATTTCACTGAATGTCTTGGTGGTGGTTGTTTCGTGATTATTGAAAATTCATACTGCAGGTACTTGGAGAGTAGGAGGTGTATTAGCAATGTCACGTGCATTTGGTAATCGTTTGCTAAAACAGTATGTTGTGGCACATCCTGACATTCAGGTTAGTTTTGCATTATATAATTTTTTATTTTGGCAACTGAGTCATTTGTATTTTGTAAAACATCGAAACTATGTAGAGTATGGCAAGCTGCTTGCACGCATCAAATTTGGTCAGTTTTATGCAGAATTTTTTTTACAAAGAAGAGTTGACAAAATTTGAGATTCTGGTGGAGGTTATTATTACCTTCTAGCCATAGTAACTATGTTGGAAACTCAAAATTTCCTTGAGAAACTCTCAAAATTTTTTCAACTCAAAATTTAAATTGGTTTGCTTTGACTGGAGGATGGCTAGCTCAAAATTAATTTGATTGAACTCAAAACTATATATATGTGTGTTATGACGTGTGAAAACTTAGTAAAGGCTGATTAGTTTAAAAACTTAGATTAGATTTCTTACCTGGAATTTATAGACTTCGAATAGGAAGATAAGACAATCGATACGCAATAATTAGAAGAAAAATATAAATTTTTGTTTATAAGAAAACTAAAGGAAAACGGGAATAAATCTAAGGACATTGACAAAGATTATAAATTATTATATGTTTGAAATGCTAATAATAAAATAGGGTTGAGATAGTACTGCATATAGAGTTGCAAGATAAATTGTTTAGGCAAATATGATTAATGATATGATGATTGTTGTTAAAATAATTTTTAGTGATGATACTGTAAATGTGTTTAGTGTTTATGCTCATTCTACTAGAAGTTAGATTAGAAGATAGTTCTTAAACATTAGATTTTGGGAAGTGATTTATGAATTGCTATAGTATCATATACTTGAGGAAAAAAAAAATTATTGGAGTTGAGTTAAATGAGCATATAACTTCTAGTAGATTGAACTATGAAAGGATTCATGGTAGATATGGAATAGGAGATAGAAAATGAATTGCAAGAAGCTATACTTTATCTCACAACAACCTATGATCTTGAAATAGCGAATAAATACTTTTAAGGAATGAGAAGAATATTTAATTACTTGCAAAAGTGGAACTACTATATCACAAATGGTTATTTTTTTGTACTTGGGAAAGAATTTTTTCTGCAAATATTCTAAAGTGACTCTAGAGGAGAGTTTGACCACTTAATATATTGTAGTAATTTTGGATGTATATCTTAGGGGTATAAAGAAAACAATCAAACTAAATAATTACTTAATTATAAGGTGGTGGAATATGAGAGCTGAGTAAGCATTAAATCTTTTTAGATAGGTTTCTAAGAGGCAAATTGGTGTTCTTTAGTTAAGCCAAATTTGTCGTGGGATAAGATGATCAATTTCATTAACAACAGTGTCATGGAAGTTTTGGCAGATTTTATAAATAAATTATGCATTATTAATGAGACAAATGTTGGCGTAAGGAGGTGTAAAAGGTTATTAGGGAAAAAAACATGTTTTTATAGAGCTAAAAAAACTAAATATTATTAAGGCTTAATATGATTATTTTTAGAAAGCTAAAAATCTTGCAAAGAATATAGAGAGCAAAACAAAAGCTATAACGTTTTTGCGTTATAATAGGTTTTCTGATCTAGGATATTAAGGAGGTTTCGCTAGATCAATTCTAATGGTCCATTATCATGACAATTAATTATACTTTATTTTATTGTATTTTTTGGGCCCAGTCATCTGAGGTTTATAGAGAAATTTAAATGTAAAAACCTATTTTAAAATCTTATTAATCAACCCCAATTAAGTGTTCAAGAGACAATAAAATATTTAATTGAATCATTTAAATTAGAGTTATGTTATTTGTTTCTAAATAGGGAGAGATTTTGGGGGGCTGTCATTATGGCCTACTTGGAATTTTGAAGGAGGGATTTTGGTATATATCCTTATAGGTTTTCCTTCTTTTCTGTAATACTTTATGCACTATTTATACCTTTATTGATTCAATTAAAAAAAAGCTCTTAGATAAATATAGGATGAACTGAATATATTCCTATATTCAAAGTGCAGAATATAGGATGATTTAACTATAAGATCACTGCAGATGGGTTTATTTTGATGGTCTTACTACTCTTCCTTCACCTTAACTAGAGCCACACTAGCAAAGTTAGTTTATTTCTTATATAAATTCTTTTTTGTAATCGGTTTGTCCTTTTTTGATGAATAAATTAATGAAGATGCATGGTTTGTTTTGGGATAGTGATAATAGAAATTACGTAATGCAATAAAATCAGCAGTTTGTTCCTATAGTTATTTAAGGAATTAAAGTGTGTTATATCCAGAATTCTTGTATTTCCAGTCCTCGTCAACCTTTGAAACGTTTAAACTAACTCCTTATACAGGAAGAAGAAGTTGGCAAAGACCTAGACATCTTGGTTCTTGCTAGTGATGGTTTGTGGGATGTCGTACCAAATGAGGTGAGCTATTTTCTCTAAACTAATCATACATTCGCATTGCAACGGCATGGAGAAGTAACCCTCTTAATTAGTCATGGAATGTTTTAGATTGCCATACTTTTAATGTGCTCTCCTTGACA
Source organism: Dendrobium nobile (assembly GCA_022539455.1). Taxonomy (NCBI): domain Eukaryota; kingdom Viridiplantae; phylum Streptophyta; class Magnoliopsida; order Asparagales; family Orchidaceae; genus Dendrobium; species Dendrobium nobile. The sequence continues at coordinate 35,429,750 of CM039722.1, read as the reverse complement.
GTAATTATATATTTACATGATACATTCTTTCTCAGTGTGCATTTTGTGGATTAATACTAAATTCAATAAACCACAATGTGTGGCTGGCTAACCTTGTGGCACAAATTAGAAATTTGGTTTCCTTGTTGCAAAACGTTGCACATCTGCTTGCGAACACATTTTGGAGATGAACACAATGTAATATATACATAAAGAATATATTGAAATATAGATGAAATAGTCTATCTGATTTTCTATCTTATTGATTGACTTATTGAATGGCTGCAAAGTTTGGTCAGTTTTAGTTTAAACAGTTGTTTTTCTTTTTGCGACATAGGGCTGGTGAAAGAAACATTAAACTCACTTAAATTTGACTCGACTTAAAGTTGACTTGAATTGATTTCGATTTCCACTCTAGACTAGAAATTGATTTTGAGTTTTCCTCATCTCGCTCAATAAAATTCAAGTCGATTTGAGATATAGCTCAACATAGATAATATATATATATATATATATATATATATATATATATATATATATATATATATATATATATATATAAAAGTAGAAAAATAGAGAAAACTGTTTTGAATTTTATTGCTTAATTGATTTTGAGTTTTTCTCATCTCGCTTGGTACAATTCAAGTCGATTTGAAATATAATTCCAAGATATTTTTCGTAAAATATATATAGAAAAGGTAGAAAAACATAGTAAACTTCTTTGAATTTTATTTTTTTATTCTATGTACAGTGTGGAAGTACTTACAATTTTTCTAAAATGTTTGTAGCAAAAATAAATCAAAGTTATTTTAATAAAAAGGGAAAAAAAATCTCCAAGAGTTGCTGATGGTTAGAATAGGAAGAGAAGGTACATATATTGCAATCTAAGGGCCATAAGAAGATCAATCCAATATTTAAAACCTTTAATTTGTGTTCAAGGATTCCTACCAAGATCGGTTGACTTATTGGTACCATAATCCTTCAACACTCAAACAAAATTATATAAACCTGTCATTTCATGTTTATTTTCTATTGGCACATATGGAGTAAATCAACCCACTTTCTAGTTTTTCTTTTATGAAATATCTATTTACCTCTACATGGTTGGTACAATCATATTGTACTTAAATTATGAGCAATATTAATGGTAGATTTATTGTCGTAGTATATCTTCAGTGGTTCTTCCCATTTGATTTTTGATATTCCAAAATAATTTGATGCAAAAAAACTTTTAGATTCCTTTGGCAATATATCTAAATTCATATATCAATGCTAGATCTCAAAACATGTTATTTATTGCTCCTTTATATTATGAGATTTCCTTCTAAAAATTTATAGTATTCAGCCGTGGATCTTGTATCCACTAACGAGCGTGCATAATCTGTATAAATATATCATTTAGTTTGCATATTTTCATACTCTATATAGAGGATCCTTACTAGGCCTTGATTTAAGGTATCTAGGTATTATCTAAGCAGCTTGAAGGTGAAATTCTTTGAGTTTATGTATGAATTAATTAATGAAACTTACTGCAAATGCCATGTTTGAATAGTTGTAGATAGCTAAATCATTTTCTTAAATAATGTTTGATATCATGTCATGTCTTTTTTTTTTTCATCCAATTTTAGACCTGGTTTAGTTGGAGTTTCACTAGGTATACAATCGATTATTTTTATTCAGTAGATTAAGTATATATTTTTATTGAAAGATGAATATTTCTTATTTTGATTTAGCAACTTCTATTCCTAAGAAGTATTTGGGTTTGTCCAATACTTTAATCTGAAATTCGTTAGCAAATGTTTTCTTGAGAAACTCATTCTCTAATATGAATTGTCAATGTATACAATGAGAATTGAGATTTTACAATCAATGAAATGTTTTATGAAGAAAGTATGATCTCATTGGTTTTGTTTGTATCCGGCGTAGTTCTTGATTTTTTGAATCTATCAAATTATGCTCTCATATTTTTTTGAAGGACATAAAAGCCTTATCTAAATTTACATGCTTTGTTCTTTGCAAAAGAACTATCAAATCCAAGTGGTATATCAATCTAAACCTCTTAAACATCCCCCATGTAGGAAAGCATTGTTTATACCAAACTATTGTATATCCCATCAGCGATTAGCTGCAAGAGAAATTAAAATGCGTATTATATTCATTTTTATAATAGGAGCAAACAATTTTTTGATAGTTAATTCTATAGGATTGAGTATATTTTTTGGCTATCAATCTTGTTTTTAATCGTTCTAGGCTTCCATTTGCTCTATATTTTATCAAAAAATTCCAATTGCATCCTGTTGTTTTCTTCCTTTTTTAGTAGCTCCTTGATCTCCTAACTGATTTTTTTTTCAAAACATTCATCTCTTCTCTCATAGTATTCTTTTAATTCTTATTTTCAAATGCCTTAAATAGAGTGTGTGATAATGTAATGAAATCAGAGCTGATATTTGTAACGAAGGCTTTATACTACTACAACAACAAGCATTTCTCCCATAATGAAGGCTTTATAGTAAAAGGAAAATTTTGATAAGATATATATGAGGAAATGAGATACCGAGGAGAGTGTGTAATGATTGGTTGGTCATTGATATCTGATAATAGCTATGGCTTGAGCTTGTTAGAGATTTTGGCTGAGTCTATTGTTTCTTGTATAAATTTGAAGTTGTGTCTTGTTCGGATTCATTAGAGTTTCTGTTGTAAAATTATCAAGATGAAAGATAGATTTTTATCAAACTTATCTTTTAGTATAGAGTTCCCTCACCAAAAATGAGTTTGATTGAAAAGATTTTGCTTCTCATCAATTGTGACATATTTTAAAGTAAGGAATTTTTTTGTGGTAGGATAATAATGCTTGTACTCTTTTTATTAGGAGGAATATAATAAAAACCTATTTGATAGCTCTAGGATTAAGTTTATCCCTATGTTTTTTAAGGATGTGGACATAGGCAATACACCTAAATTTTTTTAGGAATTTTTAGGAGGAAGTTCTTTGTGGGGATGAATTCTGACATAATTTATATGGCTTTTGAAGCTAATCACTCGTGAGGGTGTACTATTGATTAGGTATTTGGCAATTATAATAGCTTCTCCCCAACATCTTTTTGGCAGTTATTTCTAGAAGAGAAGAGTATTGGCGACTTTCAAAAGATGGTGATTTTTTCTTAGGTCACTATTTTTTGGTGAGGGTCAGGATAGGAGGATTAATGATAATACATTTTTTTGTAAGAAAGAAGATAATGTGTGATTAAAATAATCTCAAATATTATTAATCCAAATTATCTTCATGTTAACATGTAGTTATTTTTATATAATGACCATAAAAATAAGGAAAATAAATTTACATGATAAAATATACTAATGTCATTCTAGTGCAATCATCAATTAAGGTGGCAAATATTAGAGATCAAGAAATGTTGGGGTTTTTGAAAGTCTCTAAGGGGCTGTTTGGTATGTAGAATTAGGAGTGTAAAGTATTCGGAATACACGCATTGATAAATTAGGTCGTTTGGTTGGTTTAGAGCGGAAACTAAAGAAGTTCTCGGAAGCATTAGGGGTGTATTCCTAAGGGCCCTTCGTGAGACTTTGAAACCCGCTCAAAATGAGCGGGTTACAAAATCTCTCGCCCTTGGCGAGAAAAAGCGTCATTTAGTTGGTGAGCCAGACTCCGGCAGGCGGCGAGACAAGCGTCATTTACTGAATTTCTGATATTTTGCGATCACTCCTCAATGCCAGATTTTGTGTTTACGGAGCTCTGCTCATTTTTGCTCCTCGCAGAAGATCTCTCTTTCTAATCGGGTAGATTGAGCAAATAAGGACGAAGAGGAAGCCAAAAACAGGAAAAATCAAAAGGACGACCTTTGTATTCTTGAGGGCGTCTTCACGGTGATGGTAAGAGCCATCATAGCGTGGCTTTTCGGCTTCTTCATGCTCATCGGTCTACTTCTCCTTGTAATTTACCAGATATTATCCATAAAACCCTATCACTACGAAAAAACAAAAGTTCGACTAGATAGAAAACCCATGTTCTAAGACCTTTTTTTAATGGCATAAGAATTCGCATTCGTATTGGCATTACCATACTACGTATCGTTTTGGTTTAATATGTTGTGTTGATAACGTGTTAAAAATCTCACAGTCGAGGGGGGTAGTATCGCATATGAAAGGTGTTTTCTTTCATTTATATGAATACTCAGAGTCGTATTATGTAAGCTTGTCTATGATTCTGGATGAGCTTTGATAGTTTTTAGGGTAGTTTGATATGGATTTGATGCACCTGGCGATGCTCAAATTTTCCTTTTTAGCTTTATTTAACTAGGGCTAATTGCCTAAGTTTCTGGATCATTTAGGAAAAATTTTGCTGCACTTATTTGTTGACATTAATTCTTTGCGGTATCCACTCTCTGTTATAAATGATATTTCATTTAACCTTAATATTTAGTTTTCTTTTGTTGCTTTTTTTGTAAGCATCCCAGTCGTATTTTATACATTTGTTTAATCTTCTATGAAATCTTGTCCAGTTTTTTATATCTTATAATAATAATAAAATGAATATATTGATTTTATTTTATAACACCAAATAATAATAATTATTATAAATACACTGCTTTTATAAATGCACTAGTTTTAATGTCAAAATAAATTATTTAAAAAAATGTTTTTACTTTACTCTGGATCTACCTAACGAAACAAGAGAAATAATTCTCCTGCGTTTATTTTGCAGATAACCAAACAGTCTCAAAGTATTCAGAATGCATTACATTTGCTTTACATTGCATTTACTTTACACTGCATTTTCTTTACAGGCAACCAAACAGCCCCTAAATATTAGAGTGAATAATTAGAAAAGAAATAGAGTATCTAAACTCACTTTCAAGAAAAATAACATGTGTTTTACAATTCACAAGCTTCAAAATGAAAATTTCCATGTTTATATTTAAAAAAAATGGAAACATATATTATAGTGTTTTAAAAGAGAGATATTCTAGCATATAATGATGTTCTCAAATAGCTTTTGTAATGAGAGTGAAAATGAAGAAACGTGAGAAGTGATTTTTATTTTTACAAAAATATAGCCTATCATTTTTTATAACTTGCCCAATCATTTTACCCATATTAAGATCATAAAATATAATGATTAGTAAACATAATTATTTTGTTGATTTGGTCTTTAGTAATTTTATGAACTGATAAAAGATTTACTACACGATGAGAAATATATAGTACATTACTTAGAATAAATGTGGAGGAAATTAAAATTTTTTTGACTTGCAATATGTGGGCTCCAAAAAATTCGGCCCCGGCCTCCTCGTCGCACTACTTGTGCTTTTTATTCAGCGAGTGAGTTTTAACGAAATTAAGTTCCGGGGTAAATTTTGGAAGGCAGATGAATTTGTAGATAAGACACTACCCAGAGATTTCGCCCTCATTTTGCGAGGACTTTATGATCTGAGTTCTGGTTTCCTATAGGCGCAAGCCCCTATAGTTAATTACCCCTCTCGATCACGAGAGAGAACTTTTGATTAAGGCTAGTCATCAATCAAATACGTATAGAATACGTGCATCTGGCATATAGTAGCAGCATGGGTTTGAATTTGGAAATTTGGAAAATTTGATGGGTTTAGATGTTTGGAAAATTTGAGATTTGATGTTTAAAATTGAAAATTTTATCATCTTGCACTTAAAGCGGATGGTGGGGGAATGGATGATAGACCCGATCAAGATCCCATGGTTCCGTCGTCCCGGGCCATCACGGTCCCTGGTCTACTTAGTTAGAGGAGGTAGTCGACCCAACCTGATAGAAGGATCCTTGTCGGCAGCCATGGGTTGCTTCGTCTAAGGGGACCTTGTAGACCTGGGGTGTGTATTTGCCTAAGAGGACAAATTTGAATCCACCTTAGCTAATAGAGGGCTTTGTGTCCTATCGATTATATCCTATTGATTCATATATCAAGGATTTGATGCCACTAAGGAACGTGTTGGCTCTGGCCATAACCGATATTTCATGGTGCCATTGGCTACAAAACCACTCGGTTCAGAGGGCCCCGGGTTATAACCGTTTATTCTGCGGTGCCATTTGGCGGCAAAACCGCTGGTTAGAGGACACGTACCACGTCCTTATTGGCAGGAGATTGTTTGAGAATGGATCCTAGTGATATTTTCGACTAGGCATTTGTCTCTTTGTGAGCTGAAGTAAATTTTGATCTGTCCATCTCGATAAAATGTTGCGGAGGATGGATGGATTTTGCTTTAAGTGATTTTGATGGATTTATTTCAATTTTAAATATTTTTGGGATTTTGAAATTTTGTGGAGTTTGGATTTTATGGGTATTTGGGTTTAGCTTGGAATGCATTTGAAGGTATTTGTGAACCCCTCCGGTTGAGATTTGCGTTCAACACGGCCATCATCAGGGTGTTTGGGGTCATTTCCATTTGATTGAACCTTGTCGACCCTATCAACTTACCGATAGGGGATCGAGTTTCATAGGCTTTGTGCCATTGTTTGTGAATTTTCTTTGTTAAAGACCTTGAAGGCTTAATAGATAAATATTCCGGTCGATATCATGACCGCATATTTATCTTATGGCTCAAACCTTGTCTACTCCTATTTACCTGCTTAGAAGGATCGGGTTTCGTAGGCTTCGTGCATTTGTTAGTGAATTCTTATTGTTATAGGCCTTGACGGCCTAGTTTAATTCAAGTTCAAGTTCCCTGTTGTTCGTATAAGTCCTCTGCACATTTTAGTTCAAATTCTATGCATTTATGTTCAATTATAAGTCTTCTGCATTGTTGCCCAAATGAGGTCTTCTTATTATTCAGGCTTTGTGTATTTCAGTGGAAATTTCGGCAGCACCCCGGCATATCCCCCGTTTGGGGGAAAGTAGGGGAGCTGGGCCTTCCTACCACGTTACTCGAGCGTGTATGGTAAGTGTCCTTAGACACCGCGGCCGTACATTTTTTCATCCCTCCACGCTACAAGAGCGTGTATAGGGCCTTCAACAGTACCCGTACGAGAACACCAGTGACTTCCCCACCATGCTACAAGAGCGTGTATAGGGCTTACCCACCTCGTCGCATGCATCGCACCGGGCTCCCTCCTATCGTGCTACAAGAGCGCGTATAGGTGGTTCCCCGGTCTGCTACAAACGCCAAGAATGAGATTTTAGAATATTATACCTTTTGTGCTGAAGTCGAGGTTGAGGATTTTCCCCACCACGCTACAAGAGCGTGTATAAGGCTTACCCGCCTCGTCGCACATGTTGCACTAGATTCCCACTCACCGTGCTACAAGAGCGCGCATAAGAGGTCCACTAGTGCATCAAGCACGTCGAGGGAGGGATTTAAGCTAGAAATTTATACCTTGAAGATCAGCGGGGAGGCCCGTAGTATGAGGCAAGGGAAGGGCACGGAAATCGAGGCAGGAGGAGCATTTTGAATTAATGATAACTAATAATTCAAGTATAATTAATCATTAATTATATTTAATTATAATTAATGTTATTTAATTATAATAAATTATAACTAAAAATAATTAATCAATTAGTTAAAATTAATTATAATTAATCTATTAACTATAATTAATTAGAATTAGTTATGCCTAATTATAACATATAATAATTAATAAAAAATTAATGATAATTAACAGTTAAATATAATTAAAAATAACTAATAATAATTAACTATAATTAATATAATTAATAACTAATTATAATTAAAAATAATTATTAAATTAATTATAATTAATATTAGTTAATTAATAATATTAAAATAAGTAATCCCTCCCTCTCCCCTCTCTCCGATTTGGCGGATACACGGGATTTGGTCGAGCAAGCGCGTGACAAGGGAGAAAGTTACTTTCACACCCGCGAGCTTACGTTCGTGCTTCCAATTTGACAGGTAGGGGAAGTTGTTGGAGAATTTTTTTGTATCCTCAAACGGATTGCATATTTTATCATCGAGTACGGCATAAGAACATGATATATCACCCCGAAGGGTAAAAATATCATTTCCTTATGGACTCAATCATAAAATTTACAATTATTTAACAGAGATTCCCCCACTCAATGTTTGGTTGAGTGGGGTTTATTTATTTCTGGGGTACAGACATCCCATAGGGGTAAGCCCCTATGGTTAATTACATCCCAAGTTTGATTTGAGAAAACTTTTGATTAAACTAGTGGTTTTGCTTTATTTTGAAGTCATTTAAATGTTGGCTAAAGTTGATTTTTGTTGTTTTAAAATCCATGAAAGTCTTACTTAAAGGTTTTGGTCCTTTAGGAATTTCAAGAAGTGGATCAACTTAGATTTAGACTTTTGGGAAAGAAAGCCAAAGGAGTTAAAGTAGGGGCACTTGATTCTGAGATGAAACTCAGAGGTGCCCAAACTATCCTATGTTGGACTTTACATTTTAACAACCTAATTTTAGTTTAAGTTGATATTTTATTAGAAGATTGGGGCTTACATCCCAACAACACTTGTTGGAGGAATTGCCCGAAAGTTGAGGGCTTATAGGGTGATTTGGAATCAACCCGTGCCTCGGACCCTAAGACTAAGGTGAGGACTACCGAGAGGTAGTGCCTCGAACCTAGATCTAACGAGTGCAAAGAGGGACTTACAAGCTACACCTCACAAGAGGCATAACCCGCCCGACCTCTGGATTTATTGTCCCGCCTGGAAGGGACTACTAGCTAAACTCCCCCTAATCGCTTTTAAAACCATGTTATCCGGTCTCAATGCAAATGTGGAGTGATAGAGTTGTTTTTATTTAGAAGATAGGTCTTACAACTTGGCTTTGAGGCCAAGATGCCTTAGTATGTATGGTATGCAAAATGTTGACTCATAAAGAAAAGATTTTTTTTTTTTTGTTATCTAATCCTTAAGTTGAGGCATTCTACATGCAACATGCTTGGGCTATGCATGATTAATTTCAATTTTGAAAACTTGGCTCCTTGAAAGGAGCCATGCAATTTTTTTTTACTTAAAAGACATGGAGCCTAATTTGATTTTATTTTTAGATTGCTTACATGTTAAGGGGTAGAAAACTTAGTTTTTATCCTAAGAGCCTAACTTGATCAAGTCCAGGCTACACCCACAAAAACAAGAGAAGAAACCTAGGAAAGACATACATTTCTAATGCGCACCCAGTAAACACTTCAACACATGCTTTTGTATATAAATAAAGACAGAAATGTAAATAATGTCCCAGTTATTACAAACATGTTTGGCAGCTGAGTTGCCTGCCATTATACAACCCAGTTAAATTAATTACAGACTCTACTTGTGGGGATCTTCAAGCTTTAACCTTCAAGGATGTCTTTGATCTTCATTTCCAAAATGGTATTTTTTCCCTTGATCCTCCTTGCTTTTTAATTCAAACCCCACAAGTTTTACATCTTATTTCTACCAAATACATGATAAAAAAAAGACTCAAATCTGCAAAACAGAGTTAGGAGGCAGTTTATATAGCAAGAATATGAACATCCCAAAATTGGCCTAGCACTTAGAGTGCTAAGTACTAGGCCCCTGCTTCTACCCTATTGGCCACATCTTTGGGGGGGTTTTAAGCAGTCCCTGTCATGCAAACAGTTTATTATTATTTATGAGCGCCCCCCCTTTTAGATATGGCCACCTGCACAAAAAAGCATTTATATCTCTATACTAACCACTTAAGGGCAAGTGCCCACACGCAGACAATCCAAGGGCAATCAATCCACAACATCAACCACATGCGCACACAAAGAAAAATCCTAATCCTAGCATGCCTAAGGGGTTGTGCAACTAAGTGTGTGAGGCTTGTGTGGTATGTCACACTAAAGATCCTCCTAGAGTTTGGGTCTAAGGAAGGTGCCCAACATGTAATTTTGGATTACATGTTGAGGGATTCTCCTTAGAAATCCGTCGTTTAGCTTTTGGGCTAAATGTTGGAAGGATTCTCCTTAGCTTTTGGAGCTAAGAAGAGAAAGGTAGAAATCCGTCGTTTAGCTTTTGGGTTAAATGTTGGAAGGATTCTCCTTAGCTTTTGGAGCTAAGAAGAGAAAGGTAGAAATCCGTCGTTTAGCTTTTGGGCTAAATGTTGGAAGGATTCTCCTTAGCTTTTGGAGCTAAAGAGAGGGGAAAATCTCCTACAACTTTGGAGTTGAAGGAGAGAGAATCTATAGCCTTTGGGCTAAGATAGAACATCTTCTAAGGTATTTGAAACCTATAGAAGGGAGGGAAGATTAATAGTTTGAGACTACAAATTAAAAGAGTGTCTCCTTGAATTTTGTATTCAAGGAGTTGGGTTTCATTTGTCTAATTTGGATTAGGCAAATAAAGGAGATTGATGTATAAATTTGAGCCACACATCAAAGATTCCTTGGACTTTCGGATGTCCAAAGAGAGGAATTCATTCACCTAATTTAGGTTAGGAGAATGAAGGAAAAGCTAGGATTTTGACTCCCTTGCTTAACATGAAATTATGTGTAGAGTTTTGTTCAACAAATAAATGATTTTGATTGAATTACTTGTTGATTTCATCCAACAAATGGATGACTTGGAAGAAAATTGATTCACTCTCAACATGAGTTGAAAGAAAGAAGCTTTCGTACAACTTTTGGGTTGTAAAAAGAAGAAGAGAATATACAACTTTGGGTTGCAAGCTTCTAAAACATTCTTTGAACATTTGGTGTTCAAAGAGAAGTGCACATTCTCCCAATTTTGTGCTTTAGGAGAATGAGAGGGTCTTCCTACAACGTTTGAGTTGTAGAAAGAGGATGGTTTGTTGGTTTTATGTTCCAACAAAAAAGGGGGATAGCTTAGGACTTAGTTTCAAGCTATAATGATTCATGTCCTCTAACTCTTGGAGCTTCAAGAACGCTCTATGGATTGTACATGGGAGGGTAAGAGAAGATTCATAAGTTCTCTTATAATCTTGATTTATAAGAGATTATGACTAGAATGCAACTTGCAAATTGCCGATTAAAAGTGCACTTTGGACATTTGGTATCCAAAGAGAGGTTATCATCCACTTAAGTTAGGCTAAATGAATGGAGGAGGGAGACCTAGATTTAAATCCCAAATCTAGAGGATTCATTGGTTTTGCGTTCCAATGAATGAGTGATTTGCTAGGCTCCTTATAACTTTGGAGTTAAAGGAGAGAGATGTGACTTTGAAGTTATAAAATCTCATGAATGCTCTTTAAATACTTGATACTCAAGGGGAAGGTCATTCACTTGGTTGAAACCAAGTGAATAGGGATAGATGCTCATTTGTTAATTTTATGACTCAACAAATGAAGAAACTCCTTAGGATTTGGTCCTAAAGTCTAGATGATTCATACAATGATACATTTGGAGATTTGAGATGTCCCAAATAAACATGTATGAGAGAGAAGGATTGTTGATTTTGTTTCAACATTCAAATGGAGGATTACTTAGAATTTATTTCTAAAGTTTGACTAACATGTAATGATAATTGATCGGAGCCTTTGGAGACTTCAAATTATCATACATGGGAGGGTGGAACATTCATTTGTCAATTGTATGTCTTAACAAACGAAAGGGAAGGAAAAGATGGGTGATAGCTCCTAAGATAGACTAGGAGACATGCAATGAGGTATTTGAAGCTTGGGGTGCTCCAAATAACATCACATAAGAGATGTAATTTGTAGTTTTTGGACTACAAATTAAGGGGGTCATCTACCTATATAGGTTAGGCAAATGAAATAGGCTAGATTTTAAAAATCCTAAGCCTAAAAAGGAATTCTTTCATTGATCTTAGTCTCAAAACGAAAGAAAGGGAGAACTTAGATTTTTGGCTCTAAGCTCCAAAATTTTCATATAATGACAGGTTGGAATTTTAGAGAATTTCAAATCATCATTTATGAAGGGAGAAACATTTATTTGCTAACTTTGTGTTGTTAGCAAATGGAAATGGGAGAGAGGCTTAGGATTTGTTTTCCTAAAACCTTGATTCATGCACTATAATAATTGAGACTTAGAGAACGTCCCAACTATTAAGCGCAAGGGACATGTACATAAAGAAGAGGACTTCCAACTCTCCTACAAATATTTTGGATTTGCTTGAAAGAGGGAAGGCAAACTTCCTAATGCGTTGGAGGGTTTTCCCAAATCAAACCTGGTATGATTTTGGGGATTTGAAAGTTTCTAGGAACCTCCTAGAGATCCATTTTGGCAAGATCTAAGAAGGACCTAAGAGTAGACACGGGATGGTTTATAGCTCCTAGATTAGAGCTAGGATTCACACAATCCAACATTTGGAGCCTTGGGGATGCTCCAAATATCATGTATGAATGGGAAAAACATAGGGGAGAGAGTTCCCCAAAGTTTTGAATGAACATTTTGGATTCATATGAAGAGGAGAGAATTGATCTCCTACGATTTCTAAGAAGTCTTACGATTGGATTTAACATCATCTAAGAAACCTAGAAACGTGAATGTCGTTTGTATGTTTAAGGGGATGAATATATGCTAAGTTCAACTATCATTGCACTTGAGTCCCTTAATTTACAAATTTGATTAATCATGCTTAGGTAATTTCAATGCTTGGTGGAGTATGATCCATAAACATCGGGATGTCATGGAATACACCACATTTGCTTCAAGAAGCATTTGGAAATTAAATAAACATGCCTATAAATTCGTAGATTTTGGGTATAAAAGAAAAGCGAGCAAACAACCCTTAACACATAAATGCATTTCAATAATTTCATTATAAACTCTCAATTTGGAAGTTTCGAAAATGGGATTAGATAATTCTAGGCATGGGCACTCATGGGCTTGTGAAGGCCCATGAAACCTCAAAATCATCTAGGATTAAATGAACCCATTTACTCTCCTTCCAAACCTCTAGGGGTTAGGGTTGTTCCAAACAAGTGGCAATCATCATTCTAAGCAAAGTAAACTTGACGGAATGACTTGTCATGAATTTAGTTGGTTATGAATGTCGTGAGGTTTACAACATAAGTCTTTGGAGACTTGTAGTAAATCTCACGACGATTTGTATCAAAACTCCACCACAAGTTTCCGCCAAATTTATTAAACATTGAACTTTAGCAAACATACATACCCTAAACATATGTCAATTTTGCCATAACGCGTCGACCTAAGGAGCCTAACCTAGCATGCAACACTATAAAGAGAAGTGTACATCCTAACATTTGATTTCTAGGTTGAAAAGAAAGGCTTACCCTATAGTTCAAGCATAGGTAATGGAAGGGTTGCATGAATGCAAAGACATACAATTTAAAAGGTGTTGGATACCAATCCAACATCTTCATACGCATCAAAATCCTCTTCGGACCCTTACATAAGAGTCACCTAATGGAAATCGACCAATTTCCATAGTCTTTGCGAAGTGGACAGCCAACACAAAGGTTTTGGGGGACCAAAAATTAAAGTTTCTAAGGACCTAAGGCTTTGGATCGTCAACCACATTGCAATTGGCCTTGGGAGCCTTAAGGTTTCGCCTAAGTTTTGGTGGTATACCTTCCCCGGGTTGTCCAAGCGCTCCAATGTTTGTCCAAGTTGCTGTCCAAGGTCCGCTCCAAGCTCCAATGTCGCTCCAAGCTCCAATCCAAGCTCCAAAGTCGCTGTCCTAGGTGTTCCGGTCGTTGCCGCTGCTGTCCGGGACGCTTCGAAGGCTCCAAATCGCTGTTTGAAGGCTCCCGGAAGCTGTTGGCTGTTGTCTACACGCTCCAAACAGCAGGTTTTGCTGTTCGACAGTCTCCCGAGACTGATTTCGTCGTCAAGAGGTCGCCGGAGTTGGAAGAGGAAGGAGCTAGAAACCTTCCTTTGCTGTTTGGAAATCTCCAACAACTTTTTGTCGCCTCAAAGTCGCCGGAGTCGAAGGAGGAAGGAGGAGAAGTCGTCGTCGCAGAAATCCGGACTTGAGAGGAGTCGGGGCTAGGAGAGTCGGCCGACCTCTCTGCGCTCGGGCTGGACGAACACGCAGAGCCAGTCGGCTCTGCTTCCTCTTCTCGGGACAGAGGGACAAACGCAAGCGAAGAAGAGCGCCGAGAATGACCTGGACGGGGTCGGACGCACGCAAGGAGGGCGATTACCGCCTCCTTCTTCCGCTCTCTCTCGCTCGTTCTCTCTTTGTGTCGGGACGGGAGCGGGAAAGCAAAACAGGGGAGCCGAATGAGGCTCCCCACTCGTTTCGTCCACTTAGGGGCGCCAGCACAGAGCGAACGACGCCCCCGTTCCGTCCCATCGGACAGCCTCGTTGCGAGAAACGAGAGAAAAATCTACTCGAGTAGATTTGGCTGCCACTTGAAGTGAAATTGAGTGGGATTTGAGAAGAGATCTCAACCCTAGATCAAGAAATTTGATTTTTTTGGAAATCAAATCAACTTATGATCTCATTAGCTAGGGTTGAAATTGAGTCCAGATTGGATTCGACCCGAACCGATTTGGGTCGGTTTGGGTCCGATTGAGTTCGACCAACTTAATTCCATAAAATTGAACTCGAATCGGTGTCGAATCACGTCGAATTAGGTTCTACGATGCTCGACGGGGTCTGAATTGATTTGATTTAATTTTAATTTAATTAAATTGATTTAATTTAATTAAATTGGAGTCTAATTTGAGTCGAATTTGTCTCGACGTCGATCGACTGAGTTGATCGAGCGCGATCGAGCCTAGTCGGGCTCGATCGGGGTCGGGTCGGTGCGAAAATATTCGTCAACAGAAGTTGAATGAACAAAGTCGAACAACGTCGGAGAAGCGCGTGAGTGGGAGAAAGTTATTGCCGCAGCGAGCGTGCTCCCGTTCTTGTTCCGATCAAAGTGTCGTAGCTTTCGGTCGGATAGGATGAGGAGGTCGTCGGAGGGAGCAAAGTCCGACTGCAGTGAAGAAGCCAAAGCAGCGACGGCTTCACAGCAAGCGAGCTCCCAGTCGTTGCTTCCGATTAAGATGTTGTAACTTCTGATCCCGTCAGGAAAGGAAAGTCGTAGAAGGTGCGAAGTCGAACAACACAGAGGGAGGGAGAGAGGGAGCTCGGAGGGAATGGGAGAGAGCGAGAGTGCGAATGACGAACTCGGTCTCATTTTAACGTCGAGACCGATCGTGCGTGAAGAGACGTCGACGTCGAATAATAGATATTACGGGATTTGGTTGTGCGGAGAGCGGCGTCGAGCAGGTAAGGTATATTTTATATATAATTTTTTTGTTTAATTCGGGGTCAACAAATGCCCCCTAATAAATATGGTATGCGTTTGGAGCGGGCCACATTTGTTGTATGCTGATTGACCCTGTGGATCTCTAGATATTTGTTCTAGATGTCACACTAGGGTTTCCATTCAGTGGATCTCCAAAATCTATTTGGATGTCACATTGGGATTTTCTTTTAGTGGATCTTCAAAATTTTGTTTGGATGTCACACTAGTTTTCTTTCTTCTTGACTTTTTTAAATGTATCTATAGATGGTTGACACATTGCTTTGGTCGAGCATGGGTCCTCAGGATAGTGATGTAACACTTCGTATTTGGGTCCCTAGAGCATGGCCTTGTAGGTTAACCATCGATATTTGTTCTCTTTTGACACCTCTGTCACTTTGGTTTATAGCTCTTCTGCATATGCTCAACATTTTTTTCAATCATCTGATTGTATTTTGGTAAAATTTTAAATATTTATTTAGGGATCTCGGCATGCGGTGCGATATCTACCCAAATAAATATTTAAAATGCCCCCAGTCCTTAAGGACATTTGTAGATGTCATCCAGGATACTTATTTTACAGCTTTGGTTTGAGTCCTGAGATTTTGATTTCTTCTGTCCTGTGCTTTGTGCTGCGAACTTGGTGAAGGGTTATCTGATTTGTCTTTAATGACTTGTCAGATATTTTATATTTCTTATGCCCTCTGCTTCTAGCTTTGGCGGGCTTGATGAAGGGGTAGATGGTGATGACCTATAACTTTTTAGGTTTATACTAGGTCATTATCAAGAAGTCATCGGTCCAGAGCTTTGTGCATAACGGACTTGTTGATGACGAATCTTTTTAGTTCAGCCTAAGGCTTTGTGTGAACTTTGAGATAATTTTCTTCGGTCCTTTGCTTTGTGCTTTGGCGGACTTGTTGAAGAAGAATTTCCTTCGATCCTCGCTTTATGTTTTACGGATTTGTTGAAGGATTTGCAGGTTCTGGATTCAGTTGATAATACCGAACGTAGGTAGTATCTTGATCCTTAACCACTTGAGGAGATTTTAATCTAAGTCACTTGAGTTCATCAGATTAGGAGAACTGGGATTTGACTGCTCTTTATCCTCTGGTTGCTGAGATGGGGTTCCTCTACTATGGCCTTTCTTATGGCTTGTTGAGTAGATAGAGCTGCTAGTGATTCAGTCATATTTGGGCGTGTTTGATCCGACCTCTTACATCCATTCAGGCTTCAGACTTAAGCTACGGGAATTGCACTTCCCAATGCTGACTTTATTGAAGTTGACAAATTTTGAGTAATCCTTTGTGGTTGCAGATTTGGAGCCTACGAACATTCGATAGTTGCTTGAGACTCATCTTTCCATTGGAACTTTGATTCTCTAGTCATTTGAGAGAATTTGGTAGACTACGATCACTTGAATTGGTTGAGTCAAATTAGCCTTTGTTCTTCCTACAGTCTCTACTGACGGGTTGACGAAATGGGGGTTCTGCTACTACGACCTTTCTTATGGCTTGTGGAGTAGACGGAGCTGCCAGCGATCCGACCATATTTGGGCTTGTTGGATCCGACCTTTTACACCCAATCGAACCTCAAACTTCAGGCTGTCGAAAGACTTCAAGCTTCTTCAGCTCAATTTGTTGGAGTGTGTAGTCACAAAAGTCTCTCTCTTGACTTTTGAGTCTTTATACATTGGAGAAGGTGTGTCTCAACCTTTTGAAATATCACCTGTATATACTTTGAAAAATAACTATTTGTATTCTTTAGCACAAAAGAGCATTTGAATTAATAATTTTAAATATTTATTCAGGGATCTCGGCATGCAGCGCGATGTCGACCCGATTAAATATTTAAAATGCCCCGTCTCGCTGGGACATTTTAGAGCAGAATAGATTTGAAATTTGAAATTTTAAATATTTATTTGGAGATCTCGGTACGCAACGTGATGTTGACCCGAATAAATATTTAAAATGCCCCCAGTCTGATGGGAGATTTTGAAATGTATTTTCGTTACACAAGAATTTCAAAATATGAAATGTATGTACTAACAATAATGTATGAAAAACATAATACATTAAGCACAACGTTTTCTTAGAAAATTTCATGCATAGTATTTCTTCAGGTATTGGTCATTGATCGGCGGCATGAGCCTCTGACCATTCAGATCGATCAGTTGATAAGCTCATCCCTAGTACACCTCGATGACGAAAGGTCCTTCTTAGTAGGATACGAATTTGCCACTAATTTTTCTATGGGGGATGATTGACCTTCTCTGCACCAGGACCAATTCTTCTTCTTGAAATGATCGAGAACGCACCATCCGATTAAAGGACTTTGTCATTCTTGCTCGGTAGATCTCCAGGTTCTGCTGAGCTTGCAACCTGATTTCATCGACTGCATCGAACTCTTCCATCCTTAGCCGAGCATTTTGTTATTGAGTCATCTCATTCTGAATAACGACTCGAAGAGATGGAAGTTCAACTTCTAGTGGTAACACTGCTTTAACCCCGAACACCAGAGAGTAAGGAGTGGCTTTGGTTGGCATTTTGTAAGTTGTACGATACGCCCATAGCGCTTCTGCCATCTTCGTATGCCACTCTCTCTTGTTCTTGGTGAGGATCTTCTTCAACAATTTCACCAGTTTTTTGTTGAAGGCTTCTGCCAATCCATTTGCTCTTGGATAGTATATAGAGAAATACCACCAATCGATTTTGTGCCGATCAACAAACTTGTAAATTTTTGTACTTTTGAATATAGTACTGTTGTTTGAGATTATACGGCGTGGTACATCGAATCTATAAACAACATTATGGGTAAAAAAATTAATCACGTGCTCGGATGTAACTTCTTTGAATGGAGTCGCTTCTGCCCACTTGGAGAAATAGTCTGTTGTTACCAAGATGAAATGGTGTCCTGCTGATGACGGCAGATCTATCGGTCCGATGACATCTGTACCCCAGCATTCATATGGTCAGGATGCTATTGTAGGGTGCAGTGAATTTGCCGGTTGATGTATAACATCACCGTGAATCTGGCACTCGTGGCACCTCTTGACATGATTAATACAATTCCTTACCATTCTTGGCCAATAGTAGCCCATTCTTTTGATTTTGACTGCCATCTTGGGACCTGATTGGTGCGCTCCACAAAGTTCTTTATGAATTTCTGCTACCACTTTATTAACTTCTTGGGTCCTTAGGCACCTTAGCCACATTTGATCGAAAGCAATCCGATACATCGTGTTGTTAACAAATGCATATCATAGCGCTCTCTTCCTGATTTGAGTAGCTAATGACTTGTCTGTTGGGAGTTTACTTTTTCTGAAATAATCAACGAAAGGCTGCCTCCAATCATCTTCTTTTTCGACATCTAGGCAATGCCACCATGACTCTAAAGCTTGACTTGTCTTACGTCTTTTCTTAGGAACTTGCTGTTCTTCAGACTGATCTTTGTGATCCACTGGTTGGGGAGGTTGAGGATCAACTAGAGTTGCATCTTGCTGCCTTGAATTTGATATTCCCTCTGCCTGCGGGAATTGTAATAGTGCTGGCTTTAGGACCCGACGATTGTGTACCATGATTATCAAAGGCGATTCATCGTCCATATTCGCCATTTCTTTAGCCAGTTTGACCAGAGAATCAGTTTTGTCATTTTGACCTCGGGGGACTTGAGTTAGTTTGACAATTGGAATTTACTTCATAAGGTCAAGAACATGCCGATGATAATAGGCCAACTCAAATTTGGTGATTTTATAAATTCACAGTACTTGATTTACAACAAGTTGAGAATCATAAAAAATTTGGAGGTTTTGAATTCGAACATCGATTGCAATCTCCAATCCTATTATTAAAGCTTCGTATTCGGCTTCATTATTGGTCCGAGGTTCAGTCAAGCTGAATGAGAATTTCATTATGCCTCCCTCAGGTGCTACAAAAATGATTCCAATTCTAGCTTGAGCTTTTTTTAGATTTGAAGGCCAAGCGCGCTTGATTGATGATGCCCATCAAAGTACATTTTTCATACTCGTAGCATCTCTTCTTCTTCAACATTCATGATCTGCTCATCAGGTAGATCTTCGTTGAGCGGTGAATCTATAGGGATTTGCAGCAAGGAAATCTGCCAGCGACTGTCAACGCTGGCCTTGTCATCAAGAACTTCAGCGGATTGATCTTTTATATCAGTGTTATTTTATGAGATAACATATAATGGCGGAGCTTTTGAGCTGCGAAAATCAAAGCTAAGCAATGCTTCTCAATCGGAGAATAGTAAATTTCTGCACCTATCAACCTCTGACTGATGTAGTAGAGTGCATTCTCTTTTCCTTTTTCATTATGCTGGGCCAATAATGCTCCGAGGGATTCTTCTAGTGTTGCTGTATACAATATAAGAGGTTTCCCCGGAATAGGCGCCGCAAGAATAGGAGGATTCAACAGATATCTTTTGATACTGTCGAATGCTTCTTGATAATCTTCATCCCATTTGAAGCAGACATCTTTCTTCATTAGTTTTGTAAATGGATGGCTTCTACCTGACAGATTCGATATGAATCGCTGAATGAAAGCCAATTGTCCCTGTAAAGAATGGAGTTGTCGAAGGTTCTTTGGAGGTGGCATCTCCATGATTGCCTTGATCTTGTTGGGGTCGACTTCGATGCCTCGATGTCGAATAATATATCCCAGGAATTTCCCTGAGGATACCCCAAATGCACACTTGAGAGGGTTTATCTTTAGATCATATTTTCTGATTCTTTCGAACATTATTCTCAAGTCATCTAGATGGTCTTTTCGGTTCATGCTTTTAATGACCAAGTCATCTACATAGCATTCGACCTTTTGATGAATCAAATCATCAAATATACGAGTCATCGCCCGTTGATAAGTGGCATCAGCATTCTTTAGGCCAAAGAGCATGACTGTGTAGCAGAATAAGCCTATAGGTGTTCTGAATGATGTTTGTTTTTTGTCTTCAGGCGCCATTTTTATTTGATTGTAACCTGACAATCCGTCCATGAAAGAGAACATATCATTGTTGGATGTATTGTCAACTAGAAGCTCTGATACTAGGAGCGGAAAATCATCTTTTGGACATGCGTTGTTGAGATCCCTGAAGTCGATGCAGATACGAATCTGGTCATTTTTCTTCTTTATAGGGACTATATTGGCGATCCAATCAGCATATTTTCTTCTTGTGTGAAGCCTGTCTCTATAAGTTTTTTCTTTTCTGCAATCACCTGTTCTTCAATTTCCAATCTCATTCTCCTTGGAGCTTGTTTGATAGGTGCTGCATCTGGTTAGATGGCCAATCTGTGAACTGCCACATTAGGGGATAAGGCAGGTATCTTGACATATGTCCAGGCAAAGCAGTTCCTGAATTCACAAAGGAGCTTTTTCATTTCTTCCACTTATTCTTTTGATAGAAGGAAACTAATGAAGGTTGGGCGAGGATCTTCCTCAGTTCCCAAGTTGACTTCTTTTTGCTCATCCATCGTAGTAGCCTGTCCACCATCTTCCAGTTCTTCTGGTACAGGTTTGATTTCTATGGGCTGATTTTCATAAGCATCAACTTCGCATACCTCATCATCATCATTATTGGATTAGATTTCCTTGCAAGTGATTGCTCGGCAAGTCTCCTTCTTGAGGAATTTTCGTTTAATGAATACAATACCCTTATATGCATCTATATCCTTCCGTCGTAATGGACGCGGATTCCTTCCATACCAGAGACCCAAGCTTGTACGAAGTTGTCGTTCGGTGGTAGGAATATTGATTTATTTTCGTAGCATTCTCTAAATATTTTTGGTATTAAACCTAGGTAGCCTTGTAGGAAATAATTTTTCAGAATCAAGGTGCATACAAAACCAGTCATTATTCTCTTCTTCACGTATTCCTATAGAATACAATACATTTCCAGGTGCAGTCCCCTTCTTCAGAGGAGGTAGATAAAGAGTGGAGAGTTCTTCAATCTTGTGCACCTTGCGCGGAATAATTTCTTTGAGGTGTTGTAGGGGAATTCTCGTGACTATAAGTATGTTATCCAAGATAGACAGGCTGTCTATCCTTCTGGAGAACCTTCTGGAGAACACACCCTGCACTGTGTTAATGTAGATAGAGTCGTAATCATAATCATCGTTTGAAAATTCAACCTCCCTACTCCATTCGTTTGTGGACTGTCATATTTTTCGAGATTTTGTAGGGATAATATCATCTTTATCTGTATCACTCCCTAGGTGAGGTACATATTTCTTTTTTTTGGGAATGTCGGTGCCTTGGGAAGAGTTGGCGTTGCCTTCTTTCTCTCTACACGCTTCTTCTTGCCTTCTTGTTTATATTTCTTTGTAGTCTTTGAATTTGATGCTTTAGCCTCGAGAGAACTCGAAAGTTTTTGCTTCTTTGGTATGAAGTACTTGGCATCTTCATATATCGTTACTTCATGTACTGCAAAGGGCTGAATATCGTCAGAGATCCTGAATTCTTCTCCTTCCTTCAGATATTTCATACACTGATGTAATGTTGAAGGGACGACGCCATATTCATGCAGCCAGGCGCGACCATGTAACGCCTTGAATGAAGTATCCGCATCAATACATGGAATTTGGCTTCTGTATGAAGTTTCCCAAATACAAGAGGGAGCATAAACGAATCAAGGGTTTTCTGCCCTTACTCGTTGAAGCCGTGCATCATCAACTTATCTTGTCCAAGATGTTCCACATCAAGGCACAATGATCTCAATGTTTTAAGGCTCATGAGATTTACGGAAGATTCGGGATCGATCAAAATCCGACTGATCATCATACCGTCACTCTCTGCCGTAACATACAAAGGGCAATTGTGATATGCCGTTCCAAGCATCATATCATCCTCAACAAAAGTAATAATCGGCTCATTCCGAGCTTGCAAGACTTCGGTTAGGTTACGCTCAGCAAAATATGCCTCATATTTTTCGGGGTCCTTGAGAGCTTGAATCAAAGTCTCTCGAAGATCTTTAGACATCAAGAGGGCATCGTATATGCTGAGTTGTGCTGGGATCTTTCTCATATGGGACAAGATATTATAATCTATCCCCTTGGATGAAGTATTATTTTTCTTGGGATCTTCGGGGATAATATTATTCATTGATAATTATCTATTTTCCCTTATCTTTGTAAGGAACCCTTTTTTTTGGTGGAGGTGGCAGTACCTTGCCACTTCTCAATTGCACTTGGGCCATCTCATCTGATTCAGACTTATTTGATGAAGCATTCTCCTCAGATTCAGCCATTGTGGCGTCTGGGGATCCACCTGTAGACTCGGAATCGTTTCCCAGTTTAACCTGCTTCATTTGCGATGCTACGCTTGGGTCTGAATCTTCATCATCTTGAAAACATAGATCTTCTTCTGAACTGTATTCCATTGATGACACCATCAGACAGAATTCAGGGGCCGCTTCTTTAGCGTATTTCTCCCTTTCTGTTATCATTGATGTCGCTGAGATGACTCGACATGTCTCTATAGGAAGAGATTCATCCCTAGCTTCTTCCTTTTCATCTTTTTTGAGCTCTTTCATGAAATCACCGAGTTTGATAGGCCTCCTAGCGGTCTGGTAATATTCACCCAGACTATCAATAGCCTTTTGAGTTGTAGTCTTCTTCGCCTCAAGCTTCTTCAATTTGGCTTTCTTCTTGGAAGATTTTGACTTTAACTTTCCAGACTTTGATAAGCTAGTTTGACTAGGTTGTTGTTTGGAGATTGATGCATGTGATGCAGGCAACCACTTTAAATTCAGTACGGGCTCAATAGGAGACTTTCATTTGACACCCGGAACTCCTAGCTGTTTTAGCATTTTTGTTGTCTTCTTGGAGACCACAGTTTCCCATTGCTCCTCTTGAATATGTTCTTTCATTATTATGTCTTTAGGCAGGAGTACGGAAGAAGACTGACTACCTGGGTGGATTCCTTTCTGGGCATGAACTAACACATTATCTGATAATGTTAATTCTCCCCTCTTGTACATCTTTTCCAACCAATCTTTGAAGGCATAACAATCTTCAATTGGATGGCTGATTATCCGATGATATGGGCAGTAGTTTGGGTCGCCACTGTGTTTGGACTCTTCAGGCCTTTTGCATTCTGGCAATT
This sequence comes from Dendrobium nobile, assembly GCA_022539455.1. Lineage (NCBI taxonomy): Eukaryota > Viridiplantae > Streptophyta > Magnoliopsida > Asparagales > Orchidaceae > Dendrobium > Dendrobium nobile. The sequence goes on along the minus strand of CM039722.1, from coordinate 35,406,509 downwards.
CTAGACTGCCCTTGAGTGCTTGTCGGAACAGTTTAGCGACACTCTCCTTCTTGAACGAATATTCTTTATTCGTTTTCTCCTTGAGGGAAGGGAACGTTCTATCACCAGTTCCCGTGGTTTGCCTCTAGCGCTCTCCTCCATCGGAAAAGGCGCGAGATTTATCATTTCCTCCAAGAACTAGCTTTAGTTGAGGATTTGGATTGTAAGCCTGTTTTGGTTTTTCTTCATATTGCATTGGCTGCTTTCCTTTATCTACATTAACCGCCCGTTTATCTTTATCAGGTTTGGGAGGGAATGCGGAGTAGACCTCATTCTTCCTGGCGTCAGGCGCCTTGGCTTATCTGGGTCTGTTAGGGAGGCTTACAGATTTTGATAAGTTCAACTTTTCAAACTTTGTCATCCTATCCTACAGATCTTGGAATGTAGTAATTGAAGCCATGCACAAGAAGGGTTGTATTTTATCATCAATGTTTCACATTAGCAATTGGACTGCATGCTCTTCTTCTAGTTGCTGCTCGCACTTCATACTAAGATTGTGCCAGCGTATTATGTATTTTGTCACTGACTCATCTTTTCTCCTTTTATCTAGAGCAATATCAGCGATAGTAGTTTTCTCTGTTGCACTGGTAAATCTTTTCACGAATGAAGCTTTTAGTTCCGCAAAGATTTTTAGAGAATCATTCGGCAGCTCAGCGTACCATTTGAAAGCAATTCCACTCAAGCTGCTCACGAATTGCCGGAATAACAAAGCATCATTACCTCCAGTATTCCCGCAGGTAGCCTTAAACTGTGCGAGGTGCTGTCTGGAATTTTATTGCCATCAAAGATATTGAATTTTTGTACGGAATATCCCTTTGGGTATGGCACCTGATCGTACTCTGCTGGGTACGGGCGACCTTTGCCTACCAACTTCTTTGCTTGTTCAGCAGCTATAATGGCCTTAATCTTTTCACTGATTAAGCCTTCCAACTGCGATGTAGTTACAGGTTCAGAGGCACTCGCCACATTTTATGGAGTATGCTAGCGGATTGGATCATCATTTTTATTGTCACCTTCAAGTACACCTTTCACTTCTGAGGTTTGGGGCACTTGGAGATTTTGAGGATTTGCTGGAACATTATTCACAGCTTGGTTGATGGGTTGAGCCGGCACAGGACCCACAGAAGTGGTCTTCTGCATTATCTCCATCATTGCCATCATCCGAGTCATCATCTCAGTCATTTTATCTTTTAACTGAGAGATTTCTCTATCTTTCTTTCGCATATGTCGCCTCATTTAATTTCTCATTTCAGCGAGTGTGATGTCTTCACCAGTGAAGGGGTTTTCTTAGACCTCCTCTTCATCTCCTTCTGAGGAACGAGCACTTCGGCTGGCAATGGATCGAGCCCTATGACGACGTCGATAAACACGTACACAGGGCTGTGATTGCTGGTCATCTTCATCTTCTTCATCTTCAACAACGATATGACTGACCATATGAATCACCTCGATCTCCATGGTGTCTTCATCACCATATTCTTCTTCTTCTTCTTGTACCTGAATTTCTGAGCAGTGTCGCCACAGAATTTCAGGTTCATGACTTGGAATGATTACTTCTTCGATCCGCGGACTATAATCGAAGTGAACTTCTTCTTTGGTTGAAGTAGGAGAATGACAAGACCTCCCGGAAGACTCTCCAGGATGTCGGCTGTCATTATGGGTCTTCTTTTGGACCCATCTCTGACGAGTTTTGTTGGCAGGGGCGGATCTCTGGGAGACTGTTTATGTTGACCATCATGCTAACCCAAAGGAACAAAAAGGTAGAAAAAAACCATGAATCCAGCATACATACATCACATACCTGTTGGATCCAAGAATTTTGCTGAAATCCTCCACGAAATCGGCCGAAATCCCGCTGTGCAGCGCCGTTTGAGTCGCATCCCGCGATTCCTGCTCAAAACCTACGACGTTGCCTCGGTCGAGCGTCCACACCCGTCGTTAAATACACGACCAAACGACACTCTCTCCGCTCGCTGCTTCTCCACTGTCTCTGCTCTCGTTTTCCACGCTCCAAACCCGACCCCTCTTTGTTCCTCTGTCCGACTCCAAGCCCCCGACCTCACCTCAGCCACGATCGACCTCCAACCTCCTTCCCTCTCCGATCCCATCTCCACGACCTCCTAACCGAAGCACCTCCGACCCCATCTCCGCAAGACGCACTGAGCCTCAGCTCTACCCGATCTCCCTTGCTGCTTCCGATCCAGAGAAGAAAGAGAGAGAGAGAGAGAGAGAGGAGAAAAGAAGAGAGCCCTTACCTCTTCTTCCCCAAGTGCCGATCTCCCTTGCTGTAGCCAAGCCGACTTCCTCCTCTTGCCGAGCTCCTACGGTCCTACCTAGCCGAACCCCCTCTGCCCGATCCACCTCTCAGCCGATACCCCCTCATAACCGAACCAAATAGCCTCCTTTAATCCCCAAGCTCACTCACTCAACTCACTCTGACTCAGCCCGACTCAGCCCCGACTCACTCAACTCACTCCACTTAGCCCACTAAAATCCTACCCATTCCAACTCAGCCACTCAGCTCACTCTCCTCTACCCGACCCCCTTTAGGTATAGGAATATTTGTTTTTTTTTTTTTTATTATATATATTATTTTATTTTATTTTTTATTTCCTTTTATTATTATGATATTATTATTATTAATTATTTTTAATTATAATTAACTTATAAAATAATTATAATTAATTAGAAATTAATTATGTTTTTTTTATAATTAGTTTATATTAATTATAGTTAATCATAGTTAATTACTTTTATTATTAATTAACTATAATTAATTATCGTTAATTATAACTAATTATTCTAATCATAATTAATTAATTTTAATTTTAATTATTTATTATAAGATAATTATAATTAATTGTAATATATTTATGGTTAGTTATAATTAATCTTCATTAATTATAATTATCATATATTATTATTATTAATTATTTTTAATTATAATTAACTTATAAAATAATTATAATTAATTAGAAATTAATTATGTTTTTTTTATAATTAGTTTATATTAATTATAGTTAATCATAGTTAATTACTTTTATTATTAATTAACTATAATTAATTATCGTTAATTATAACTAATTATTCTAATCATAATTAATTAATTTTAATTTTAATTATTTATTATAAGATAATTATAATTAATTGTAATATATTTATGGTTAGTTATAATTAATCTTCATTAATTATAATTAATGATAATTAATTATCATTAATAATAATTAATTATTTTAATTATAATTGATCTATAAAGAATAATAAAATGGTTCTTTTCTCGATGCTTGCAACGAGCCGACAAACCCCCGAGGCGCTCACGTAGCGTTTAGGGTGGGAAACCGGTGCGAGGCTCGCGACGATTTAAGGATCCCTCTTCAAAGCTTGCAACGAGCCGGCAAACCCCCGAGGCGCTCAAGTAGCGTTTAGGGTGGGAAACCGGTGCGACGCTTGCGGCGAAGGGGATAAAAAAATGTGTTCTTTATTTTCATATAAGTACCCCCGAACGTCCACGTGGTGCAGAGGGGGGAAATCTGTGTTTTTCCTAACGCCTGTTTTCTTCTTATAATCAACAAACATAAAAACCCTTTAATGCTCACGTAGCAGGCGGGGATAAAAAAATAATATATTTGCGACCGCGGTGTCATTTTTGACACCTACCTGAAGCGCTCACGTAGCGTCGATGGGAATGGTTGCCTCTTGGTTTTTCCCCTAAACGGGGGAGACGCCGGGAGGCTGCCGAAATTTGGATTGAAAATCCAAGGACTTTAAACAATTTTGAATCTCATTTGGACATCAATTGAACTAAATTCAAAGTTGAATAAGCAAATGGTTTAAGCAAAATTCAAAACAAGAGGTGGACCATTTGAACTCAAATGATAAAGAACATGGTGCAAAGAACTTGAACATGATCTTGAATATTCGAACTCAAGCAAGTTGGAGTATATGGAGGACTTCATTTGGACTCGAACTCGATCGGAACATGACTTGAACTTAAGCCTAATTGAATTTGTGACAATTTAAATCAAGTTTGAATATTGAAGCAAGGCTCCAACATTTTGAGCTATAACAAATGCAAAGAACTTTTTGACTTGGAGATTGTAGTTTGGGACAACTACAAGAGAACTTGAATTTGCTACTTGAACTTGAACTCACGATTGGACTTGAATTAGAATTTGATCTCAAACAAGGAGCTCACACTTGAACTTGCAAATGACTACAAGAATTCAAACTTGAATCAAGCTCGAACCATAGTGGACTTTTGCATTTAAACAAGGACTTGGATAAGTCAACAGCGAACTTGTGAACTTGATTGGGCCAAATTGGACTTAAGTGAACTTGAACAATTCAAATTGAAATTGAACAATTACAAAGGATTGTGCTTAAGCTTGATTGGGACACATCAAATCACATTTGGGCTCAAACTCAAGTGAAAATGAGACTTGAATTTGCACATTGAAAGACAAGGAACTTGAGCTCGGGGGACTTGATTTAAACATTGAGCCAATTTGTACTTAGGCTCATATTCGATTTAAAATCAAATGAAGTGAGCATAAGATCTGTTATGATTTCCAATCCATCAAACTACAAGTGATAATAAGTGCCTCTTATGTTCTACAAAGGATTTCTCTACGAAGACACTTGACATACTAGTAGAAGGTGTACGACGAATGTGGTGGCATCACAATCAAAGTGCTAATAGAGTTTCCAAATGAATATTGAAAGGTTCTTATACCAATCAAAATGCAAGAAAACAATAATTTGCAATAGCCAATGAATGTTGTAATATTATTGTAGTCAACCCTCATTCAACATCAAGCAAATGTTAAAGATCTGCAACACATACGATCTCTCTACGAAAACAAAATGTATGTGTCACATGCCACTGATGGGTAGATGCATAAAGACTGCAGTAAATGCAGTATCCTGTAGTCAACTTCAGTCTAAGGATGAATACATCTACCTCCAACAGTAGTAGCTGTGTTATAAAGACCAAAATCAAAGCAAAATGCATAAAGACTACAAGTTCCTACGAGCTTCCACAACATAAAACAGGAGGCTCGTTAGTGCACTATGACCCGCCTACGAAAATCAACAAATAGTGCACGACAGTCTACCTGTACGAAGCAGCGAACCACTCTATTCAGAAGCTGCTACGCCACGCCACCGGATCTGCAACATTCGTACAAGCAGACAGAAGGCGTCTATTCCAAGAATACCCTTGCACGTGCACTATAAATTGTATACACATAGGTACACTAAAAAGGGGTAAATGCAATTACAACCCGCATGGGCCCCGGCGAGCGTGTTATTGGTACACACGTGACGTCTAGGGATGCTACGCGGGTTGACAAGTGAATTCTAGTTCGAACCCGATCCTTCTATACGGTTCAATAGAAGTCGACAGGGTTCAAACCAATAAACAAATGTACGGTTGTGGCGACCGTTATATTTGTCTTAATACATTCATATTAGGCCTTCAAGGCCTACAACAATAAGAATTCACTATCAAAGGGCATAAAGCCTACGAAACCCGATCCTCTGTCGACAGCTCGACAGAGTGACAAGGTTCAATCCATAAAGAGAAATGACCCCAAACACCCCGATGATGGCCGTGTTGAATGCAGATCTCAACCGGAGGGGTTCTCAAATATTTTCAAATATCTCCCAAATATCCAAAAGTCCATTCCAAACATTTTCAAATTCTACCCAAATACCCAAAACTCCAGAAAATCCAAATTCTCAAAATCCCAAAAACCCAAAAATATTTAAATTTGAAATCATCCATCCGTACTTAAAGCAAAATACATGGAGGGCAACAGTTTGTCGGGGTGGACAAATCAAAAACTACTTCAGCTCACAAAAGAGCCAAATGCCTGGTCGAAAATATCACTAGGATCCATTCTCAAACAATCTCTTGCCAGTAAGGACGTGGTACGTGTCCTCTAACCGGCAGTTTCGCCGCCAAATGGCACTGCAGGTAAACGGTTATGACCCGGGGCCCTCTGAACCGAGTGGTTTTGCCGCCAAATGGCACCACAGATAGCGGTTATGGCCAGAGCCAATACGCTCCTTAATGGCGTTAAATCCTTGAGATATGAATCAATAGGATATGATCGATAGGGCACAAAGCCCTCTGTAAGCTAAGGTGGATTCAAATTTGTCCCCTTAGACGAACATTCACCCCCGGTCTACAAGGTCCCCTTGGACGAAGCAACCCATGGCTGCCGACAAGGATCCTTCTGTCAGGTTGGGTCGACTACCTCCTCTGACTAAGTAGACCAGGGACCATGATGGCCCGGGATGACGGAACCATGGGATCTTGATCGGGCCTATCATCCATTCCCCCACCATCCGCTTTAAGTGCAAGAGGGTGCAATTTCTATTTTAAATATTAAATCTTTCGAAACCTATAAATTTCCAAGCTTCCAAACATTTCAAATCCCCAAATTTCCAAATCTAAACCATTGCTGCTACTATATGCCAGATAACACGTATATTCTACGTATCTGATTGACGACTAGCCTTAATCGAAAGTTCTCTCTCGTGATCGGGAGAGGTAATTAACTATAGGGGCTTGCGCCTATAGGAAACCAGAACTCAGATCATAAAGTCCTCGCATAAATGAGGGCGGAATCTCTGGGTAGTGTCTTATCTACAAACCCATCTGCCTTCCAAAATTTACCTCGGAACTTATTCAGTTAAAACTCCCTCGCCGAATAAGAAAAGCGAGCGGAGGCTGGGGCCGAATTTTCGGAGCCCACAGTTTCGGATGTCTCGCCTGATCTATCTCTTTCTTCAAAGATCTTTTCTTTTCGAGGCTTAGGCCTCCAAACTTGTTTGCCTTTCTGCTGGGCCCTTTCGGCGACAGATTCTTGGACACGGGGTCCGAGTGTCACGCCCCGATGTGCTTCCTGTGGAGCTTGTCATTGATAATTTCTTTGTTCGGCTATCACGACAGATGAAAGCCTCTCACTTGGAGTGGTTCTTCGGGCCTCAACGATCACTGGCCTTTGGAACTTCTTCTTCATTAGCCCTCTTTCCTTAACAGTCTTCAATACTTGATGTACTAGAGTAGACAGGCGTTCGGGCTCTTTTGTCTTCTGAGGGGTCAAAGCTTCAGGGCGATGCTCCCAGAAGGATTGCTTAAACTCACCAGAAGAGCTATTTCTTTTTACTGACTTCAGGTTAGTGAACATGTTCTGGGTGGGGATATTGATCTTTGGTTCTCGTGCTGGCAGATTGGAAGGATGGATTGGTACAGGCAGTTGTTGAGCATGTAGCTCTGCATTTCTCTTCTACTCTGCCTTCTATTGAGCCTTCCTCCAGATGAGGAAGCTTCAGTGTCATATTTCCCATATTCAACAAGCTCTCTAGGCAGAGTAGTGGTGTTGACAGTCAACACAGAAATTTTTCTTCCATCAACAACCCTCTTTGCAGTAAGGGTCTTAGACTGGGATAATCTTTCAAAGGCAGAAACTCTTCTTTGAGCAATGTCCCTAACAATAGTTCACGGCGCTGGCAGATGCGCACGCTGCACAGTGATCCTTGCAGAATGGGATCTTCCAAAAAATTCTTCAGAGTTTACGCCATACACAAGGACGGCTGCAGCCCTTGCAGTAGCTGCTGAGAAATCGAGCCTACCAAAGTGGATGGTGGCTCCAGTATTTCCAGTCTCTATGACAACATTTGCCAGTTGAATCTTAGCTCCTCGTCCCAGTTGGACGGTCATCGGGGTTTCCTGTATTTTCATTCTACAAAAATGAAAGGCAGTGGTTAGTAATCAGAATGGATATATCACCCTACACTTTCAAAATGCAGAAATTATGCAGAATAAATAATTGAAGTAGAAAAGTTAAAATAGAATTAAAACCCTGTTCATTGAATTTCCAATAAATCTTATTTAAAAGATTGATTTTCAGGAAATTTAAAATTTTAGTTCATATGAATTTGCTTGCTGCTATAGCATGTAAGTGACTAGCCAGAGATAGAAAGAAAAACCAATTCTCAGTGGAGTTGGCAGAAATCTGTGGGCTTCGAAAATTCGGCCCCGGCCTCCCCGTCGCATTGCTTGTGCTTTTTATTCGGCGAGAGAGTTTTAACGGAATTAAGTTCCGGGGTAAATTTTGGAAGGCAGATGGGTTTGTAGATAAGACACTACCCAGAGATTTTGCCCTCATTTTGCGAAGACTTTATGATCTGAGTTCTGATTTCATATAAGCGCAAGCCCCTATAGTTAATTACCCCTCTCGATCACGAGAGAGAACTTTCGATTAAGGCTAGTCATCAATTAGATACGTATAGATTACATGCATCTGGCATATAGTAGCAGCATGTGTTTAGATTTGGAAATTTGGAAAATTTGACGGGTTTAGATATTTATAAAATTTGAGATTTGATGTTTAAAATTGGAAATTTTATTATCTTGCACTTAAAGCGGATGGTGGGGGAATGGATGATAGACCCGATCAAGATCCCATGGTTCCGTCGTCCTGGGCCATCATGGTCCCTGGTCTACTTAGTTAGAGGAGGTAGTCGACCCAACTTGACAGAAGGATCCTTGTTGGCAGCCATGGGTTGCTTCGTCCAAGGGGACATTGTAGACGTGGGGTGGGTATTTTCCTAAGGGGACAAATTTGAATTCATCTTAGCTAACAGAGGGCTTTGTGCCCTATCGATTATATCATATTGATTCATATCTCAAGGATTTGATGCCACTAAGGAACGTGTTGGCTCTGACCATAACCAGTATTTCGTGGTGCCATTTGGTGGCAAAACCACTCGATTCAGAGGGCCCCGGGTCATAACCATTTATCCTGCGGTGCCATTTAGCGGTAAAACGGCCGGTTAAAGGACACATACCACGTCCTTATTGGCAGGAGATTGTTTGAGAATGGATCCTAGTGATATTTTTGACTAGGCATTTGGCTTTTTGTAAGCCGAAGTAAATTTTGATCTGTCCATCTCGGCAAACTGTTGAGGAGGATGGTTGGATTTTGCTTTAAGTGATTTTGATGGATTTATTTCAATTTTAAATATTTTTGAGATTTTGAAATTTTGTGGAGTTTGGATTTTTTGGGTATTTGAGTTTAGCTTGGAATGCATTTGAAGGTATTTGTGAACCCCTCCAGTTGAGATTTGCGTTCAACAAGGCCATCATCGGGGTGTTTGGGGTCATTTCCATTTGATTGAACCTTGTCAACCCTATCAACTTACCGGTAGGGGATCGAATTTCGTAGGCTTTATTTCCTTGTTTGTGATTTTTTTTTTGCTAAAGGTCTTGAAGGCCTAATATAAATATATAAGATAAATATTCCGGTCGATATCATGACCGCATATTTATTTTATGGCTCAAACTCTGTCTACTCCTATTTACCTGCTTAGGAGGATCGGGTTTCGTAGGTTTCGTGCCTTTGTTAGTGAATTCTTATTGTTATAGGCCTTGACGGCCTAATATGAATGCAATAAAACAAATATACTAGCTGTCGCGATCGTATACTTGTTTGTTGGTTTGAACCCTGTCGACTTCTATTGACCCGTATAGAAGGATAGGGTTCGAACTTGAATTCACTAATCGATCAGCGTAGCATCCCTAGACGTCACGTGTGTTTCTACAACACGCTCGTCGGGGCCCATACGGATCGATATTATATTTTCCCCTTTAGTGTATTTATGTGTATACATTTTATAGTGCATGTGTAGGGGTACTTTGAAATAATTATAAATAATTGTGCATATAACTATCGTTTGGATGCACACAACTTTTCTTTTAAGAGCTTATACACGCCTTCTGTCCACTAGTACGAGTGTTGCGGATCCGATGACGGTATAGTCTTGATGTTATGAGGCATCTCCTCATCTTGATGTTGACTCCCCCCTTTCTCATTCACCGGAGAGGTCTTTTTAGGCTTTGGAATTAATAATCATTGCTTTGAAGAGAACTTCTTTTAAGCTCTTTAATGTAGTAGACTTGTTACTTCCGGTGTTTGTGAGCATCAGAACTGTTTTCTTCTTAAGTATAGGACATAGAAGAAACTTTGGAACACCAGGAAGTTTAGTTCTAATTTGTTCAAACATCCCTTTCCTTCTGTCAGGTGTCATTTTTCATACATCGAATTGCCCTTGTACTCGACATATTTGAAGATCTTAATCACCGTTGTCGTAGGTGATATCCGTACTTGTGTCCATAGTGGTTCGTTGTACTTACGATACACTCGTTGTTGTTATCCACAAGCTGCTCGTATTCAGTTGCAGGGACTCGTTGTATCCACTACGACCTCTTGGAAGTGTTCGTAGAAGAGTCATTATTCCCGCATCATGTCCACCTTTCACCAATCTCAGGTGGGCTTGTTGATTGTACTTGCTTGTAGGGATGGGTCCTCCACTATTGAACGCCGGCATTGCCATCTCAATCTACAGGCACTGGCAGGGATTGTCATAGGAATTCATGCATTGAGGTCCTGTTCGCCACGAGTCCTCAGCTGTTTGCTTGTATTTGTTTGAATGCATTGATTTGTTATTTGGTATTGGAATTTAGATCTTGATTGTGCATTTTAGGATTCAGGTTCTACTTCTTATAGTTCAATTCAAGTTCAAGTTCCCTATTGTTCGTACAAGTCCTCTATACGTTTTAGTTCAAATTCTATGCATTCATGTCCAAGTATAAGTCTTCTGCATTATTGCCCAAATGATGTCTTCTTATTGTTTAGGCTTTGTGTACTTCAGTGAAAATTTCGGCAGCACCCCGCATATCTCCCGTTTGGGGGAAAGTAGGGGGGTTGCGCCTTCCCACCACGCTACTCGCGCGTGTATGGTAGGTGTCCTTAGACATCGCGACCGTACATCTTTTCATCCCACCACTCTATAAGAGCGTGTATGGGGCCTTCAACAGCACCCGTACGAGAACACCAGTGACTTCCCCACCACGCTACAAGAGTGTGTATAGGGCTTACCCACCTTGTCGTATGCATCGCACCGGGCTCCCTCCTACCGTGCTACAAGAGCGCGTATAGGTGGTTCCCCGGTCCGCTACAAACGTCAAGAATGAGATTTTAGAACATTATACCTTTTGTAGCAATCGTCGGTGGTGCTGAAGTCGAGGTCGAGGATTTTCCCCACTACGCTACAAGAGCGTGTATAAGGCTTACCTGCCTTGTCGCTCATGTTGCACTAGATTCCCCCTCACCGTGCTACAAGAGCGCATATAAGAGGTCCACTAGTGCATCAAGCACGTCGAGGGCGGGATTTAAGTTAGAAATTTATACCTTGAAGACCGGCGGGGAGGCCCGTAGTATGAGGCAAGGGAAGGGCACGGAAACCGAGGCGGAGGAGCATTTTGAATTAATGATAACTAATTATTCAATTATAATTAATCATTAATTATATTTAATTATAATTAATGTTATTTAATTATAATAAATTATAACTAAAAATAATTAAACAAATAACTGGAATTAACTATTTAATTATAATTAATCTATTAAGTATAATTAATTAGAATTAGTTATGCCTAATTATAATCAATAATAATTAATAAAAAAATAATGATAATTAACAGTTAAATATAATTAAAAATAACTAATAATATTTAATTATAATTAATAACTAATTATAATTAAAAATAATTATTAAATTAATTATAATTAATATTAGTTAATTAATAATATTAAAATAAGTAATCCCTCCCTCTCCCCTCTCTCTGATTTGGCGGATGCATGGGATTTGGCCGAGCAAGCGCGTGACAAGGGAGAAAGTTACCTTCACACCCGCGAGCTCACGTTCGTGCTTCCAATTCGACAGGTAGGGGAAGTCGTCAAATGAACGAAGTCGAACAGCAATGATGGGGTCGGAGAAGCGAGTGAGTGGGAGAAAGTTATTGCCGTAGTGAGCGTGCTCCCGTTCTTGTCCCAATCAGAGTGTCGTAGCTTTCGGTCGGACAGGATGAGGAGGTCGTCAGAGGAAGCGAAGTCGGACTGCAGCGAAGAAGCCGAAGTAGCGACGGCTTCACAGCAAACGAGCTCCCAGTCGTTTCTTTCGATTAAGATGTTGTAACTTCCGATCCCGTCAGGAAAGGAAAGTCGTAGAAGGTGCGAAGTCGAACAGCACAGAGGGAGGGAGAGAGGGAGCTCGGAGGGAATGGGAGAGAGCGAGAGCGCGAATGACGAGCTCGGTCTCATTTTAACATCGAGACCGATCATGCGTAAAGAGACGTCGACGTGCGAATAACAGATATTGCGGGATTTGGTTGTGCGGAGAGCGGCGTCGAGCAGGTAAGGTATATTATATATATATATATATATATATATATATATATATATATATATATATATAATTCAGGGTCAACACAATAACTATTAGAGAACAATAAACTACTTTTATTTCTATATTATTGGGGTAGAGTTTGTAGATTTCAAAAAAAGTTTACAAGGTTGGTCATGTGTTAAATCACCATGTAGATTCGGTGTGCTCTTTTATTTTGTAATCAAATGCTGCATTGAGAATAACATATCATCTCGAGAGACAGACATGGTATTCTACAATGGATTCAATAAAAAAACAGAGTTTTAAAAAAAATATCATTTATATAATCAAACACAATCAAAAGACAATATCATCCCGAAGAACGAACATTGCATCTTATGAAGGGTTTGAAAAAAGAAATGAGGTTTTGAAAATTTTATCATTCTTGAAATCAAATACAACAACAAAAATAATATATATCACAAGAGATGAATATAGTATTATATGAAGGATTTGAAAGTAGGAATGATTTAAAAAAAACATTATTTTTATAATCAAATACGACGAAGAGAATATTGCATTATCTTGAAAGATGATAATGATATTCTATAAAGGTATTTGAAAATAGAAATGGGTTTTAAAAAGTTTTCTACGTTTTCTGAGATTTTTTCACTATCTTACGAGAATAAGATAGGTTTATTATGGAGTTACATGTTTTCCATAAAGGCAAGACCCTATGATTAATTATATCTAGAGAGAGATGACAAATCAATGACAAATATTTTTAAGACTTCAAAGTTTAAGACAAGGATTGGAGGATTTTGGAATTTTCAAAAGAGATTGGCTTAAGGTTGGGACCAACATTTAACAATTGGAGGATTTTGGAATTTTCAAAGATTGGGATTGACATTTAAGAAGTCCTAAATGGCCTCAGAATATGGCTGGTAGATCATGCTTCTAGAACTAAATGTAATTATTATTTTTATTTTGTTGTGTTTTTAATGTGATGTATGCTTATGCCATTTACACCCCTCTAATCTTTTATCTTTCTATGTTATTTTAGGAATCTATGATTAGATGGAGGCATTTAAAGAATAATAATAAAAATATTTTTGAGAGTAAGATTTTAGATCTTAAGATTTTGTCTGTGTATGAGGATGCTAATGTTATGTGGGAAAAAGTGGCTAGTGACATTAAGAATATTGTAAAAGATATGTTTAGAATTTCAAAGGAAAAAACTTTTAATAGTAAAAATTGTTGGTGGTGGAATCCAAATGTATAAGAAAAGATAAAAAATAAGAAGATTTGTTATAAAAATTAATTTAGATATAAAATTTCTGATAATCGGGAAAGATATAAAGAGCCACGTAAGGAATCTAAGAAATCATTATGCGATGCAAAGATTTTAATTTTTAATGATTTATATAATAGATTAGATACTAAGAAGGGAGAAATATGTATGTATAAGTTAGTCAAACGAAGAGATAGTAGTAAGGATTTAATTCAAGTGAAATGTATTAAGGATGAAGATCAAAAAGTATTTTTCTTAGAAGATGATATTTAGCAGGTGGATGAGATATTTTGCTAAACTTTTTTATGAAAAATGTGAAAATACGATTGACTTTAGTGACCTTAGCACCCTAAATGAAAATAAAGATTTATGTTTTTATCTGCGTATTAGTAAAATTAAAGTTAGAGAGGCTTTAAAGAAAATAAATATGGAAAAGCTGTTGGACCTGATGATATTCCAATAGAGGTATGGAAATGCTTAGGAGTTGAATGAATTTATTGGCTTACTAAGCTTTTTAATACTGTTTTGAAGACTAAAAAGATGCCAGATGAGTTGAAATGAATATGTTAATTCCTATTTTTAAGAATAAATGTGATGCACAAGATTGCGCAAATTATAAAGGAATTAAGTTAATGTGTCATGCTTTAAAAATATGGGAGCGAGTTATGGAGTGTAGGTTGAGGCGTGATACTAATGTTTCTCAAAATCAAATTGGATTCATGCCAGGTAGGTCTATTATAGAAGCCATATATTTATTGAAAGCTTTGATGGAGAAATATGGAGAGAATAAGGAGGATCTACATATGATATTTATTGATTTAGAGAAAGTATATGATAAAGTTCCAAGAGAAATGCTATGGAGAGTTCTTGAAAAGAAAAGAATTAATAACGCTTATATTCAAATCATTAAAGATATGTATGCAAGTGCTATTACTTGTGTTCAAACACAGGGTGGTTTGACCAAGTATTTTCTTATTTCGGTTGGATTACATCAAGGATCATCCTTAAGACCATATCTTTTTGCTTTGGTCATGGATGTTCTCACCAGACATTTGCAAGAGGATGTACATTGGTGTATGCTTTTTGCTGAGGATATTCTTCTTGTTGATAAGACTAGAAAGGGAGTTGAAGGTAAAATTGAATTATGGAGATCAACTTTAGAGTTTAAAGGTTTTCGCTTGAGTAGAACTAAAACTGAATATATGGAGTATAATTTTAGTAGTAATAGACCTAATGAAGGAATTGTAACTTTGGGCGATCAAGTCATTAATAAGAGTACACATTTTAGATATCTTGGATCTATTATTTAGAGTGATGGTGGAATAGATGGAGATATTATCAGCATAATTCAAGTTGGATGGTTGAGGTGGAGGAATGCATCGGGCTTGTTGTGTGATAGAAAAGACTCCTTCAAAGTTAAGGAAAAAATCTATAAGATGGTGGTGAGACCTGCAATGCTTTATGGTGTCGAATGTTAGCCATTGAAAGAGAAGCATAATACTAAGTTAAGTGTTGCAGAGATGAGGATGCTCAGGTGGATGAGTGGTTTTACCCTTAGAGATATGATACGAAATGAGCATATACGTGAAAAGGTTGGAGTAGCGCCAGTAGAAGATAAGATTAGAGAGAGTCGCCTTAGATGGTTTGGTCACATAAAACGACGGTCTTTTGATGACCCGGTTAGAAAAGTAGAGGCATTAGATTTGACTTATGTTAAGAAAGATAGAGCTAGACCTAAAAAGTCTTGGTTACATAATATTAGAAATGATCTTTCTTTATTAGATATAAATTAGAATTCGACTTTTAACAAGTCACAATGAAGAAAATGATTCATGTAGCCGACCTTATGTAGCGGTACAAAGGCTTGATGTTGTTGTTGTTGTTATTTGAGGAATATTTATTTTGTTTTGATTAGATAAAATTTCCCTAAAAACTAAAGAGAACTAATCTGCAGGCTATCCTAAGCAAGCATGCAAGTGTCTATCGCACACCAGTTATATATTGGGTAAAATTAAAAAGTTTTAGTGTGTAAATCACATGGTTTAAAATGTCAATCGATGTTATAGTGTCGGTTATTTTATTCCTATTCCTAAGGGTTTTGGTCAAAGTTTTAATCATGTGTCTTTTATTTTCATTTTGGGATTTGAGTTGGTAATTAGTGATCTAATATTTACGGTTAAACAAAATGAAACACAATGTAATATATGAAATAAATAAATAAAATATAAGTAAACAACATGTATGTGCAGATAAGAAAAACACAAAAAAATGTAAAGATCCTAACCTGAGAAGGCTAAGGCTGGCATCCTATATGCTACATCTAGTGTATGCTAATTGTCCAGGTAGGTAGATGATTGAAGGGTGAAAACTAACCTATTAGGTGGGTATGACGCCCCCAGTTAAGAAACTATGGTTTCATCGTTTTGGGTTTGTCATGGTCCTTAGCCTACTTCGTTGAGTGCCGAACAGAGGATTATTATTAGCAACCATGGGTTACCTCATCCAATGAGACCTTGTAAGCTAAAGGGGTGGAGGACCTAGTCCAAGGCTAACAAATGGGAAGTGCGCAAGCTTATAGATAGCGAATATGTGTCTATCTTGTCTATCCTAAAATGCCACACTTAAGCTATTTGTCTGTTCATGAGAGATATGGTGTGAGGGGGAAAGATATATGCTAAAGAGACCTAGTGCCTAGGCTTCTATCTATACTACACATTAGCCACTGAGATCGTAGGTGAAGTGAGTTTTGTGCTCTAAATCATCTTAACGGATGGATGAATATAGGATTGCTCCTACAAGTGTCAACTCTAAAGTCCGAGGTATACTTCAAAAATGGAACATGAAAGAAGAAGAATGTACTGGAGTATACTAAACAACAAAGCTAGAAAATAACTTATCTACCTACCCATTCAATATCATGGATGTATCAAAAATGCCATGTCCTCTATGCACCATGTGATCATTTATTGGAATAACCATCATAGTGGGATTAAGAATGATTCCACCAAAGTAGCTTGAGTGCATGGTTTAGTTGCAATTTTTTTTTTTATAACCTGGGTGGTAGAATAAATGGGGACAGACAGACAGACCTTGCTTTCCGTAAGCATAATGAGATAAACTGTCACCCATGGCCATGTAACTAAGGAGCTGTCGAAGGCCAGAAGCGAGGTAGAGGAGAGCAGATGATGAAGACAGGACAATATGTTTAGAGATAAAGAAATCGGATCAATCTGAGCTTGGCCAAGCACAGGGGTGGCAGATCAGACAAAGCTAGTAGCCGGACTGACATGAATAGGATCCAGACCATCAATGTAGCGTGAGTAGTGAAAAGGATCCAATATCATTTTTTCTATCTCGGAATAAAAGCCCCTTGTACCTGAATATCGGGAAGTTGGAGGCATGAGTGAACTTGCCACTTGAACCAATCCTCCTCATTCAATGAGAAATCCAACAAAACCCTCAATCAAATGACTCCAATCACATCTCCTCTTAATGCTCTTAATCTAAAGGCTGAAATCAAGTAATTTTTTTATAATCCCCAACCACTAGATCTAAAGGTTGCTTTATTTGGAAATAAATAAAAAGGCGGAGTAAAAATAGTTTTGTATTTAAGTCCAATCTAAAATCAGTTTGAATAGGTAGTAATTATTATTATTATTATTTTAATATTTATAGGCATTTATTAATTATGTATTTTATATTTTAATTTATTATGTTTATTTAATTTTAAATAAAATAAATAAATAATCTCTTTTTTATTATATATTTAAAATAATAACAATAATAAAAGTAATTATAATAATAATAAGCATTGTTTCTCACCTCTTGACACGCATCAAATGACACTCGATTCGAGCACAATTGGGCACATTTAATTCGCATTGACAAGCAGGATACGCTCGCACGATCCGTTCATAAAAAATGAGGTCTCGATCAATGTTTAAAATTGCGTAAATAATCCTCGAGGCGGTGTGAGGCGTAAGCCTCACGGACGAAGAATTGCGTAAATGAGAATTTAAGAGTTTTAGCAGGTAAACAATAGTAAGATTCTATCATACAATAAAAACATCTAAATGACAAGTGAAATTAGTGATAATCACTAAATGGGTATTCAAGGGAATCTTCTATCCAATTATATCTATGAATATCATATCTTCATCATCTTTAATGTAACTCATTTTTCTCTTTCTTGTGCAATAAGAATGACATTATCATGTTAATTACCAGCCATTAAAAAAGCGGACGACGCGTCCGCATTGAGTCGCGCCTCAAGTCGAGGCAGAAGTCATGCGTATCGGGGATTACGCCTCGAACCATCCAGCGAAGCCTATGATTTTTTCGCACGAGGCGTACGCATCAGAGCGCAATGCCTCGAGGCAGTACGAGGCACCGCTTCAAATTTTATTCTTCGGTATATATGTTAATACAATGCAGCCGATTCGTATTCGGGTATTCGTGTATAGGATTAGGGCTTCCTGTGAGAATTGAAAGGCGAACTGGAGGTGAAGCCGTGAGGGAAAGAGACGAAGCTGTGAGGGAAGGAGACGAAGCTATGAGTGCAGGAGACGAAGTCGGAAGGAGACAATGCAGGAAATGAAGCCGAAAGCAATAACGGTTTCGAAAGCAGGAAACGAAGCCGAAGTTGTGAGTGCAGGAAATGTTCAGGCCTCGAGTAGGTCGGAAGAGCAGGTGAGCGGTGTTGTGGGCCTTGACTTTGACGTGCAGTAACGAAAGCTTGAGTAACTCCTGATTCAGCTTTCTTTCATTTGTCCGTTCAGTACATGCTCGGTATTGCTAGGTATCGCTCGGCACCGAACAAGTATATGCTCGGTACCACTAGGTACATGCTTGGTACCGAGCCAGTATCGCTCGGTACCGAGCCGGTCGAACCCCGCCAGGGGGCAGAGCCCCCTTGGACCCCCGGCAGACCGGTATATTATTGTATTCATGTTGTCCTATTGTTGATTTTTTATGTTGATTATTTAATATTTTTATAAATTATTAACATGACTAGTGGCACAAGAAGGAAAGATCCTGTATAGAAATATGGAACTCAAGTTGAAGTGTCAGGCGAAGGTGCAAAGAAGGTATATATTTACATGAAATATAATTTCTGTGAGAAACGCATAACTGGTGGCGTTAAGAGGTTGAAGGATCATCTAGTCTGCACTCATTTCAATGTGGGACCATGTGCAAAAGTACCTGATGAGGTGAAAAAAGAATGTACAGATTATTTAAAAAAGTTTGCCACCACAAAGGAGGTCACACAAAGAAATATGGAAGAGATGATAGGAAACTCTTCTTACTATGGATCACAGCATGAAGGTTCCAGTACTGGAAGCCATCTAGTTTCTTCTGACCGAGGCAGTCGGGGGCCCATGGATAGATTTATACTAAATATTGATAACAAGGAAAACATAAATACTCAGGATATTCAGCCTCCTATAACTACAAAAGAACTCAAGAATAGAGTTTGTTTGGATATCGCCAGATTCATCTATAAAAATGGGATTCCATTTAATGTTGTTAGGAGTCCGTCATGGATCAATATGTTATGATCTGTTGGAAGTTATGGATAGAAGAGGAATACAACTTCCAAGCATGTATGAGCTGAGAACTTGGATGCTGAATGAGGAGGTTAAGACAACTTTAAAAATGATGGATGATGTTAAGAAGACTTGGATTGAGACAGGAGTGACAATAATGTTAGATGGTTGGTCAGATATTCGACATAGAAGTATTATTAATTTCTTGGTCAACAATTCATATGGAACAATTTTTCTCAAATCAGTAAATAGACATCTCAAATTGCAGAATCAAGGAAATATTGAGAATGAAATTGACCCTTTGCTTGTTGATGAGTTACAATCTGATGATGAATGGGTTACTCCTAAGAATGTTGATGTTTCTGAAGTTGAAGCAGAAGAAGAAACTCATGTCCATGAAGAAGACAATGAAGCAATTACCCAAGTATATAAAAGAAAAAAATAAAGTGAGATTGGAGTTTCAAAAAAATTCAAAGGTATTCTTAAATATAATGAATTATTTTGTATGTTACTATTGTTTCATTTTAGAGCTAATGCAATATTAATAGATATAAGAGATAAAGCAAAAAATGTTATAGATGAAGAAGAGTTTGAAGATGACTTTGATATTAATTATGAAGATTCTTCTGAAGACAATCAAAGTGATGATAAACCTGCTTTGGGTCTTGATCTTAAGGGGATGTTTTATTTTTAAGTGAGTTTATTTTAAATATTGTATTCTAGTAATATTAACTTAAACAAATCTTCAAATTCCTAGTTGACATAATATTTTATTATTTTTTATCATTATTTATAATTTAAAATTAATTTATTTTAATCGTTTTGAGGCTTATGCCTTGATCCGTCTCAAGGCTTATGCCTCGCCTCGCTTAGAAAAAATGTCTCGATTCCCGATTTCGCCTTTTAAAACCTTGTTAATTACCCATTTAATATAAATATAATGTAATAACATATAAAAAGTTGTGGAATATATTTATTTAGTTGTTGTGCTGCCGAACTAGTGGATGTGTGTGGTGTGGTAGTAGTGGATGTGCCCACTTGATCTGCTTCGCCCCTCAAGACATCCACACTTAGATCTTTTAGTTGCAGGTCTGATAATGACAAATCTGTCTCATCATCTATGAATCACTCATTATCAGATGCTACATCATCACACACCAACGGGTCCTCATCATCCTTCAACCCATTGTTCCTCAACCTCTTGTTGTGCATAATATACGCAAGGGAGTTCATTCTGAGTGTTGAAAGCTGATTTCTTCTCTTTGTTTGCACTTGACTATATGTACTCCAGTTTTGCTCACACCCAGAAGAAGAACAAGTGAGGCTTAAAACTCTAACAACAAAACTCTGTAACTCAGGGATGGAATCACCAAATTAGATCCACCATTCAACTATTTTCAAGAAGAAAAATTATAATCAAAACATATTAAAGTGTTATGCATTTACAAAAATAAGTATACCTGGAGATCGTTTGACAATAGTTGATTTTGCTGCTTGCAGACCAAAAAATCCTTCCCTATTCCGAAATAAAACAAGTTGTAAATCTGCAAGCTCCCTAACGGTCTGGTCCGGTATTAGTCGTTCCATGCAGTGATATAAGCCAAGCTTCACCTCCGGGTTTGAGGATTTCTTCTCTGAATATTGAAATTGAAGATTGAGATAATACGTTGCTGCATGTAGATGACGGTGTAACTGGACCTCCCACCGAGTATCAATGGCCGGTTTCTTCTCGACATCCACTATACATAGAACTTGTACCAAGGGTCTCGTGCTCAATATGGCATAGGTCACAATAGCCCAAAATTTATCATTTAGAATTAGCCTTCTTATTTCCTTCCCCTCAGTTTTCTTCCCCCACACGGAATTAAGCCATTGTGTTGATGTAAACATTGCTTCAAGAGGTTGTCTCACATTTAGTAGGCTTTGCAGTGTCAAATAAGATGTGGCAAACCTGTAGAATAAATTTGCATTAGGAATTGAAAATGATTTTCAGTGAATAAATGTAATAACGAATCTAGTGGTTGCAGGGCGAATGATTTCCTTCTTTGAAAATTTTATCATTAAGGCTAAGACCCATGAGTGGTAGTATATGAACTTTGTGATCTTCTTAGCCCTAGAAAGAGCACTCTTGTGTTGAGGTAAATCACCAAGTTTCTCCAATATGAGATCGATGCAGTGTACTGCGCAGGGGTTCCAATACAGGTGTTTCCTCTTCTCCATCAACATCTGACCAGCTACTTTGTATGCACTGGCTTTGTCAGTCACCACCTCAACAACCAATTGCTTCCCAATCTCCTCAACAACACCATCTAGTAAATTGAAATGAATTCAACATTTTTAACCTCATCTGAAGCTTAAACTGATCGTAAAAACACCGTGCCATAGGGATTGTTGACAAGGATATTAATCAAGCTCCTGTTCTTCATGTTAGACCATCCATCTGACATAATAGTAACACCAGTCTCAATCCATATTCGTTTAATCTCATCAATTCTCTGCTCTGTGTTCTGCAGCTCCTTCAAAATTCATGTCCGCAACTCGTACATGGAAGGTGCTTTCAACCCTCTCCCATACAACCCCACAGACCGCAACATATTGAAGTAAGCCGGCGATGTCGCAACATTAAATGGTATGGCATTCTAAAAAAAAAATCTGCCAATATCCATGCAAACCTACCGTCGACCCTCTTTAGTACCAGCAGCAGGCATCATCTGTGCTTGTCCTCTATCCTCTCCTAGATTAGTCATATACTGATCCATACATGCACCTCTATTATGTATAGTGGAGGAAGAGCCCTTTCCACTCTCGCTCCCGAAGTAAGCACCATGTTTGACCCTTTCATCAAATTGCTCATGTTGTAAATGTTTGGTCGTCGTACTCTTTTTCATATAAGCTGTAATTTCCTCATTCACGTTATACGGAACATTCGCACAAGGTGCTACATTTTTATGTGAGCCAGATAAGTATTCCTTCATGCGAGTTACTCCTCCCTTCACCACCTTATCACAAAAATTACATTTTAAATACACATTTATTCTCGCTGCCTCCTACATCAACTTGCACACTATATTTCCAAGAAGAGTCATACCGCATTGACGTATTTGCCTTTTCCTTGCTTCTAACTATGTTTCCTAATGCAAAAATTCGAAAACAAATAAAAAATCTCAAAAAATCAAAAACCCTAGATTTTTTTCTCTTGAAAAATCTTTCATTGAACTAAAAAAAATTACCTAAAAGGTTGTGGACTCCTCCTAGAGGGCGGCCGGACACTTCAAGATCGCTGGAGTGAGGTGGCGCCGGCGGGAGAGGCCGAGTGGAGTGCGAAAGAGCTTGCGGCCTGCGGCTTTTTTTTTCTACTTGGGTTCGGGTTTTGCTGATAGGAGAGGGGAGGATAGAAGTATTATTTCATTTAGACTTAAGTGAGTGGGTCCCGGTTATTAGAGGCGTGCGCCTCACACTGAACTGCGCAATTCAGCCTAAGAGGCGCACCTCACAGTGAATGAGGCGTACACCTCATGAAGACCCAAAAAAACTTAAGCAATGAGGCGATTTTGCCCAGAATTGCGCAAAGGCGCGCCTCTGATTGCGCAATTTTAAACTATGGTCTCGATAAAAAAAAATTCACGTACGAAATGAACATGTGCAATAGAGGCTCAAATACATGTGAAATATACATCAAATCAGCGTTGGCCTGATCACATATGTTTTAAAACTTGATAAAATGATATTTGATCGAAACAATTACATTCCCAAAGCCGATGATGAATCGAGGTAAAATACGTGAGGTGGCCCTTCATCAGACAAAGCCACAACATGCAAGCAAATAAATCGACCTATGAGATGTCCAATAAGATTCTGCATGGGATTAGTGCCAAAAAGGAGGTCAACACAATCGTTTGTGGATGTTTTTTCCCATGCCATGCAAGCTTTTAGATAAATATTCATCTGTTTGATTATCTGTAGGATGCTGTTTTCAATGGTTTTTTTTTTTTTTTTTTTTTCTGTTTGGTGAAGTTGATTCTGTGAAGCGAGTTTTAAAAGTGCTTGAGAACGAGATTACATGTTATTGTTTATGGTGTTAACTTGATCCTTTATTCTTTTCAGTTTATTATCAGTTGTTTGCAGAATGGTAAATAGATTAAGATGAATTGTTCGGATCTTCTTATTCTTTTGTTCAGGATCCACAAATATTACATGTTATTTTAGGGCAAAGGAGGGTGGTAGCTGCTGTTAAATTAATTGTGATGATTCATTATGTGTTCTTGTATAGATTAGTGCCAATTTGGTTTATACCGTATTGAATCGTGGCATGTGAATTTTTTTAGATTGATATCTTAAAAAATGCATGATTCTCGGTGTTGTGTTAGGTAAATTGTGGTAATGGAGATTGTTTTTTTTTTTTTGTTGAATTTCTCTTGAAGATGCACGCACAAAAAAGAAGAATAGAATAGGTATAATAGTTACATGGGGAACATTTGAAAAGAGAATAAAAATAGAAGGAAATATGTGAATCTTACAATCTTTCTTCTCAGGAGCGGTCAAGCAGAGCAGCTGAGCAGGTGACCGAGTCTTCCTCACAGACATCAACGTGTGGTCGAGTGGAGCAAGCGAAGCAGGAGAACCGCGAACGAATCTTCCTCTAGTTGGCGTTGAGCGAGCAGACTAGTGAATCACGAGAGTAGTGAATCGCGAGAGAAAATAGAGTTAATTCTTAGCGTTGAGTGGAGCAGATGAATGGTGAGGCAGCCAATCACTAGAGGAAATAGAAATTAGGCTTTTTTTTAGAAATTAAAACAGCTTTATCGCTAGTGAAAGGTTCACTGCAGTTCTTTTTGAATTTTGGAGGGGGGCATGTACTCCTGTAGTGCTTGGTGGGAATATTCTCTCCGATTTGCATAAGATGGGAATATTTTATTTTATTTGTATTAATAAGTGATCCTCCCTTAAGCTTCTTTGACATAGATCTTTAAAAATTTGGCTCAACTTTGCAATTAGTTTCCGAATGAATTCAGATAATGCAACAAAGGAAACTAGCATATTTGCTGTACAACTCAAAACACATAATAATCACAACTCTTCATCTCAAATATGTTTTTTTTTTTAGTAAACTTTTGATTTTGTTCTAATCCAACAACAGAAATATATTTTATCTATCTTAAAATTATCCATTTTGAATTGTAATGTTTATCCTCACAATTCTGAGCAATATCCTAACATTTTGAAGGACACAACTTTAATCATTTCTGAGGATGTTATCTCTTCCTTCTATGAATTGTAAGGTTTCCATGATTTCATGCATCATCATTCATTTCTGAAGTTGCTATACTTTTGGCAAGGATGCAATTTCACTTGCTAGAGAAGAAGAAGAACCGGAAGCTGCCGCCCGAAAGTTGACTGAGACCGCCTTCTCTCGTGGCAGCGGAGACAACATCACTTGCATTGTTGTGAGATTTTACCATGATAAAGTAGAGAAAGAAACTCCAATTGGTGACCAAGTGTCCTAATGTTATTTCTGTTCAGAGAGAGAGAGAGAGAGAGAGAGAGATAGGCCTTCAGTTATTGAGGCATGAATCTGTGTCAAGTAAACTTGTTATGCTATCAATTGAGCATGTTATGACCTTTGTTGTGGTTTCATTTCGATATTATCATTTGTAGAGTCTTTTTTCTTTTCTTTTCTTACAAATTGTTGGATGGCGCTGCCAGAATGTTTAGACACCATTGAACAAATTGTAGTTCTGTATCATTAAAATATCATTTATTGTTTCACCTAGAAAGATTGTTTATAGCTGATTTATTGTCCGAGGGGAATTTTTTGTTGTTTTTATGATCAACTCATGTGAGATTGTTGCAGCTAAATGGCAGAAGTCGTGATCGCTGCGATATGCAAATGCTATCGGTGGTCATTAAAAACAGTAGTGAATAAGAAAATAGAACTCTAGGCATGCTATTAGAGTTTTATATTCCACTTCACTATTGGTGCTTAGCTCAGATATTATAAGAGTAATGGAGCATATCTTCCTCAAGTGGCACGAATATAATGCTTTAGTTGAATAAAATTATTAGTTTCTAATAGGGAATAGGCTTCGTTTGTGATGATTTTTTTACTGCTTAAAGAAGCTTTTTAGTATAAAAATTTTAATTTTTGTGCTAAAAAGCTGTTTTTAGTAGTAAGAAAGTCGTCAAAAATAAAGTCTTAAGCTTCGTGTGAGATGGCTTTTTTAGTGCTTATCAAAGCAATTTTTTTATACAAAAATTACAATTTTGTATCAGAAAAAATTGCTTTAAGAAACAGTAAGAAAATCAAAATAAAGATTCAGTTTGAAAATATGATTGATCATCTAAGAAAGCGTTGGAGTATCTAAACTTTTATATTAAAAAGATTAAGGCTAAGTAATATTTTTCATTAGTGGGACATTATGACAGTTAAAAATGCCATCCTTATTAAAATGAGGTAACATATCATGTAGAGGTTTATCAAGGGTGTTTGTGTAAAGAAGGTTTTATTTGGAATAGGGGGAATTGAGACGGGTGGTTGCATCATATGGCATTTTATGCTCTCAAATGTCTCCTAAGAGGCTCAAAATTCTAAAAAGTTTTGATATTCAGGCGGCTAAAACTCTTGCATAATCCTATTCTAATTATAGTTAATTATAATTAATTAATTATTATTAATTGAATTAATCATCATTAATAATAATTAATGTTATTATTACTAATTGTAATTAATTATTTCTAATTATGATGAATCATCATTAGTTATAATTACTTACCATCAATTACACCTAATTATGATCACTTATTATTAATCTTAATTAATTATTTTAATAATAGTTAATAATTATTTATTATAATTAATTACTATTAATTATAATTAATTACAAATAATGATTAAAAGAGAGAAAAAAAGAATGAAAGATAAAAAAAAGAAAAAAAGAAAAAAAAAACATTTGTATATCTTTTCTAGATCTTCGTGGCCGCCATTCAACATTGCCGCCGTCGACTCGGTCGCAAAGGTAAAATTCCAAACTTGTTCATTAGCGAATGCTACGCTGCGAGCAATCACGTATGCGCATTTTTCTTAGCGCAGTGGGAGAGAACTTGTTGCGGTGCTTGCGGCGAAGCATGTAAGCCTTTTACATGCATTTCTTAGCATGGCGGGGCAAAAAATATTAAGTATTCATGTACGAGCTTCAGTGATTGCGGGGAAAGAATTGTTCATTTTTCAAACATGTACACTTGAAGACCCATGTACGTCTTTCTTGACGTGGTGGGATTGAAGACTATGACCTATTGTAAATCTCGGTCCAAGCACAATAATTATGATGATAACAAATATTATTATTTTTTTGCTACTATTATTCTTACATATATGTTTTGTTTGTTCAGCTTACTAACTTTTTTGGTCCATAATTTCAAGTGCTGCAAATCAAATCGAGATTGGGTAGACTAAGGTTGAGTCTGTCTGTAATTTCATTTTTAGTGTACTTTTTACATTTCTTGAGTCAAGTCATGTATTTGGTGGACCCAAAAATAAGTAACATTGTACACACATACATTTAAGAGGAGTGATTTAGTGAGTTGGAGATTTTTTTTTAACAAATCGTAGATGATGATTTAAAATCATACTGGACGATCGGTTAAAAATAGAAACCTTAATTAGGGCATCCCTGGTAATTAAGCTTGCTTAACTAATCATACTGGACAATTCAATATCGTACAGAAATTCAGATTTTGAAAACAGCCGCCAATCAAAATTTAGGTAATATTTTAATTTTCAAAATTTGTTCTAATTATGCAGGACAATATATATTATCCTAGGCAATTCATGATAATCATGCCTGAATTGATCCGGTGATTAGTGGAGTAATTATGGTTAGATTGATCAATCTTATCGTACATGACGATCCACAAAGATCCTATTGGATGACCTATTATATTTTGTCGGACGATCCCCTATTATCCAAGATGAAAAATCATATTTTTCTTCTAATTGTCTGGGAGAATTGTATTGGACATCCTAAGAGGGTTGAGGGACGATATAAAGATCGCCACCCATCGTCCAATGTCGTACTGACAATCAATATAGTATCTTGAACTAATCGTCCCGAACGATTGCAAGATTATACTGGACGATATGTATAAATACTTATATTGATCGTATAGGGCTAAAGTGATCATCATGACTGAAAGGGCTATTTTGTACTAATCGTACAGGACGATCTGTTGATCGTACTGGACAATCTTTGTTGACAAGTTGACATTTAGGGCTTCTTTTAAGGCTCCTTATTTAAGCTCTCTCAATTGTCACTTGAGATAATCTTTTGTTGTGGAGGAGATATGAAAGAGAGCTTTGAGAAGGAAGAGGGAGAGCTTGAGAGAGATATATATAAATATCCTTATGTGGGGGAGTTGTGAGAGATTCACAAAGGTTTCTCCAATAAAGGTGTTCATTATCTTCTTCAAGTTGCTTCTCTTATTTTTTGGTGGCTCTGGGGAGATCTTCATCAGCATTAGATGATGGTTTTCTACCTACTCCAGGAGAGTAAAAGGATTCATGTGTTTTCTGCCTTCACCAGGTGGGTGAAAAATGATTTCCAGGTTTTTTGCCTACTTTAGGAGAGAGTAAAAGGATTCAATGTTCTCTATCTCACCGGGTCGATGGAAAGCTTTTATAAGGGCTTATCCGCCTTATTATGGGAGTAAAAAGAGAGTCACTTCTATTTAGTGCAATACTTAGAAAGGGAGTTTCTAAGGAGTGGATGTAGGTCAAGTTGACCGAACCACTATAAATCTTGGTGTATTCTTTGTTGCAAATATGAGTTTATGAATTAGACTTTTGATGATAGCAAACATTCATGATTTCCTACGACTGCTTTGCCTACTAACTTTTCAGGACCACAAGATCGAATGTAGCTCAAGCCAGCTCAAGATCGGGTAGATTTAGGTTGAGTCAAGTCTGTATTTTTTCATTTCTTGAGTCAATTGTAAAAGTGGTTACTGATGCTAAGTAACCTTGCATACACACACACTTAAGGGGTTTTCTGAAATTTTTTGTTTTGAGTACATCGGCCTGGACGATGTTCCAATCGGCCAGGATGATTCAACTAAAAATGGAAACTCTAATTAGGGCATCCTGGTTAAGCAGACGTCATTAAGCAAGTCATCTTGGACGATACTTGTATCGGCCAGGACGATAGGCTCAAATCAGAAAGAATCAGCCACCATGATCAATTTATGTATTCTTTATTTTAAATTATCGGCCAGGATGATATCCATATCGGCTTGGCCGATACAGCATAATTATGCCTAAATTAATCTGTCAATTATGAAAAGCAATTAAGGCTGATTGATACGATCACATCGCTCGAGGCGATCGCAGAATCGGCCAGGACGACGTCCTGGATGATTGACATCGACTAGCATCTATTCAGGGCGATGTTTAGGACGATTGTGCTCGGATTTGAACTAATCGTCCAGGACGATATTGTATCGGCTTGGACGATGTAACCAAATTTCTTTTGATCTTCCTGATTTGTCCCGGCTGATTAAGCTGATTTTGTACTGAAAGGCTAGAACGATATTCATATCGTCTTGGATGATAAAGTCTGTTCCTGAAAATCTATTTAAAGGACCCAAATTTTCTCATGTAAAAAGACCTTTAGAGCTACTATCTTGAGCTGAGCGAGCCTTGGGAGAGAGAGAGAGAGAGAGAGAGAGAGAGAGAGAGAGAGAGGAACTTGTGAGGGGGAGTTTGTGAGAGGATTCACAAAGGTTACTCCAAGCAAGGTTCCAAGTCATCGTCTCCATTCTTCTTCCTTCGTCCTTGGGAGGTTCTTGGGAGGTCTACTTCAGCGAAGGTCTGGGTTCTCTGCCCGCTTTAGGAGGAAGCAAAAAGAGTCGGTTCTCTATCGCACCGGGGTTGGTGAAAAGGAGTCTGTTGTAAAGGCTTCTCCGCCTAGCTGTGGGAGCTAAAGGAGAGACACTTAGTTAGTGCAATACTCGGAGGGTGCCTCCGAGGAGTGGACGTAGGTCAAGGATTGACCGAACCACTATAAATCCGGTGTGATCTTTCTTTTTTTTGCTTCCGCGTTTATTTATTTTTGCACTTTGATTTCTTTTGTGATTTGATTTTAAGTTTTGTGGTGCTTTACATAAAGAATTTTTTTTTTTAAATACCAATTCACCCCCCCCTTTTGGTTAGCCTCGGGCTAGTTCTTAAGGGCTTAACATCCCTAACAAACTTTCATTCTTTCTATTTTTTCGCATTTTAATTTTCTCATATTTATGTAATTTGATATGTGGTCGAAATCTCGGATCTTTCTTATTTATAAATTAGTTTTGCTTCCGTATAAATTATTTGTTTTTAAAATATTCAAAAAAAATTCTTTTTTGTTAAGAAATAATTTAAATAATCAATTCACCACCCTCTTGATTAGTCTCGAAACAAGTTCTTTAGGGTATCGCACCCCTCACTTTTCAAGTGATACCAGAGAGGGATTCATGAGACCAAATTTTAAAAAATTATTGAATTTGTGTCCATGGCTAACTTTGGAAATATAAACACAGTAGAAAGATATTTAATTATTAGACCACCTCATTTTGATAATATACCTTTTAATTTTTGGAAAACTCGTATGTCCACATTTTTACAATCAATTGATTATTATATGTGGATGCTTGTTAAGGAAGAAAACCTTAATCTAATGCTGGAGTATAGATAGAACCTTAATCTAATGCTGATGAAGATCTCCCCAAAGCCACCAAGGAATTAGAAAGCAACTTGAAGAAGACGATGAACACATTGCTTGGAGAAACCTTTGTGATTCCTTTATAACTCTCCCTCACAAGGATCTCTCTCTCTCTCTCTCTCTCTCTCTCTCTCTCAAGCTCTTTGTTGACCTTGCTTTTCACTAGACTAGGCTCAAGAGGGTTGACTTGGTCAAATTGAACAAGCCAAACCCTAAGACCCCTTCCAATAGGTTCAATGAGTCAAACCAAATTTGTTAAGCCTAGACCCAGGTCTTGGGTCAACCTAGTTGACCAATCAACCTAAGTTGACTAGGCTAGTCCAAGTCACCACTATTTAAATTTAGATCAATTTCAAATCCCCTTGAGCTCAATTCCTAATTAATTTAGGCTTGATTGTCCATGTTGACCTAGTCAATATTTAACTTGGTCAACTCAACCTTAATTTGGTCAAAATTAACTTATTTAGGTCAAATACTTGACCCACATGGCATTTAAACACCCCCAAGCCTCCCCTTGACCAAAAACACAGCTAAGAGAGCTTAGATCTCTCTTGCTTAACCCTAAGAGACATCCTAGCCATCCATCCTAATAGAGGCCTAATGCCTCATTAGAGGGACTTTTCCTTTGGATCTTGAATATTATTCTTGTGCAAAGCTCTCTAAGAGGCTACTTTATTTGTTTGGACTCTCCAGACCTCCCTCCACCTATCCCCAGTCAAATCCCACTATAAAAGTCTCACCAGTGATGAGATCTCTAGCAAACCAAATCCTAATTCCATACAGTATCCATAACTTCCAATCTAGGGCTCATCAGACCGTGCTTTCAACTAGGAAGATATACATGGACAGACTAAAGATTTAGATGTTCAAAAACTTTAAAACGAATGGTTAGATCTTCTTAAAACTCAAACCCTAACTATTAAACTTAGTGTTAATTAGCTTCCCCTCTTACGGGTATATTTCAGATAATCCAACCTATGAGGATGTGGTGTTGAACCTAGGGAAGTCTAGTCTTCTAAAAAATTATCCTTTTTAAAGATTTAATGCATTCCTGATTTGGAAATTTTGACTAGCATATATTATATTAAAAACCAACTAAAAATCAAGATTTAATTGTATTAATTTTAGGAGCATAATACCATTCATAAGTATAAGGCCACTTAGAAATCCCTCTAGATGTCAGTCTTAGTTTCCAAAGATGCAGCAACCTACCCATCTATTTTAAAGATCAGATAGCTTGGATTTTATACGACTAGGTGGTTAGTTGGCTTTTCTTTTTAGGTGGGATATAAGTCCAGATTGCATTAGCTAGGACACGAGTGTTAGTATTGTGTGTAGAATACTAAACTCACTATATATTTAGGGTTCAAGACTACTACTATCAATATCTCGTAGTATACCTCATTGGTGGGTAAGTTATCTATCCTTCAGAGACTATAAATCTCTCCTATATGTGTTATATGGATGAGTCCACCTCCATCTTTATCTCTTGTATACTCAGAGTGTGGTGTTGTCTTTTTCTAGTTTCATTTCCTTACCATAATCCTTTTGAATGATGATATGATCCATACATGTTAAATAAGCCAAGTTGAGCCTTACCTTCCCTCTAAATAGGAAGTTCCTAGACTCCCCCTTATGTGACAATCTTATATGAGAGAATAATATATAATCCTTAATCGAGAGTCTTCTTAGGCCCCAACTTAAGATGTAATTAACCATAAGGGTTTGCACCCGTGGAAAA